>CM035841.1:78773990-79218914 GCA_020510985.1 Pholidichthys leucotaenia
TCTGAATGAGGCTTTAGAAAACTCTGGATCTGGTTTTTCATTCATGGTTGTGTCTTAAAAGTGCAAATTTGTGAATTTTTTTGCAAATGTTCATTTTGTAAATCCTAAATTTGATACATTTCTTTCTTATTAAGATAAGATAAGAAAAGATAAGCCTTTATTAGTCCCACAATGGAGAAATTCCAGGATTGCAACAGCACAGGGATAGCAACACTCCGAGCAATAATTAATAAGATACGAAAAATATAAATAAGAGCAGTGGATATACATACGTACACATAAATATATAAATATATATACAAAGTGCGGAGCATTGTAGCAAGATGGAATAAACAGCATAACCGTCAACTTAGTTATCCTGCATAGTATGAATATGTACCCATACATATTGTCACCCTCCGTAGCGACTGATATTGTCCGAGTTGTATACTGGAGGGGACCATTTGTGTAAGTCTGTTGCGTCTTTTTCATTCAATACTACTAGGTCGTCACGTTTTTTGCTGTCTCTGCGAGCAGCCCTGCTTAGGTTATACAGTCTGACAGCCGTAGGTAGGAAGGACCTGCGAAACCTCTCGGTTGCGCACCTAGGATGATGTAGCCTACTGCTAAATGAGCTCCTCAGTGCATTCAGTGTGTCCTGCATAGGGTGGGACTCGGACTCCAGCAGAGATGACAGTTTAGCCTCCATTCTTCTCTCTCCTATCTCCTTCACTGGGTCAAGGTGTTGCCCCAGGACAGAGCTAGCTTTCTTTTTTAGTTTGTTTAGTCTCTTCCTATCGGCTGCTGTAATGCCGTTGCCCCAGCAGACCACTCCAAAAGTGATGGCTGATGCCATCACCGTGTCGTAGAATGTCTTCAGCAGCGCCCCTTGTACACCAAAAGACCTGAGCCTCCTCAGTAGGAACAGCCTGTGCTGTCCCTTCTTGTAGAGTGCGTCGGTATTGTGTGACCAGTCTAGTTTATTGTTCAGATGAACACCCAGGTACTTGTAGGATGTCACCATCTCAATGTCTGTTCCCTGTATGTTTACTGGTGCTGTGAGGGGTTGTCCTTGCCTGCGGCAGTCCACCACCAGCTCCTTAGTTTTCCTCGCGTTGATCTGGAGGCAGTTCCGATGGCACCAGTCCACCACGTCCTGGATAATTCCTCTGTACTCAGCTTCATCTCCGTTAGAGATTAGGCCGACGATTGCAGAGTTGTCAGAGAACTTCTGTAGATGGCAGTGTGTTGTGTTGTGTGAGAAGTCCGCAGTATAAAGGGTGAACAGGAAGGGAGCCAAAACCGTTCCTTGGGGGGCCCCCGTGCTACCGATGATCATGTCAGACACACAATCTCGGGTTCTAACAAACTGTGGCCGGTTAGTGAAGTAGTCCAGGATCAATGATGACAGGTGCTGGTCCACCCCTGCGCACAGCAGCTTGTCCTTCAGGATCATTGGTTGAATGGTGTTGAAAGCACTAGAGAAGTCAAAGAACATGATCCCAGCCTGGCCGGGTGGGCCGAGAACATGATCCGGCAAAGAACATGATTCCTCCAGATTTCTCACAGCAACCTGAATGTAAAGAGGAGGAAGTTCTGACTGAGCAGCAGCTCTTGAACCTGGAGAGGAACTCTGTTCTGGACCAGGAGGAACCAGAACCTCCACAGGTTAAAGAGGAACAGGAGAAACTCTACATCAGTCAGGAGGGAGAACAGCTGGTAGTGAAGCTGGAGGCCGATACCTTCATGGTGACTCTTATTTCTGAGGAAAAGCAGCAGAGTGAAGCAGAACCAAACAGTGAGCAGCTTGTCTCTCACAACTCTGCTGGAACTGAGATCCAAGATGAGGAAGGAAGCTGGCATGTAGACTCAAGATCCACTAAAAAAGAAGAAGAACCCAAACCAAAGAAGAGACAACTGAAAACAGGAAGTCACAGTAACAGTGATGACGACTCTCTGACCTCAGAGACTCTCTGTGAGAATGAAACAGGTAAAAAGTTAGAAAAGTTGAGTCTTTGAGAATCTGTCCTAAAATAAAATAATAATAAAGTAATTTTTCCAGTAACTTCCTAAATCTGACGTACTTGTACTGGTCTCAGTTTGTGTTTGACTTTGACTGATCTAACCCAGTGGAAAAATAATTTTGTCTCTGTGACTATGCAGTTATAGTTTGCACTTCATATGAGTCAGTGTTTTTATTCTTTCTGGTTTTTCTGTTACTAGCATTTTCTGTGTCTCTTTGTTCCTCCAGATGCTCCACAGCTTCATGACTGTAAGGAGGAGGAGGGTCTGACTGTCCAGCAGCTCTGTAACCAGGAGAGGAACTCCAGTCTGGACCAGGAGGAACAAGATTCTGCACAGGTTAAAGAGGAAGAAGAAGAACTCTGTAGCAGTCAGGAGGAAGACTTTGGACTGAAACAGGAGACTGATACCTTCATGGTGACTCTTACTGATGAGGACAATGACAAGAGTGAAGCTGAACCAAACAGTGAGCAGCTCCTCTCTCACAACTCTCCTGACTCTGAGAGCCAAGACCAGGGGGTAAGAATGTAAACCCAGGATCAAGGAAACAGGAGGAGCCAAAGCCAAAGAAGAGACTTGACAGAAACAGAAGTGACCGTAACAATGTAGACAACTCCTCCATGTCAGAGAATCAGTGTGATACTGACACAGGTTAAAAGTCTGTAAAATGTTCTGATAATGACAAAGACTGTCAAAATGAGTCCCAGAAGAGGAAAGATCACACTGTTAAGTCACATTTTTGCAACACGTGTGGGGAAAAAATTCAGACAGAAGAGGGATTTATCAGTTCATGAGAGAATTCACACAGGTGAGAAGCCATTTTCTTGTGAAACTTGGATGGGCAGAGGTTTTATGAACGTGGTAATGTATGAATTCTCATGTGAATTTTCACAAGTCAGAAGGTGTAGTCTTGTAAAATATGTTGGAAATGCTTCATTCAGTGTTTTCGTTTATCGCATGAGATTTCACAGTAGTCCAGTACTGCTGTAGTCCAGTACCGTCTGTCGATCTTTAGTTTCAGGATTGAGTTTCTTTTGTGTGAATGAATTGTTCTTTTAATTTCTGAGGCTTTAATGTAAATAAAAATTTTGTAAAAAAAAAAAAAAGTCTATTATCAGATCATCTTTTTATTGACTCTACTTTGGACCCTCAGACCTCTAATTTTAAATGTGCTGGATGCATGGACATCATGAGCATTTTTGGTGAGGGGGGCATTGTTGTTAGGGTCTGGAGTGTCCTCCCCACCATCAAAATTAAATGGAGTTGCTGCCATTTCAGGGTTTCCTCTGGTAACATTTCCCGGTGGCGGCCCGCCACGCTTGTAAATTTCCTGCCACTCTGAGGAAATATAAATTTAAGAGAAAAATATTAAAGAATTACGGTCTGCAAGGGCGCACACACGAATACACGCGTGACCGTCATCCATGCGGAGTTCAGAAGTGCCCCGCCCGCATGACTGCTCCAGTTGCCAGGCAGTGTGTCTCGCTCGCGTCACTGTCCGAGAGAAACATGAACTTATTCAAGTACTTTAAATGCGGAAAAAAATCTGAAGAGGTTTGTAAGCAGTGAAGGCATTTATCATGGTTTTAACCCGCTGGTAACGGGAGCAATAATGGGAGTAGCTTAGCTAACAGGTGTGGTTAGGAGCTCAAGTAGGTTCATTTTGTCTTCTTTTTAATTATAATTTTTGTTTGTTTTTCTGATTTCAGAAAAGAACAAAAATGAGCTCTTTTTACCTTTATTTTAGTTAATATTAACTGATTTATGTTCATTATTATGTACCTGGCAAGTTAAGATGACTGAAATTCACAAAGTCAGTGACTTTAATCCGTCATCAGCCTTCAGACAAACTAAATGCATCAACATTTAGATTTCAGAATAAGGGAGGTTTTTCCTGCTGTCTGGGTGGTGAGGAGAGTTCTAAAATATCTATAAATATATAGACAAAAATAACTGCATCTTTAGTCATTTAAGTTAATTTATTTCATTAAATACAAATTTTTTAATATTTTTTCTTTGAAATCCGAGTTAAATTATTGTTCTGTTCTGGCTCTGCAAAATTATGGTCAAAAATGTAAATTATCAGGATAAAGTAAAAAAAAAAAAAAAAAAACTACCACAGTGTTTCAAATTTATTTAAAAAGAACAGTAATTTTATTTTAAAAAGTAGACAAAAAATAGTCATAAAATAATACACACATTTATAATAAAGTCTCAAATGTACAAGAAAAGTCAATTTTACAAGAAGAAATTATAAATTTGAGGAAAATGGTTTCAAATTTAGATAAATTTACAGAGAAAAGTAGTAAACTAAGAAAATTGTTATAAATTTTGGAGAAAAACCTCAAACCTTAAAGATTGAAGTCATTACTCAAGTTTTTAAGTGGGTCCTCTTTGTACCTTTAACTAGAAATTTTTGGTTGTTTACTTTTAATTATTAATTTCAAAGCACTGCTTTGACATGAATAGAATTTCTGGTTACTATACCCACCTCTATACCCACGTCTGAAGTTTTTTCTCTTCCCTACTCTCTCAATGGAAAAAAGAAACACTAGAATAAAATACAAAAAAATACACATTTTTGTCATTCATGTTGATATGTATCAAATATGATGCAGGATGTACCTGGGTGTAGTGGGGGGTGACTGCCCACCTTTCCTGTTCTGCCATCACCTGGGGTATAAAGGGCTGATGCGAAAGAGGCTCGTCCTCTTTCGCTGTCAACTCCTTGGCTGTTTGGAGCACCTATTGTTTGGTCCTACTATATAATAAACATTATGTTGAACTGCAACCTGAGCCTCCTCCTTGACTACCAAGTTATGGCCATAACATTTGGCGACAATGTAAAAGGTATGGAGCGAGCTGTTTGTGATTTTTGGAGGTTACGGACAAGCCGCCGGCTCCCTGGGCTAAGCGGTACACGGCTTTCCAGAATTTTCTGGTGGCCCTTAACCTCGGTGAGCTCAAGAACTTGCGTGCAAGAGCAATCCTGGATCAAAGTCTTGGTATGGGGGGTTAAAGGATCCTTGGCACGCTAGAAGAGGCTGATGGCTCTGAAGACATGGTGGAGTTAATGGCGCTACTTTCGCGCCCCGGAATACATCATAATCCGGAGGATAATTGTAACCCAGCTGAGAAAATGACCCCTTTTTTTTCTCAGATGTCAATTGTATTAATACAATTGTGTGATTTTATTTTGAAAAACGATTATTTTGGGAAGAGGAAGTGTGATCCTCGTTATCCAACTTTTAAATTCCCGTTTCATGGTCACGTTGGGCGATTGTGGTCTTTTCATTCGTTAAGAGCGATATTAGCCCCGCCTTCCGAGCAGAGGCAGCAGGCGCGCACTCGGGTTTCAGTCTTTTACGATCTGAGAGTGGACGAGAGAGGCTGTGGACGGTCTGGTTCACACTGATACCTCTTTTTGGTGAGTTTAATTTAGAAAGATGCTGTAAATGAATCTAAACACTGTCCAAACACTAATTTGGAACCTTTATTATCCTAAGTTGATGGGAGCACGAGCTTGAGAGGCCGTGAGGCTGTGACTTTTGCTGTGTTCACACTGATACCTCATCTTGGTGAGTGAGAACTGAGTGTGTACTAAACAATACATGCTAATGCTAATCACGAGTGAATTTTTTCTGTTTAAAAGCAATAGAAAAGGCTATTTTTGTGTCTGTATGGTTTTCCTAAATGTGATTTCAGTTCCCAACAGTATGCTGAAGTACTTTTAGTTCTTATGCACCATTTCTGTCGAATGTAATGTGTAGTTTGATGCTAAAAGCACATTGTGTTGGTCTCCTATGTAAATTTATAGGTTATGCTAAACCCAGTAGCTCAGACAGGGTTTTACTGATTTTAAAAGGCAATGTTGGATGTAATGGGACAGTATATTCCCTGGTTATGTGATAAATTAATTGTATTTCATTTCATGATTTACAAAGCCGAGGTTAAAAAGGATTAATCATAATTTCATGGTTAAATGATGTAGAGATAAAAAGAGAAATTCATTTAATTGGCTACATGAGAAAAAAAAAGTATTTCATGTGCTACCAGAGAGATTGTGAGAAAAGAACACATCCACGTAAGATGTAAGATGTGAAATGTGAATTGTAAGATATTACTATATTACTGGATTGTAACAATAGTAATATGAGGGAATAATTTAAACACCTGTGGAGATGTGTGGAAAGACGAGGCTGAGTTTATTCCTCAAGATCAGTTTTATTCACCACCACATTCTCCAACATCCAAAAGCAGAAAAAAGAGGAAGGCATGCCCCCACCTCTGTCCCTTTTATACCCCAGGACATCAAAACACACAGTCACATTGTCTTTACATCCCAAATCACAATGCACCCCCCTTCAGGTCTTCTGTCTGTCTCCACCTGAAATCCTGGTGGTCAGGAAATCCCTCACGGCCATCTCTCTGCATACAAAAGGCCAGACTTCGCATCCTCCTGCTACCCCTAGGAGGTTCAGACCTTTTGTTCCTCTGAGACGTGCAGTAAACAATAAGCATACAGTAATAAGCATGTGAAGCATATGGAACCCACATATGTGCCCACACACAAAGCTATAGTGTTATATAAGAACAGATAGGAAAATGAAATACTCTAGCTGTAAACACTAATAACATTATTGTTGTGCAGGCTAGATTTTTTTGGTTGCTGATTAAGAACCTTCTGGATTCTGGATTGTCTCCGAATGGAGATGGGGAGCCTGACCCGAGACCTGAACCGAGACTGAACCGAGATCTGACCAAGATCTCGATTGAAGAACATCCTTCCTCTCTCCAGTGCCCAGAATTCAAAGTGGTAACAACTCAAGCCGCCACTTTAAAAGAGGAAAAGAAACCTGAGTCTGGAGATACAAGATATCTTGACTGGTCAAATGACTAAACCAAAAGGACAAACAAACACTGAGCTCAGTAGGACATTTTGGGGGTTTTATTTTATACCGGCCGTTGTTATATTTGTATAGTTGTAAATTGTTTGTATATATTGTTCTCTTTATCTCTACAAATAACAACCACTATTGCTCATTTCCTGCCTCCAGCTATTTCATTCCACACTCATTTTAATTTCCTATTGTAACCCTTACGAACCTAGCAGCTGGTCTACACTTAATAATTTCCCTTACCTAATTAACGTAAGGCAAGGGTTACATACTGTTTAGGCAGTGCCACCAGTGGACGGGAGAGTTGGTACAGCGCTATTTTGTAGACCTGCGTCAGCTGGCAGCAGAGTGCCAATTTGGAGCCCTGGAGGAAGAGATGGTCCGTGATCAACTGGCCAAGCACACTCGTTGTTCTGCGGCACGTTCAAGTTCTCCTGACCTACCCGGGTGAGCTGACGTTGGCCATGGTTGTTGAGATAACGCAGCAGTTTTAGGCAGCGGAAAATTTATCAAAAGACCTCCATGAGAGAAGCACGTCAAGGCGCGAGGAACCATGTTTAAAGGCGCTGGCTGTGGACTCGGACAGTAAAGATGGCGTGGATGAAGAGGAATGTGCTGCCGCTGTAGGAATTAGGTCTGCCCCTGGAAAGCCAAGATGTTGTGGCTGCGGTTCCACCAGGCACCAGTACAACGCAAGAGATTGTCCGGCGAAGGGCGAACGCTGTGGTAAGTGTGGTCTACTGCATCATTTTGCCAGGGCCTGCAGGATTTTTAAGCGGGGACTGAAGACAGAAGATGGACTTCCCCGCAGTGACTCCTACGGTTGTTTATACCATCTCTCCAACAGCAGATGGGCGGATTTACTGCAGTGTTTTGCTGGATGGTGTGGAAGTGCCATTGTTGGTAGACACGGGATCAGCGATATCACTGTTGAACTGGCCTACTGTGAGGAGTCTGTTCCCTCATGTGGAGGACGACGAAGTTTGGGACAGTGACTGGCCTGGTTTTATGGGAGGGGTGCAAGACCAGCATCGTAGAGCTTCATCTTGGGAGGGTTCCGATTCCAGTGTCCAAGTTGCCCTGGATGTGGGAACTGGACAGTACAGCAGATTGCCCGGGACAGCTGGAGGAGCCGCAAGGGCTGTGCCAGTGTTGGAAATGAAAGAGAGCGGAGCGAGACTGACAGGCGTGATTCCAAGACATACCAGGCAGCGACACTGGAGTCCCGGAAGGACTCCAGATCAGGTTGATGGCAAGGTTCGACCCAGGGTGGGAGCCCAGCTGCAACATGGTGGACTGCTGAAGCTAAATCGAGCTCCTGTGCGCATCAGTGACGAGGTCCGGCCCAGGGTAGAAGCTCGGCTTAGGGGCGTCCACAAGAAAAGAGAGCGGTGAGATGGCCAGGGGCGGCTGCGAGTGGTGGCGGCCTAGGAGGACGGCTACTTGGCACTGTCCGATACATCGTGGAGACACCCTGACAAGCTACGGCGAGTGGATGTAAGGAAACGCAGAAGTGGCTCTTCCCCGGAGACAACAAGGTGAAGGCACTCGAAGAAGGATCCACCAGACGGTAATCCAGGGGGTGGGCTTTCCACTGGGACCGTATGGTGACTGGGGGGGGTGGCAACTAAAATGTGATGGTTATGATATTAATATGCATTGTTGCGCATAGTCATGCAGTTGACATGTTTTACATGGAATCGTGTGTTTGCCCTGTTTAAAAAAAAAAAAATAAAAAGAAGAAGTCCTCAACACTGTTTATTTTTCTGCATTTGATTGCATGTTATTATTGTGAAGTACCCAAGTTATGGGGGGGGGGGTGTTGGGGGGGGGGCTAAAAACGAGAGTGTAAATTATTATTATTATTAAATTATTATTATTATTATTAGTATTGTTATTTGTGTATAAATTGGTTCTGGGATTATTTTAATTTTAGGAACACGGCTGTTTTATTTATTTATTTATTTTTTTTTTTTTTTATGGACTCTATCATGATTAAGGCGGCATAATAACCCGCCTAGCCGTGTTGAGGTGGGTCAGCAGTCTACCTGGCCCCCTCTAGTCTAATTATTTTGTGTGTTTGGATAGGCCTATACATAAACTGTATATTATGTGTTTTTAGCGTGTGAGTTGGGTTCTAAATTTTGGAGGGCCTAATCAGTGTAAGTTGCATTTTTCTCTGGGGGGTGTGGAATGTATCAGCTACGATACTGGATGGACCTGGGTGTAGTGGGGGTTGACAGCCCATCTTTCTGGTTCCGCCCTCACCCGGGGTATAAAGGGCTGATGCAGAAGAGGCTCGTGCTCTTTCGCCATCGACCCCTTGGCTGGAGCACCGATTGTTTGGTCCTGTTATATAATAAATGTTACGTTGAACTGCAACCTGAGCCTCCTCCTTGAATACTAAGTTATGGACATAACACATGTTAGCCTTGGCAAAAAAAAAAAAAAAACATCCTGCAGGACAAAACAAAACACTTGATATATTCTAACCTGTTTGTATACCACCATAGACAGAGAGAACCTGAATTAGACAGAGCTCAGAGAGGGAAAGATGAAACAGAAGAGAGGAGCCAAGGAGAGGAAAGTTTTGAGGCAGAGGGTCCAGGAGAGGTGAGAGTAGAGGAAGGAAAGAAAGATGACACCAGTAAAAAGTCCAAACACAGGACATCTGGGTGGGACCCCAACTGGCCCAATGTTCCAACATTCAAGCCTCGGTTGTACAATACTGTGGAGAGTTGTGAAGGACCAGACTGAGTGTATTCCTCAGGTTCAGTTTTATTCACAATGACATTCTCCAACATTCAAAAGCAGAAAAAGAGGATGAATCTTCTCACATCTGTCCTTTTATACCAGGACATCAAACATACAATCACATGGTGCTTAATCAAACATACAGTCACATGGTACTTAATCCCAGTCACAATGTAACTTCCCCCGATCTTCACACCATCCACCTCCTAGTCTCCGGTGGTCAGGAAATCTCTCAAGGCCATCTCCATGAAACAAAAGGCCAGATCTCACACCCTTCCGCTACCTCTGGAAGGCTCAGCCCCTTTGTTCCCCTGAGACGTGAAGTATACAATAAGCATACGGTGATATATCTGTGGAGCATCTGAAATCAACATATGTGCATATATGTGTGCCACATGACCTCCCCCAAACGTCTAAGATGGAACAAATGTAATACAGTTTGCAAGTCATGGTCACATTATTACACATCAGTCCAAATGTTGCTTTGGCCTCAGTCGCCTTCCATATCTGCTGTAAGCGGGCTTTACCACCGCCACGGCGTCTTCCCGCTGTGGAGCTGCTGTTTGAGGATTAGAACTGTTAGTCAATCTCTCTGGGTGTTCTGGGGAATGCTCTCTAGGGGGTCTGCCACGCCGAGGAGCCCTCACCAGCTGCAGCACTTGGTCAGCCAGCACAAAAGCGGGTTTGAGCCTGTTTATACAAATCATTTCTTTCCTGCCCCCCAAATCTAGCAAAAAATGCTTGTCCCCTGTTTCCAGCACTCTGTATGGTCCGTCATAAGGTGGGCGTAAGGGTGGGCAGTGTGCATCATGTCTGACAAAAACAAACTCCGCATTTTTTAAAGCTTTAGGCACAAAAACGCGCGGGAAGCTGTGATGAACTGGGCCAGGAAGCGTGCTCGCTCCCGTGTCGCTCTGCAACTGCTGAGCGGGGGAGCACTCTGGCGCAGGATTATCCGGGAGAAACTCCCCGGGCAGCCGGAGTGGCTGCGCAAAAACCAACTCAGCTGGGGAGGCTTTTAAATCCTCTTTAGGTGCAGAACGCAACCCCAATAAAACCCATGGTAGCCTGTCCACCCAATTTGCATCCGTAAGCGATGCTCTGAGGGCTGCTTTCAATGACCTATGGAAACGTTCACATAAACCATTAGCCTGCGGGTTGTATGCGGTAGTGCGGTGGATCGTTATCCCCAGGCTGCGGGCCATCACTGACCAGAGCTCGGAAACAAATTGAGGACCTCTGTCAGACGTAATGTCCGACGGAACTCTGAAAGGCGCTACCCATGCTGTTAGAAACGTGCGCGCCACCTCCTCGGCTGTGGTTGATGCCAGTGGGACCACTTCCAGCCAACGCGTGGTGCGGTCCACCATTGCCAAAAGGTGTGTGCACCCCTGTGACGGCGGGAGGGGGCCTACGAGGTTGACATGCGCGTGATCGAATCGCTTAGCCGGGATGTGAAAAGGCTCCAAGGGAGCTCTAGTGTGTTTGTGTATTTTGGCTCGCTGACAAGCCACGCAGGCTGTTGCCCACTCCTTGACTTGCTTGTGCAGGCACGGCCACACAAATTTCTCTCCTACCATTTTGACCGACGCGCGCACTCCCGGGTGCGCCAGAGAATGAATCGAGTCAAAAACGCGGCGGTGCCACGTGGTCGGCACCACCGGGCGCGGTCGCCCCATGGAGACATCGCAGATTGGGGGGGCATACCATCTTGTAGCACCCTGTTCTCCAGCCTTAACCCTGTTGGTCCAGACTGGAGCGCGCACACGTCCCCGTCGGCAACTTGATCCGCGGCCATGGCTGCATAATCTATCCCTACGCGGACTGGGGCCGCGCGCACTTCAGCGTCGCTAACCTGGTCCGCGGCCATGGCTGCAAAATCTACCTCTGCGCGGGCTGGAGCCGCAACGGCGCGCGAGAGGCAGTCCGCCACTACATTAAGTTTACCCGCTACATGCTGGATATCGGTAGTAAACTCCGAGATGGCGGCCAGCTGTCTCTGCTGCCGGCCCCACCATGGTTCTGTAATCTTGGCCATCGCGAAAGTCAGCGACTTGTGATCCCCGAACGCGGTGAAACTACGTCCCTCCAGCCAAAACTGGAAATGGCAAATGGCCAAGTGGAGAGCTAACAACTCCCTGTCGAATGCGTTGTATTTTCGTTCACTATCGTGCAAGGTCCTGCTGAAAAAGGCGAGCGGTTGCCAAGCTCCTGCTACATACTGTTCCACGACCGCTCCTATGGCCACGTCTGACGCATCAGTAGTGAGCGCTATGCGGGCCATTGGGTCTGGATGTGCCAACAACGCAGCGTTTGCCAGGGCTATTTTGACTTCAGCGAATGCGCGCTCCCGCTCCGGAGACCATTCGATTTTGTTTGTGGGTTTTTGTTTTTTTACTGCAGCATACAATGGTTGCATGAGCTGCGCTGCGTGAGGGAGGAAACGGTTATAAAAATTCACCATTCCCAAAAACTCCTGTAACGCTTTGACCGTTTGTGGTTGGGGAAAATTTGTTATTGCGCACACTTTGTCTGGCAGAGGAACCGCTCCTTCTGGAGAGACGCGATGCCCCAAAAAATCAATCTGCGCCACCCCGAACTGACACTTCGTTGGGTTGATTATTAACCCGTGCTCTGCCAACCTCCGGAAAACTGCTGTGAGGTGGTTTTCGTGTTCGACTTCGGACGCGCTGGCTACCAATATGTCGTCCAAGTAGACAAACATGAAGGGGAGGTTGCGCAGAACCGCGTCCATCATGCGTTGGAACGTCTGCGCTGCGCCTTTAAGCCCAAACGGCATGCGCAAAAACTCAAAAAGCCCGAAAGGAGTTATTACCGCTGTTTTGGGTATGTCCTCAGCGCGCACTGGAACCTGGTGGTAACTGCATACCAAATCTATTTTAGAAAAAATGCACGCCCCCGCCAAATGCACTGAAAAATCTTGGATGTGCAGGATCAGATAGCGGTCGTGCGCTGTAGCGTTATTCAACCTGTGGAAATCACCGCAAGGTCGCCACGAGCCATCAGCCTTTGGGACCATGTGGAGCGGTGAAGCCCAGGGGCTCTTCAACCTCCTGATGAAGCCCAGTCTTTCCAGGTTGGTGAACTCCTCGCACACTATGGTCAGTTTAACTGAGTCCAAGCGCCGAGCTTTTGCAAAAACGGGTGGGCCAGTGGTAGTAATAAAATGTTCCACCCCATGTTTAGCCACTGTCGCCGAAAACGTTGGGACTGTGAGTGCTGGGAACTGAGTGAGGAGTGTGTGGAACTTACCACCCGCAGCTGTGACGTTGGCTTGTGCAGTTGGCGGGGCCACTCGAGCTGTGCAGGGAATAGAATTAAAGGAGAGTGCATTAACCAGGCGTCTGTTAGCAAGATCAACCAATAAACCATGTGAGCACAAAAAATCAGCCCCTAACATGTTGAAATTGACTGCCGCTACAACAAAAGTCCACTCGAATGTACGGCCCTGCAAAGACAGAAGCAGAGTCCTCTCACCGAAGGTCTTAATCGCCGAGCCGTTCGCTGCTGTCACCCGGGGACCACTGGAAGGCGCCAGCCGGGCCGTGTAGGAAGGCGTGATGAAGCTCAGCTGGGAGCCTGTGTCCACGAGGAATTGCATCCCCGAGCGTGCATCCTTCAGGTAGAGCAGCTTGTTCTCTTCTCCGAGGGCCGCGGCTGCTACCAACCCCCGGCCTTGGCGTTTCCCGAGCGCTTGAAGTGGCATGGTGGGATGCACTTGCGTGCCCTCTCTGCGAAACGGCGATGGTAGAAGCAAAGGACGTCGTCCGCTCCGTGTCGCCTGGCCCTTACTGCTGCCGTCGTCAGTGAGTCTGGTGCTGCAGCCTCTGGCTCCATGTTGTCTCCAGACGTCGCGCCTAGCTCTGCTGCTGCGGCCGAAGCTGCACTCCGTTTGTGGGCGTCGACGAGTCGCTGCGCCTCCTGGCTCAGCTCATGGTAGTCTCGTCGGGCCAACAGCAGTGAACCGGCCAGGGTCACTCTCACCGCTGATGGTAGGATCCTGAGGAAAAGGTGGGTGACGATAAAGCTGTCATCATCGAAGTCTCTCAACCTCAGCATCTTCCCCATCAGGTCTGTGGGTCTGTTGTTCTCAAACTCCGTCAACACCAGGAGCCCCTCTGCTCGCTGTTGCACCGAGGGGGTGAAGTGGCTGATAAGCGCAGCCTTCAATGTGCCGTACTTGTCGCTGTCCGGTGGGTGGTTGACCAGGCTCTCCACCCTCTGGACTGTGTGGTTGTCCAGCTTCGCCATGACATGGTAGAATTTTGTGTCATCTCTCGAAATTCTCCGGAGGTTGAACTGTGCCTCGACCGCGCTAAACCAGGAGCGCGG
The DNA here is from genome assembly GCA_020510985.1 of Pholidichthys leucotaenia. NCBI lineage: Eukaryota > Metazoa > Chordata > Actinopteri > Cichliformes > Pholidichthyidae > Pholidichthys > Pholidichthys leucotaenia. Next base: position 78,787,997 of record CM035841.1, read on the forward strand.
ACTGTTCTGCCAGAAGTCCGGCAGCTGGAACGTGGCGGCATTCGTCAGGCTGGCTTCTGACGAGTCTGGCTCAGGAGAATTACTTCTGCTCATGCTTCGTCGTAAGGTCACCAGTGTGGAGAGTTGTGAAGGACGAGACTGAGTGTATTCCTCAGGTTCAGCTTTATTCACAATGACATTTTCCAACATTCAAAAGCAGAAAAAGAGGATGAATCTTCTCACATCTGTCCTTTTATACCAGGACATCAAACATACAATCACATGGTGCTTAATCAAACATACAGTCACATGGTACTTAATCCCAGTCACAATGTAACTTCCCCCGATCTTCACATCGTCCACTTCCTAGTCTCCGGTGGTCAGGAAATCTCTCAAGGCCCTCATCGGGCTCATCTCCAACGGCGACGAGTCCGTCTACAGGAGAGAGGTGGCCCAGCTGGCGTCCTGGTGCAGCCACAACAACCTGCAGCTGAACGCTCTGAAGACAGTGGAGATGATCGTGGACTTCAGAAAAGTCACAACCCCTCTGCCCCCCCCTTACCCTCACAGAATCTCCCATCACCACTGCTGATTCCTTCCACTTCCTGGGCACCACCATCACCCGGGACCTCAAGTGGGAGCCGACAATCAGCTCCCTCATCAAAAAGGCCCAGCAGAGGATGTTCTTCCTGCGACAGCTGAGGAAGCTCAAGCTACCCACCAAGATGTTGGTGCAGTTCTACACAGCCATCATCGAGTCCATCCTCACCACCTCCATAACCGTGTGGTACGCAGGAGCCACTGCCAGGGACAGACTAAGACTGCAGCGCATCGTGCGCACTGCTGAGAAGGTGATCGGCTGCAAGCTCCCATCCCTCCAGGACCTGTACATCTCCAGGACCTGGAGGCGTGCAGGCCGGATCATAGCTGACCCTTCACACCCTGGACACGTACTGTTTGCCCCCCTCCCCTCAGGTAGAAGACTTCGGTCCATTCAGACTAAAACCTCCTGCTTCATGAACAGCTTCTTCCCCTCTGCCATCAGACTGCTGAACATTAAGTGACTTATTAGACTCTCGTGCACTATGTACAGCAGCTCAACCAGACTCATGACAATTATCACTGTTTTCTTTTTGCACTACCGACTGCACTATGTGGAACTCCACAATATCTGCTGCTTGTTAATATATTTAAAAAATTGCATAGATTAGTATTACTCATATTCTACATTTTATTGCATGCATAGGTTTTTATTTTTATCTTTAGTGCTACTCTATGTTTAATGTTGCAGCATTGCACCGAGGCAAATTCCTAGTTTGTGTACTACATGAACAATAGCAATATATCTGATTCTGATTCTGATTCTGAAGGCCATCTCCTTGAAACAAAAGGCCAGATCTCACACCCTCCCATTACCTCTGGAAGGCTCAGCCCCTTTGTTCCCCTGAGATGTGAAGTATACAATAAGCATACAGTGATATATCTGTGGAGCATCTGAAATCAACATATGTGCATATATGTGTGCCACAAAACTTCAAATAGTAAGTTCCACATGTAAAGTTACTGTGCAAAAGTTTAAAAACAAAAAAAGAAAAGAAATAAAAAATATAAAATTAATATATTCCAGTAAACAATAGTGTCGTGTTATCTGGCCCCCCCTTCCCTTCCCCCCAGAAAAATATGTTGCCACCTCACCAAGGTCTTTAAGCCAGAGGAGACACTGCATTTCCTTCATTTGTGTATTTCATTCACTCATTAATTGAATACTTTATTTTAAACATGTAAATAATCAATTAAATGGTAAACAACAAAAGTGCATTGTGAACTGATGAACAAAGGAAAAAAGACACTGAAATGCCTTCATACGTACATACAGTAAATGTGTGCTTCCATTTTATCAAATTTTCTTTTCGATCAAGAAGTTTTTTAGATGCAGAAATACTCCAACTGTGAATGTCTTTTTATCTATGGAATTAGTGATTTCTTCTCTGAGTTCATTTAATGCTAATGATGTAGACCAGTTTGCTCTAAATCCATCTTGACTGTCAGAGTAGTTTGTGTTGCTCTATAAACTTTTCTAATCCATCACTGAAGAGTTTTTCTAGAATTTTTGACAACTGTGTCAGAAGAGAAATCTGTGAAGTGTTACTTGTCACCAGATTTATAGAATGAAATGACTTTTGCTGTTTTAATTTTATTAGGAAATTGTTCCGTTTGGAATGATAAGTTGAAGATGTGAGTTAGTGGTTTGGAAATTCCCTCAATGACCTATTTCACTGTTTTCATATCTGTGTCATCGCAATCACTTGATGTTGTGTTTTAACATTTATTAATATTTCTAATTTATTTTTCTTCAGTTTTAATAAAGATTGAAGTAAGATTTCTTTCTATAAAATCAATGTCATTATCTGTGGATTTTTTTGCCCAGTTTCCACCAACACTTAGACCATATTTGTAAAACTTTCTGTCACATTCGCTTGTTAATATTGTTATAATTTTCAGGAAGATGCTGAGGCTAATTTACTTTTCTAGGGAAATTTCTGATTATGCTTTTTAATATACTGCATGTATGTTTATTATCATTTTTGCAATTTTCTAACATTTTACTGTAATCTAAGTCATCACTGATATCAGTTATTAGTAATCCATTCACTATGTTATTGTCTCAACTGTGTAGCATCATCTCACTTTGGCTCAGCAACAATTATTTTTCTGCTTAAAGACATTTTGTTTCATCCAGGAATAACACAAAAAAAAAAAATGGATTTTCTTCCTCCAGGCCACAGCTGAAATCCCCTTTCTTTTGTTAAAACCAGCCTAAGGAATTTCCCCAATATCCGGCTTCACTTTTATTGCCCCCATAAAACATGCAACAGATCCACGACTCAGTTAATTTCCTTAAACTCTGGAAACGCTGGATTTAAACAACTTTAAAGTACATTATTACAAACTCAATTCTAAACCTTCATTCTTTTCAGGACTATGAAAATGCAGATGGACTCTGATGTTTTTGATGTGGAAAATATGTGTGAAATGCATTAATCTGTGATTTTATATATATGCATGCTAATGTTTATATGAATGTTTATTCCTGCATGTTGATTTAGAAGCACTGCTTATAATTTATACTAATCACTAAAGTTATCTTCGTTTAATACATAAAGGGAAATATTAACTTCCAGTATGTATCAAAGTTTTGCCTCAATATCACATGTGACTCCAACAGCCAATCTCTGCATGACAACTCTTCATTCCAAAGGACTCAGGTTCAGGTTCAGGTTCAGGTTCAGGTTACTTTATTTGTACCCGTAGGTAGATTTGTTTTGCAGTTGGTGACATCCATATTTACAAGCCACTAATTACATTCAACATAGACACAAACACAGGCACACATCTTACAAAATAGGTAAATATAAAATATGTACAATATAATTTTTATAGCTTGTTCAACTCTTTGACAGCAGCAGGGACAAAGCTGTTTTTGTAGCGCTGGGTTCTACTTTTTGGGACAGCAAACCTCCGTCTGGAGGGAAGAAGCTGAAAGTTGCAGTGCAAAGGGTGGGAGTCATCATTTAAAATCGAGTCGGCCATCCTCTGTACTTGTCTGGTGTACAGGGATGTCAGGCTCAGCTGTGACTCACCAAGCAAAGGACTGGACCATCTGACTACCTGATCCAAGGATTTCCTCTGTTTCAGTTTTATCTGACCAAACCATGACATTAAAGAAAAGGATAAAACAGATTCAATAAAAGCCCGATAGAACATAGTCATTATGGTTCGGTCAATTTGGAAGCGTGCAAGTTTCCTCAAACAATGCAAATTTTGGTGACCCTTTTTGCACACCCTTTCACAGTTCACCTCAAAGTTCAATCCACTATCAATAATTGTCCCAAGATATTTGTACGATTGTACACATTCGGTGGTCTGGCCTTTTAGTATGGTGACTTTGTGCCTGGGAGTTTTCCTCCTAAAGTCAATAATCATATCTTTCGTTTTTGTTGTATTCAGCTGCAGGTAGGAATCCTCACACCAGTGAACAAAGTCATCAACTACTGGGCCGTGGCCACTCTCACCATCCTGGAGGAGACTGACAACGACTGAGTCATCAGCATACTTTATAATGTGTCTGTTGTCATGTCTGCTCCGACACATGTTTGTGTACAGGATGAAGAGTAGTGGTGACAACACACACCCCTGAGGAGAGCCAGTAGAAGAGCACTTTAGGTCAGACAATGTGCCATTGACCCTTACTCTCTGCGTCCTGTTGGTTAAGAAATCCAGAATCCAACCCACCAGATTATTGCTTAAATCAAATTGTTGCAGGAGCCTTTCAACTAAAATATGAGGTTGAATTGTATTAAAGGCAGAAGAAAAGTCCACAAATAAAAGCCTGGCGTGTGTCCCATTAAAATCCAGATGTTTAAAAAGCATGTCAAACAGAGTGACAGTGGCATCCTCCACTCCTCTGTGAGGCCTATAGGCAAACTGCAGAGGATCCAATGCATGTTCAGTCTGCCTTAGGACCTCACGTCTGACCAGTTTTTCAAAAATTTTCATTAAAATTGAAGTCAAAGCAACTGGTCTAAAGTCGTTTACCGTTTTAGGACAGCTGGATTTTGGAACGGGAACAACCACGGCATCTTTCCAGATCTTAGGCACATGTTGTGTCTGTAAGGACTTATTGAAAATATAATGAAATATAGGACTCAGTTCATGTGCACAGGACTTTACCAGGCGTCCACATATATTATCAGGGCCCTGACTTTTGTTCACTTTTACAGCGCGGAACTCCCTTATAACATCCTGCATCTCAATATTAAAGTGCTGATTGTCTTTGAGTTTCTGTTTCAAATCTTGGATTTCTGTGCTAAAATCAAAGGAGTCAAAACGACCATAAAAACAATTAAGAGCATTAGCCAGCTCTGTGTCTGAACTAAAACCATCTAAAAACACACGATTACTGCGCTCTGTGCTCTGAAGGCCTGCAATAGTTTTCATACTGGCCCAGGCCGAACCAAGTTTATTTGCTGCCATCTTGCTTTCCAACTCTGATTTATAATTCTGTTTTGCTCTTAAAATTTCGGCCTTCAGCTCCTTGGTGGCAACCTGTAGCGCAGAAACAGACCCTTGTTTAAAGGCAAGAGCTTTCCTCTGTAAGCAGGATTTAACTGATTTAGTAACCCATGGTTTGTTGTTGGGGTATATTTTGACACGTTTACGTGGAACAAACTTATTTTGACAGTGAGCCATGTATGAGCATGTGAGCTCAGCCAGAGAGTCCAAATCATCCCCGCAGGCCATTATGAACATCTTCCAGTCTGTACAGTCAAAGCATTCCTGGAGGCTGTGCTCTGAATCTTCTGTCCACACATCAATGTCTCTCGTCTCCACCTTGCCTCTTCTGAGAGCAGTTTTATATGTGGGCAGCAAATGAACACAGTTGTGATCTGATGATCCTAAAGGAGGAAGGGGGAGTGATTTATAGGCCCTCTCTATGGATCCATAGCACAGGTCCAATGTCTTTTTTCGCCTGGTTGGGCAGGAGACATACTGATGAACTGATGATAAACTCCGAACAATAGACTGTTTGTTCATTGGACTAAAAGTTCATCGAGCCCGCCCACGAAGGACGCTCATTGGCTGAGATTCCGGTCAGGCCGGGAGCCCGCGAAACTCAACAGAGCTTATAAAAGCAGAGAGACCCCTGCCCCCATTCTCTTTTTTCGCCTCTCTCTTTTCGGCTGCTCTCATTGTCTACACACAGCAAGGAAGAACAAAGGACCGTCTGACCACATGTCGCTTTTCTGAACACAGAGCAGATAACTCATAATTTGTTTATGTAACTTTGTATTTTCTTTTCCTCTTAAATACCTAGGAATTCCTATTTCTTTGAGCTCAATTCTTAATCGGAGTTAAACTCCAATTTTTATTTATCACTTTTTCTTTGTTAAACTTTCTGTAAAACCACCGTTTGTTTAATTTTAATGTAAACTTTAATCTTGACTTTATTTTATAATATTTTTCTTGACCAAGCACCCACCAGAAGCTACTATTTTTATCTAAAGTCCGAAGCCTTTTTAATTTGAGATCGGATTGGATATCTTTTAATTATTATCGAAGACCTCTTGAAGAAAGACGCAGCCTTCCACGTCACGTGCAGCTGAGGAATCAAGGCTGTTCATCAAACGCTGAAGAAAAGTTGTCATCTAACCCAGTTTCAACTCTGGGCCATACAGCCAAAATCCAGCCTCTTCGACTGCTTGAATTTAAAGGTCAAACTGTGGATGCTGAAATATCTGCGGGCAGATATTTCCCCTAATATCCACGAAATCTTGGGCTGAGGACAGACGACAGAACTATCATCGACCGAGGAGCACGTGAGCTGCAAAAACTTTAATTCCACTGCTGAATTAACGTCTGAGGTTCGGTAATAATTTGTATATCTAATCAGATGCAAATTAAGAAGCCCTTAACATAACTCTTCTTTTCATTAAAATTCCGTTTTTTATTTTCTTAAGATTAATTTAGGACTTTTTCATAATTAATAAACTTTCTCCATAAATTTGCGTTTTGTTTTTTTTCTTTTAATAATCTGTTAACTCAAACTGATAGAAATTCATTTCTCAGTTTAACCCTGGTTCCGAAAATATTGACATTGTTAATCTATCATTTACAAGATTGATTTTATGATTAATGAAATTACCGCCGTGTCTGTTAATCATTTCATTTAATAAATATTTAAAAATGAGAGAAGTTGTTGGGAATTTATTTCATTCCGAGTCTGTTTCAAGCCCAGGTATCGAATTCACGGAAAATTTTTGAGACTGATTATTGATTAATTTATTGAGTGATCAAACAGGTATAAAGTGAAATTAAAGATCAAATTGCTTCTTAAAGATAGAAGCTGGTGCCCCTTACGAGTGTTATTAACTTTTCTGATGTATATGAAATGAGATTTGAGCTCAGATTCCAATACATCAATATAAATTAAATAATTCATACCTGATCATACTTTTTATTTATTAAATATTTCTATTTTCCCTTACAACTGTTAGTAAATATATGATGAATTAATGTTTCACAGTCAGAGATAATGTGTCTGGGTTTGATGATTTTAGGACAGAGGCTTAGGCTGAACAAAGTATTGATGAAGTCATCTGCCAGCTTGTGCTGATTTGGATTTATCAAGTCAATATTAAAATCACCACAGATGAACATTGTTTCATTGGATTTTTTTTCCAATGTTCTTCCACTCAGTTCTTAAATGCATCTATACTAGAACCTGGTGTTCTATACATGCAGCTTACATGAACATTTTTCTTTTTTTCCATCAGAATTTCTATTGTGACACATTCCAGTAAATTATCTGCCACTGTTGACCAGAGTGGTGGCCTAGTTGGTAGAGCATCCGCCCCGCAACCGGAAGGTCGTGGGTTCAAATCCCAGCCAGGTCATACCAAAGAGCATCTAAAAATGGTACTTTCCACTTTCTAGCTTGGTGCTCAGTGTAATAGAATGGAACATTAATGCACAGGGCTACCAGAGGATTGAACCCCCCCCCCCCCACCACTGTAGCTTTCACTACTCAGTAGCTGTGTGGCCCAGGGTCAGTGAAATGGAGATAGGCTGTGCCCCATACACCACATGGTGTCCCACATGGTGTGGATCTACCACTGTTGACATTTCTTCCACCACCTTATAATGAAGTGATGTCAACAAATAGAGCCACACCAGCCTGATTCTTGTTTTCTCTGTTCTTCCAAATCAATTCATAACCATCAATCCCAACATCCATGCCCCTGTCACTATTAATCCAGGATTCTGTTATTGGCGTATGAGTTCCTCAACTCAAGCTGGCGACTGTGGGACTATAATGATGTGAATGAGGCATTAGAAAATTCTGAATCTGTAAATCATTGGATTGAAAATGTACTTGTACAGGTACAAATCAGATCTCGGGGCAACTTGACCTGTACAGAGTCTTTTAATGAGAGTTGCAACTCTCTTTGATCTCGCCACTGCCCGGTCACGTGGTTCATGGAGCGCCCAATAGTTCCATCAATGGCCTTTCTTTAATGATGTGTGAATGGCAGCTGTGACAATCAGTTAATATTGATGAAACCTAGCAATCCTATATACAAAAAAGTAGAGCTGTAATACTCATAGTTTCAAGTTCAATGCAGTAGTGTAGGTGCAGACAGTGATAGATAGGACTGCACATGATCAGTATTGCAATGACAGACAGCAGCAGATATGGCATTTGTGTAAATGGTTGCAGTGAAGTGCAGAGACATACAGCAGCAAATGTACAGTCGTGAAAAAGGACACTCCATTAAATATTCAGTTCTTTATTAGTAAATGTTCACATACCTATGTCTAACCTTGTTTTTGTTTGCATTTTTTAACATTTATTTTATCCATTTTAAGTGAGAGTGAATGCGGGGGTGTCGGAAAAAAGATAGGGGTGTCCTAATTTATTCCTAACTTTTTTGTTTAGAATTACATTTTACAGAAAACATGAAAAACATCTTTAATTCATTTTTAACTGTTTAGTTGTATTCCATGAGTCTCCCAGTATTTTTAACACTGATATTTGACATAATGCACGGCTCAGGAGACACACACGCAGGCTCAGGGTAGATTTAATAGCTTTATTGACAACAGGGATGTGTGACTGCGTGTCTGTGGAATAAGGATGTGTTGGTGGTGGCGTCTGCGTCAGGCACGGGGGCAGGAAGCCGTTCAGCCGGACAACCTTGGTTAGGACAGGTGGCTGGCGTCGACAAGGGCGGAGCCCGGGAGACAGCGACCTGGAGTGCCTGTAGCAGCAGCGGGAGGTAGTGGCGAGATGAGGAATTCCGCCGCCGGGAAGTCCACCTGTGCACAGGGGAGAAGGCTGGAGGAAAGGAGGTAAGGGGAGTTTACCCAGATTGTCTTGCTTGTAGGTGAGAGTACCGTTGTAGCAAGCGATGCCGAAGTAGAGAGACGGCTTCAGGCCGAAGCCCAGGGCAGAGTGGATTAAATACCTCACCGCTGACGAGGAGCAGGTGTGTGCGCAGCTGGCGCCGCTGATGAGCGGCGAGTCATGACAATATTAAATATCCATATGTCCAAATATGTCAAAAAACTGGATTATACAGGATGTCCTAATTTTTTCACATGACTGTATTACTGTTGGTATCCCAGTCTTTCTGTGACAACAGCTGAGGTAGTTATTGTGCGGGTGAGTGTGTTGGGGGGGGGGGGCAGAGTTCAGGGTCCTGATGAACAAAGCTGTTTAGCAGTCTTGTGGAGCGGGTACGGATGGCTTCACTGGACTGATTACTGAATTATCAACTCTTGAATATAGTGGGTTATTTTCCAAGATTAAGCAGAATTATCTGAATTGAAAATATGTAGTAAAAAATCCTGCTGTCAGTAAGTTTAATGTGATTTTGCTAAGTTACTAAGGGTTGTTCACTTTACTCCTAAACCTTTCAAGTTGGGAAAGCTTTTGTGTGTGTGAATGTAAATATAACACATTCATGCCTTTCAATACATTTCAATATTGTGAAAAAGTTTTTTATATATATATATATATATATATATAATTCAGAAAAATAAACATTCATATCTTCAATATTCATTATAGGCACAAGGAAATATTTCAGGCTTTTTTTTATTCAATTTTGATCACAGTTTTTGAATTTAAAATGTAAATCATGATCTTCTATATACTGAGATGAACTAGTACATGTGTATATCACTTACACTGTACTCTGAATATTAGTGACTAAGCAGGGTAGAAAATACTAAAAAGAAGAAGCCTTTGTAACACAATGTAGTCAAGGTGCAACAGTCTATTATATGAAAATATTCAATGTAGTACAAATGCCATGAAATTGTATTTTAAAATAAAAAATAATAAAAATGCAAAGACATGCTCTCATTTTCTCATTATTCCATCTCTGAACTTCTTCCTGACAAATTAGTGTCAGCTAATACCAGTGAGCAGCATGTTGGCATCATTGCCTCGTCTTCCAGGTGGTGACTGGGGAACATAATTGAATTTATTAAACAGATAATAACAGCACCAGCCATTCAAACAAAAGCAAGCCTTTTTTTTCTACTTTTTTATTCCTACATTATTGCAACATCACATAATTGTGGAAAATGAATATTTTCCTCCAATGTTAGAGGAGGGTCTGACTTCATAAATTGTATTTTGATGCCAAAAACAATGAAATCCTACAATGTTCACAGATCAGGTTGTCAGCATGGTTTTCTGTGCAGCTTCTGGATGCACAAATCAAGCTGAGAACGTGATCTAGATGTTTGGGTTCCCAGCAGACACAGAAAGGAGAAAAAATGTCTGAGACAAGTTAGCAGAAACAGCATGACTTTAATGAAAGATTACAGCAACAGAAAACTTTTTGCAGTACTGTACATTTATTTCCACAAAACATTACCATCTTCAAGGTCAAACATGTCATAATGTGATTTATATGACAACACATGATTTTTTTATGTTGAAAGAAAACAATGACATTAATGAGGAAATTAAACTGAATCAGTGTGCAGGCCCATTCTAAGAGGGAGTAATTCACAAGAAGCAAAACTGACAAACCCAGACTGAGGACTGATGCTGTCCCCCCAAACACAAGACCAGGAAGAGTCCAGCAGTGAGCATGGTTACATGGACATGAATAAACCGGTTATAGAATAGAATAGAAAGGCTTTATTGTCATTGTACAGTTGTACAGTACAACAAAATTGTGGGTGCTCCACCAGGCTACTGCTCAATAAAGTGAGAGAGAAGGATTAGATAAAACACAGTAAGAGAACACACGATTAAATACACGGCTGAAGTAAAAAATAGCCCGGGATTATGGAAATATACTGTACACAGGTATGGTAGTGGCTTCACAGATGGAACTATGTACATAAGAGTGCAGAGTGCAGAACACACAGTTGAGTAAAATGGCCCAAGGGTTATGGAAAATATACAGTGGGTATAAAAAGTCTACACACCCATGTTCAAATGCCAGGTTTTTGTGATGTAAAAAAATGAGACCAATATAAATCATTTCAAAACTTTTTCCACCATTAATGTGACTTATAACCTGTACAACCCAACTGAAAAACAAACTAAATTTTTTTACAGGGAAAAATAAAAAACTTACGAAAACAAAAAACTTACCTGGTTGCATAAAATATGCACACCCTGTTATGCCTGGGGATGTGGCGGTGTTCAGAATTAACCAGTCACATGCAAACTCATGTTGAATGGAAGTCATCACACACCTTCCACCATTTAATGTGCCTCTGATTAACCCCAAATAAAGTTCAGCTGTTCTTGTAGGCTTTTCCTGACATTTTTGTAGTCACATCTTGCAGCACAAGCCATGGTCTGCAGACAGCTTCCCAAGCATCAGAGGGATCTCATCGTTCAAAGGTATAAGTCAGGAGAAGGGTACAAAAGAATTTCCAAAGCATTAAATATACCACGGAACACAGTGAAGACAGTCATCACCAAGTGGAGAAAATATGGCACAACAGTGACATTACCAAGAACTGGACGTCTCTCCAAAATTGATAAGAAAAGATAATAAAATCCTTTATTAGTCCCACAATGGGGAAATTCCAGATGAAAAGACAAGAAGAAAACTGGTCAGGGAGGCTGCCAAGAGGGTGACAGCAACATTGGGGGATGTGCAGGAATTTCTGCCAAGTACTGCCTGTTCAGTACATGTGACAGCAATCTCCCATTTTCTTCATACAGTGGTGTGAAAAAGTGCTTGCCCCCTCCCTGATTTCTCATTTAATTGTATGCTTGTCCCACTTAAATGGGACAAGCATACAGGTGGTGTCAGATCACCTAAATGATCACCTAAATGTATCGCATTTAGATCACCTAAATGTGTCAGATCATCAAACAACTTTAAATATTAGACAAAGATAACACAAGTAAACACAAAATGGAGTTTTTTAAAGAAGGTGTTTATTATTTAGGGTAAAAAAAAATCCAAACCTACATGGCCCTGTGTGAAAAAGTGATTGCCCCCTTCCCCCCATTAAAACATAACCTAACTAGTTTATCACATCTTTGGAAAGCTGAGTTCAATTTCTCAAGCCACACCCAGGCCTGATTACTGTCACACCTGTTCTCAATCAAAAAATCACTTAAATAGGACCAAAGTGAAGTAGACCAAAAGATGCTCAAACGCTAGACATCATTCTGCAATGCAAAGAAATTCAGGAACAAATGAGAAACAAAGTAAGTGAGATCTATCAGTCTGGAAAAACTTATAAAGCCATTTCGTAAGCCTTGGGACTTCAGGGAACCACAGTGAGAGCCATTATCCACAAATGGCAAAAACATGGAACAGTGGTGATCCTTCCCAGGAGTTGTCGGTCGACCAAAATGACCCCAAGAGCACAGCAACGACTCATCCAAGAGGTCACAAAAGAGTGTTGGGCCTGCCCACAGTGTTCATGACTCCACCATAAGAAAGAGAATGGGCAAAAATGGCCTGCATGGCAGATGTCACGCCGCGCCATTCATCAGCGGCGCCACCTGCTCACGCACCTGCTACTCGTCAGCGGCGAGGGATAAAAGCCGCCTCGCCCTGAGCTTCGGCCTGAAGCCGTTAGACTTCATCGCCTTCAATGCGAAGCGTCAACCCTCTCTTCAGCGTCAAGCTAGTGGTAAGAAGATTCCTTTCCTTACCTCTCCCAGTCTGCTCCCCTGTGCACAGGTGGATTCCTCGGCGGCGGACAACTCCGTCCCTCGTCCTTCCTCGCTGCTGCACCGAGTCCTGCAGGTGACTGTCTCCCGGGGTTCCGTCCTTGTAGTGCCTGCCATCTGTCAAACTCAAGTAAGCTTCTCTCCCTCACCTATTCTCCTCCTGTATTGGTGTGTGCCTGTCACCCTGTGTCTGTTCTCTCCCATAGGGTTGCCGGCTGAACGGTCTCCTGCCTCTGTGCCCGAAGCAGACGCCACCACCAATACATTAACATTCCACTGACACACACCCATACACCCCTGCTGTTAATAAACAGTTTGAACTACTCTGAACCTGTGTGTGTGCGTCTCCTGAGCCGAACGTTATGTCAGCAGAGTTCCAAGACGAAAACCACTGCTGAGCAAAAAGAACATCAAACCTCATCTTTGTTTTTCCAGAAAACATCTTGACAATCCCCAAGACTTTTGGGAACATACTCTGTGGACTGATGAGACAAAAGTTGAACTTTTTGGAAGGTGTGTGTCCCATTACATCTGGCGTAAAAGTAAAACAACATTTCAGAAAAGCAGCATCATACCAACAATAAAATATGGTGGTGGTAGTGTGATGGTCTGGGGCTTTTTTGCTGCTTCAGGACCTGGAAGACTTGCTGTGGTAAATGGAACCATGAATTCTGCTGTCTCCCAAAAAATCTTGAAGGAGAATGTCCGGCCATCTGTTTGTGACCTCAAGCTGAAGCACACTTGGGTTCTGCAGCAGGACAATGATCCAAAACACACCAGCACGTCCACCTCTGAAGGGCGTTAAGTTATTCTCATGCCAATGGCAGTGTCTATCTCCATTTCGTGACCCTAGGCCACACAGTTACTGTAGGTAGTGGAAGCTACAGTAGGGGGTCGGTCCTCTGTGTGATAACTTTCCTTCCCCCGTTCTATTATGCTGAGTGTTGGATGTGTGTGTTTGTGTATGTGTGGCAGTGCCCACTCCCTAGGGTTGCGTGTGGTTGGCACAGCCCCTCTGTATATAAACCCCAAGTTCAGGGTAATAAAGGAGAGTTCTGTGTTGCATGAAGTCTCGCCTCCGACTGCCTCATTTCTAGACATAACATTTGGCGATGAAGTAAACTGGAGTTATTTAAAATAATGGAAAACGTGTGTGAAGACTATGGCACTATAGGAGATGGTGCGAGTTTTATGACCTTAAACAGTGGATTGGCAAGTCCCTGAAGGCATTTCTGTCGAGGCTTCGTAACCTAACTAGGAAGTGTCAGTGGGAAAGTTGGAGGACGGCCTGGTGATAAGCTGGCCCATGGCACCAGTGACCCTTGGCTGAGTTTGACACTGAGACTGACTCGGGTGCCACCGTCGCTGGAGGAAGTGCTGGAGTTGGTGGAACACTGGGAGTCCGGAGCCATACGCGAGCTACTGGATAAAGCTAGCAAGGGGCCGACCATGTGCGATTTCCTGCCGAGGGCGGAAGTTTGCATGCTAGGTGAGCAGCCGCTTGTGGAAGCTACACAGCGGGAGTGTGAGGCCATGCAGGCTGAAGGCCCCGGGGAAGAACAACCACAGGACACAGACATGGCGCAGCCGGACACCCGGAACAAGAGTGCCGACAGCAGCGACAAGGCGTCCGTGTCGGAGGGTATGGCTGATGAGAGCGGTGCTGAGAACCCAGGTGGAGAACAGCCGCAAACAGACAGTGGAGCTGACAGGAGCAGCGCTGGGAGCCCAGAGGGGGAACAGCTGCAGTCGGACTTGGTGATAACGCAGCGGCACGTCCTGGAGGAGGGTACCGAGAATGTGGATGAGATGCCCAGGTCGGAGGATAGGGCCGATGGGAGCGTCACTGAGGGCCTTGAGGAACAGCAGCCGCAGCCGGGTATGGCAACAACTCAACATGGCACCGAGACTGTGAGTGCTGGAGGCAGCAGTGAGGAGCCGGGGTCAGAGGACGTGACCGGCAAGGGTGACGCCATGTGCCCTGGAGGTGAGCAGTGGCATCTGGTTGCAGAGACAAAGCAGCGGAGCGCCCTGGTGGAGGATGTTGGGTGCCGTGACAAGGTGCCCGAGGGAGCGGACGACGCCGGGGAGCAAGCTGCAGGTCTACCCGAGGTGCGGCCACTGGGGGCCGGAGTGTCTCAGGCCATGACGACGGTGCGTAAGGCAGTCGGGAGTGGCTCGTCAGGCACAGAGAGGCGGCGCACTGAATGGCACGGCGAACCGAGAGGGAAGAAGCTCCATATGACGGGTAAAGACATTTTTGCCAAGGAGGGGGCCTTTGACCCTGGGGGCAGACGGCGGCTGGATGTGCAGATACCATGGGGCTGTCCTGGGCCTCCGTTAAAGACATCTTTGCCAGGGAGGGGGGCTTCGACCCTGGAGGGAGAAAACAGCTAGGGGCACATGTGCCATGGGGCTGCTCAAGTCCTCTGTGGCAGTGTGAGAGATGATGGCTGGCCAGAGACATTGGGGTCACCTAGTTATTATATGTAAATACACCAATATTTGTATATATTTCAACATGTGTTTATATATATTTGTTTGCTGGTGTGCATGTGAGTGAGTGGCTGTATGTATAATATGGGGTTATTTTATGCATTTTATAGAGACATGGTCCATTTTAGTGTTGTGTGAATGGGATAGGTTTGTTTTATTGCAATACGTTATTCTCCTTGTTCTTTGTGCGTGATTTGGGTTTTAATGGTGTGTGTGATTTCCCATTTTCTAAGGGGGGAGGGAATGTTGGATGTGTGTGTATGTGTATGTGTGGCAGTGCCCGCCCCCTAGGGTGGCGTGAGGTTGAACAGCCCCTTTGTATATAAACCCCAAGTTCAGGGTAATAAAAGAGAGTACCGTGTTGCATGGAGCTTCACCTCCAACTCCCTCAATTCTAGACATAACGCTGAGCACCAAGCTAGAAGTACCATTTTTACCTGGTCTTTGGTATGACCCGGCCGGGATTTGAACCCTGGTCTCCCGGTTGTGGGGCAGATGCTCTACCAACTAGACTACCACTCCGGCATGGTGTAAGAAAAACAAAAATGGAGACTTTGGAGTGGCCTAGTCAAAGTCCTGACCTGAATCCGATTGAGATACTGTGGCATGACCTTAAAAAGGCAGTCCATGCTTGAAAACCCTCTAACGTGGCTAAATTACAACAATTCTGCAAAGATGAGTGGTCCAAAATTCCTCCACAGTGCTGTAAAAGACTCACTGCCAGTTATCGCAAACACTTGAATGCAGTTGTTGCTGCTAAGGGTGGCCCAACCAGTTATTAGGTTTAGGGGGCAATCACATTTTCACACAGGGCCATGTAGATTTGGATTTTTTTCCCCCCTTAATAATAAACACCTTCTTTTAAAAACTGCATTTTGTGTTTACTTGTG
Organism: Pholidichthys leucotaenia; assembly: GCA_020510985.1. NCBI lineage: Eukaryota > Metazoa > Chordata > Actinopteri > Cichliformes > Pholidichthyidae > Pholidichthys > Pholidichthys leucotaenia. The sequence continues at coordinate 78,804,089 of CM035841.1, forward strand.
TTATCTTTGTCCAATATTTAAATTTGTTTCCTTCAATTCAATTCAACTTTATTTATGTAGTGCCATTTCGCAACAACAGTCATCTCATAGAACTTTCAACTGTAGGGGAAACCCCCACAATTGCAGAAAGACCCCAGCAAGCAGACGATCCCCTGTGAGCAAGCAATTGGTGACGTTGGAGAGGAAAAACTCCCTTTTAACAGGAAGAAACATTTAAGTGAGACAAACATTAAAAAATGAGAAATCAGGAAGGGGGCAAACACTTTTTTACACTACTGTATGTCTGGACTGTGGGGTACGGTGGAAAGTCAGAAGCCTTATCTTACGACGAAAAACATGTCCAGCTACATTTTGCAAAAACACATTTGAAATCTCCCAAACGCATGTGGGAAAATGTGTTATGGTCCATTGAAACCAAGGCTGACTTTTTGGCCATAATTCCAAAAGGTATATTTGGCACAAACACAACACTGCTCATCACCAAAAGAACTCCAGACCTACAGTGAAACATGGTGGTGGCAACAATCATGCTTTGGGGCTGTTTATCTTCAGCTTGAACTGGGACCTTAATCAAGGTGGAGGGAATTATGAACAGTTTCAAATACCAGTCAGTGTTGGCACAAAAGATTGAAAGATTTTTATTTGTCAGTACTTCTATACGTATAGGACTGAGTAGAATTGAAATACTGTTTCTCTTTTCACGGTATGCACAATATTTAAGAAAAGAATGAATAGGGATGGAAAACAACAACGTTCTATGTACAGTAATGCTACCCATAGCGCAAATAATGGTAAAAACACAGCAATCCTATGTACAGTAACCCAGAATACCGGTAAATTGTGAGTTCAATGCCATAACAGGGGTGCAGATTGTGACAGATTGGTCTACGCATGATCAGTATTGCAAAAACAGACAGCAGCATATATGGTATTTGTGCAAATGGTTGCAATAAGGCACAAGACATACAGCAGCAGATGTATTACTGTTGGTGTGCCAAGTCTTTCTGTGCAAACAGCTGAGGTAGTTATTGTGTGGGTGAGTGTGTTACAGTCCAGGGACAGGGGGTGGGGGGTGGGTGTGGGGGTAGAGTTCAGGGTCCTGATGGCATGGTGAACAAAGCTGTTTAGCAGTCTTGTGGAGCAGGCCCTTAGGCCCCAGTACCTTCTCCCTGAGGGCAGGGGGCTGAAGAGGGAGTGTGAAGGGTGGGAGGTGTCGTCTGAGTTGTTGATGGCTCTGCAAGTGAGGTGGGTGTGGTAGATGTCTGAGAGGGAGGGCAGAGGGGCACTGATAATCTTGCTGGCTGCTTTCACTGTGCATTGTAGAGTCTTCCAGCAGGAGACAGTGTTGCTTCCATACCACACAGTGATGCAGCTGGTGAGGATGCTCTCAATGGTGCCCCAGTAGAATGATCACATGATGTGGGGTGGGACTCGTGCTCTCCTTAGTTTGTGGAGGAAGTAGAGGTGAGTTTGAGCCTTCTTGGCCAGTGGTGTGGTGTTGTTGGACCAGGTGAGGGCCTCGGAGATGTGCATCCCCAGGAACTTGGTGCTGCTCACCATCTCCACAGCTACTCCATCGATGATCAGAGGGGGATGCTGTGTGTGTCCTCTCCTGAAGTCGACCAGTTTCTGAAACCCGACCTAAATTGTTTTCTATATATGTTGTTTTTCTTTTAATATCCTCCTGCCTGCCCCAGGGACTACAGATGGAAATTAGTGAGAATGCTATAATCTGGTACAGAGCATCTTTACCCTGTGTTTAATGTTTTGTTTTTTTTTTTTTCTGTACACTGTCTCTGACAAATAAACCAATAAACTAAACTAAGCCACTTTACCCTTGGTTTTTTCCCACATTCAGGAAGATATCATTGTCTTTACACCACTGGACCAGATGGCTCACCTCATTTCTGTAGTTGACCTCTTCATTGTTGGTGATGAGGCCAACCACCATCATGTCATCCGCAAACTTGATGATGCGGTTGGTGCTTTAGGCTAGTACGCAGTCATGGGTGAGCAGGGTAAAGTGCAGCATGCTGAGCATGCACCCTTGTGGGGCCCCTGTGATCAGTGTGATGGTCTTGGAGGTGTTTATGCCAACCCGCATGTTCTGTGATCTCCCTTTGAGAAAGTCCAGCACCCAGTTAAAGAGAGAGGTTTTGAGTCCGAAGAGTCTGAGTTTTTGTATTAGGTGCTGGGGGATGATTATGTTGAATGTTGAACTGAAGTCCAGTAACAGCATTCACACATAGGAGTTCTTTGAGTCCAGGTGAGTGAGGGCTGGATGGAGAGCAGCAGAGATGGCATCTTCTGTTTGACCTGTATGCAAACTGAGATGGGCTGTGGAAGGGAGAGAGGATGGACCTGATGTTTTCAATTCAAGTCAATTCCATTAAACTTTATTTATATAATGCCATTTCACATCAACAGCCATTTCATAGCATTTTCAACTGCAGTGGAAACCCCCACAACTGCAGAAAGACCCCAGCAATCAGGCGATCCCCTGTGAGCAAGCACTTGGCGATGGTAGAAAGGAAAAACTCCCTTTTAACAGGAAGAAACCTCCAGCAGAACCAGGCTCATGGAGGGTCACTCATCTGCTGTGACTGGCAGGGGGGTGAGAGGATAGAGAAGATGAAAAGAACAGACAAGTAGAGAGCAACCAGCACGACGGGGACTCAATCTATGGGAGAGAACAAACAGATGTTAATGACCAGCAAAAATATTTCATTGAGAGTGAAGAAAGGAGTGAAGTCCAGTGCATTGTTGGAGGTCCCACGGCTTTCTAAACCTATTTGCAGCATAACTAAGGGATGGTTCAGGAGCAGATGACCCCTCCCTAATTATAGGCTTTATCAAAAAGGAAGGTTTTAACCCTATTCTTAAAAACAGAGATCTAGTCTGACTCCCGAATCCAGATTGGCAGCTGGTTCCACAGGAGAGGAGCTTGATAACTGAAGGCTTTGCCTCCCGTTGTACTTTTGGAGATTCTAGGTGTTACAAGTAATCCTGCATTTTGGGAGCGTAGTACTCTGTTAGGATAATAGGGTAGTATCAGATCTTTTAAATAAATAGGATAGCATCAGATCTTTTAAATGTTCTGTATGACCAGCTGCTCGAAGCACTTCATTATGATGGAGGTCAGAGCTACTGGCCGGTAATTGTTGTAGCTGAATGGGACGGGCTTCTTTGGGACTGATATTATGGTAGAAGTTTTTAAAAGTGGGGACAACAGCTTGACTCAGGGAGATGTTGAAAATGTCGGCCAGGACATTCGTGAGTTACTCCGCGCAGTCATTCAGAACATGACATGCTGATTGTTCGCTCAGATGGATGCCGGGGGTGGGGGTCTGCTTCTGTGGCCTGGGCCGGTGGTCTCCCTGGTCACTGCCAGGCACTGGTGCATGTTCAGGCTTGCTGCATCTGCCTCGCAGCCACCTTATGAAACAAAGGTGAATGAGGGGTGAGTTTGAATAGGTACAGGAGTGAAAGAGAATGGGTCGGTCTGGGTGAGTGAGAGGGATGCACATGGGAGCATGTGAGTGTGAAGATGTGGGGAGGGGTGTGTCTGTGAGTCAGGAGGTGCTGGATTAAGGGGGGTAGTGCCTCTCGGCAACGTGGGCTCCCCTGGGCGGGGGGACTTCTTTGAATATGGGGGTCCCCGGGGTGTGCGACAGAGGCGCTGGGGCGGGCCCGCTGTGGGGGCTCATGCCAGGGGGCGCGGGCCGGTCTCCACCCCAGGGTGTGGGGTCGCTGGCCCCCTGGTGTCTGGGGCCCGGGGGCAGACGTTGGCCCCACTGGGGCGGGGGTGGGTCGGGCGGGTCCGGGGGTGTGGGCTCACCATGCCGGCTGCCGAGCAGCCTGGCCTCCCTTGATTGTCCCTCTGGGGGCGGATGCCTGGCTTTCCTGGGGCTTGCTGACCTTGGACGTTTGAGCCCTGTGGGGGTTGGTGGCACTGCCTTGCCTGCTCAGGGTTCCCGGGGGGAGAGCTGCTGCGACCGGCCCGCCACTTTGTATGTTTCCTCACAAACCACTTACATGCACACACTTATTTTGTGCACATTCTCATATATATGCACGCAGACATACACGCACAAGTGTCTCTCCTTTAACAGGTGCGGAAACCAGACTCGTGTTGAGACATCTTTGGTGGAAGAAGCAGTTTGCCTTTTGTTTGTTTTTGTCATGGTTTGAGCGCCGATCTCATCCGCGCTCTGGCCATGCACTGTTTTCTCCCATCTGACGTGTGTGTGCCCCTTTTGGCTCTCTGAGCTTTTATTATGACAGCGCTCGGAGGGGCTTCCAGCTGTCAGAGTTGACAGCTGAGCCGCATTTCACCTCATCAGTGGCTCCCTACTTAAGAGGGCAGCTTAGAGCGAAATGTGCGGCAGTCTCATCAAAAACTTCCCCTTGTCTGACGTTATTGAGCATCCTGCTGTTCAGACGCTGACGACCCTTCGTCTATATTTGTAAGTGTGTCTCCTTATGTATCCATTCTCCCCTGTCATTGACTGTATATCGTTGTAGTGTGTTTTAGCCCCCCCGTGGCTTGTTATTTTGTCATTTCACCCTTTTCCTTCAATAAAACTGTGCAAACTCACCGGCTGAGTGGCGTCTTATGATGGCTCGTGAGGGCCATCCATGACAGTTTTAGTTGTTATTTTTTTTTTTTTTTGTCTGTTCCCCTCCCTTTTCTTTTCCCCTCCACGCATTTCCTTTCCCTCTTCCCCATCCTGTTTGGTCTTCCATGGGTAAAATAATTCAAATAAAGTATTAAAATTTATTACAGGAGGAGGTTACAACAATATACAATACACAGTTAGGTACTGTATAAGCTCCTCTTGGCAAAGTAAATCTGTTTTGGCACAGTAAGGGTGACAGATCCCTGTTCTGTTTGCCTCGCTGCCTGACAGGACAAGGGGAAAAGAAAAAAAAAGAAAATGACATGGTATGTTGTCTGGTCAAGCTGCCTTTTGTGAGTTGATCCTGGAGAGGGTCTTCTTCACGTTAGCTGGATCCAGACTTATATCCTACTCGTCTGGGGGAGGAATGGTCTTCTGTGCTGATGTGCTGTTTTGTTCTTCAAAGCAGCCAAAGAAGTCATTTAAGTTGTTAAGAAGTGTGATGTCACTCGCACAGGTCTGAGGTGGAGGTTTGTAGTTGGTGAGGGTCTGTATGCCATGCCAGAGAGACTGTGTATCTCTGGTGCTGCTGGAGTGTCTGGATATGTTCTTGCTGTACTGTCGTTTTGCTTCCTTGGTGCCTCGGGAAAGGTTGGCCCTAGTTGTTGTTAGTCCTCCGGTGTCACTGGCCCATAAGGCTGCATCCTGAGCCCTCAGAAGCCTGTGAACCTCTGCTGTCACCCATGGCTTCTGATTAGCATGAAGAGTGACGGTTTTGCCGGAGTGACATCATCAAAGTATTTAGCTCTAAATTTTCCTTTGAACAGTCTATTTTGTGACATTTTGTCTTTCGTTCATAACAAATGCAGAGGCGCTGTTTACACTTGCAGTTTGTCTACAACCGTCCTGCCTACTCATCCTAGAATGCACTGCATTGAGATCTACTGGGTGAAGGCACAATTTCTGAGAGACATTAGAGACGGGTAGTCGCATTATATGATGTGACATTACATGAAAACCTGTGACAGAGCAAATGTGACTTATTATCTTGTTCATAGTATTGCCGTAGCATTAGCAGCATAACTGCAGGACTATGGTGATGGATTTTAAAGGCTTACAAAATTGAAATTTCTCTACTTTTTATAGAGGAAAACGTGAAACCATGACAGACTGATATGTTTACCAGCAAACCTTGTTTCTACAATGAGGAAATGTGGAACATGGTAGGAAATTATCAAATATAGTTCTTTACAGCCTCCAAAGTCGTCATCATCAGTGTCATTCCTGATAATGGCAATGTTATTTTTAACATCCATAAATTAGAACTATTAATATTTTATGATTCTGCTGAAATATTCTATACTTATTTGAACAAACTGTTGTGAGAAACAAGATAAGAAAGGAACTCAGGATGTATACTGGTTTAATATTTTAATGCAGTTGTAAACTAGAAAGTGGAAACAATTCAGATCTACACAACTTAATGGAATGGAATTAATGGAAGTTGTGTTAATGATATGTGATTATTTTAAATATAAAACAAGAATTGAATGCTAAAAGCAATAAAAAAAATATTCTGGAAACAACTGGAATATTTATAAATGTAAGATATTGTATCAAAGAGCTAACTTGAAATTAATTTAAAAAGTAACTGCAACTGAACATATTAACATAGGATAAGGCAGAGATTCCCAAAGTGGGGGTTGTGACACTCGGGGGGTCCCGAGATGCTTGGGGGGAGGGGGTCACAAGATGATTTTCAGAATCCTCCTTAGGTGATTACTCAGGTCACATGTCACTTTAACTGCACCACAGTAAACGTCACAGGTCACACACAGGTCAGTGTCCACCAGTAGATTTCATCTGAACAGCTCAAATCAACACATTAGATTAGATTAGATTAGATTCAACTTTATAGTCATTACACATGTATGAATACAAAGTAATGAAATACAGTTTAGCATCCAATCAAAAGTGCAAAGGACAGCAGTGCAGTATATACAATAATTAACAGTATGCACAATTTAAACAGATATATACAGATAGGTCAGTGTAGAAGGCTGGAGTACAGTTATGTGCAATAATGTACAAATAAGTTAGGTGGGCAGTTATGTACAGGTAAGAGTGGTAAGAGGTGAGAATAAGTTAGCATAAATTACAGAAGAACAAAGTACAGGTGAAGTGAGGTAAGTAGCAGACAATCTAACTATATAGAGTGGCAATATAAAGGAGAACAGTATGTAGATAAATATGTATTGACAATATACAGAAGAGCAGTATGTAGATACATATGTATTGACAATATACAGAACAGTATGTACTTAAATATGTGATGATAATATACAGGAGAGCAGTATGTATCAATATATAATGACAATATGCAAGTGTGATATACACTTGCATCTCACCGGCCACTTTATTAGGTACACCTGTCCAACTGCTCGTTAACACTTAATTTCTAATCAGCCAATCACATGGCGGCAACTCAGTGCATTTAGGCATGTAGACATGGTCAAGATAATCTCCTGCAGTTCAAACCGAGCATCAGTATGGGGAAGAAAGGTGATTTGAGTGACTTTGAACGTGGCATGGTTGTTGGTGCCAGAAGGGCTGGTCTGAGTATTTCAGAAACTGCTGATCTACTGGGATTTTCACGCACAACCATCTCTAGGGTTTACAGAGAATGGTCCGAAAAAGAAAAAATATCCAGTGAGCGGCAGTTCTGTGGGCGGAAATGCCTTGTTGATGCCAGAGGTCAGAGGAGAATGGCCAGACTGGTTCGAGCTGATAGAAAGGCAACAGTGACTCAAATAACCACCCGTTACAACCAAGGTAGGCAGAAGAGCATCTCTGAACGCACAGTACGTCGAACTTTGAGGCAGATGGGCTACAGCAGCAGAAGACCACGGCGGGTGCCACTCCTTTCAGCTAAGAACAGGAAACTGAGGCTACAATTTGCACAAGCTCATCGAAATTGGACAATAGAAGATTGGAAAAAACGTTGCCTGGTCTGATGAGTCTCGATTTCTGCTGCGACATTCGGATGGTAGGGTCAGAATTTGGCGTCAACAACATGAAAGCATGGATCCATCCTGCCTTGTATCAATGGTTCAGGCTGGTGGTGGTGGTGTAATGGTGTGGGGAATATTTTCTTGGCACTCTTTGGGCCCCTTGGTACCAATTGAGCATCGTTGCAACGCTACAGCCTACCTGAGTATTGTTGCTGACCATGTCCATCCCTTTATGACCACAATGTACCCAACTTCTGATGGCTACTTTCAGCAGGATAATGCGCCATGTCATAAAGCTGGAATCATCTCAGACTGGTTTCTTGAACATGACAATGAGTTCACTGTACTCAAATGGCCTTCACAGTCACCAGATCTCAATCCAATAGAGCATCTTTGGGATGTGGTGGAACGGGAGATTCGCATCATGGATGTGCAGCCGACAAATCTGCGCCAACTGTGTGATGCCATCATGTCAATATGGACCAAAGTCTCTGAGGAATGCTTCCAGCACCTTGTTGAATCTATGCCACGAAGAATTGAGGCAGTTCTGAAGGCAAAAGGGGGTCCAACCCGTTACTAGCATGGTGTACCTAATAAAGTGGCCGGTGAGTGTATATGTATATACAGTTTGAGAAAGCGCGGTGAATAAACTATAAGAAGTTAAAAACTATAAGAAGAATATAACGGTGTATGTACAATAATGTAGAAGAGCTGTAAATAGACTATAAGAAGACTACCACAATATATAAGATAAGATAAGATAAGATAAGCCTTTATTAGTCCCACAACGGGGAAATTCCAGGATTGCAACAGCACAGGGATAGCAACACTCAGAGCAACAATCAGAAGGCAAGAAAAAAACAAGCAAGCAAGAGCGGCTAATATACATATGTACATATTACTATAAAATAAATATATACACACACACACACAGACACACAGTGCAGAGCATTGTAGCTGGAGACAGTGGAGATGATTGTAGACTTCAGGAAAGTCACTACTCCTCTGCCCCCCCTCACCCTCTCAGGCTCTCCCATCACCACTGCTGATTCCTTCCGCTTCCTAGGCACTACCATCACCAGGGACCTCAAATGGGAGCTGACCATCAGCTCACTCATCAAAAAAGCCCAGCAGAGGATGTTCTTCCTGCGGCAGCTGAGGAAGCTCAAGCTACCCACCAAGATGTTAGTGCAGTTCTACACAGCCATCATCGAGTCCATCCTCACCACCTCCATAACCGTGTGGTACGCAGGAGCCACTGCCAGGGACAGACTAAGGCTGCAGCGCGTCGTGCGCACTGCTGAGAAGGTGATCGGCTGCAAGCTCCCATCTCTCCAGGATCTGTACATCTCCAGGACCCGGAGGCGTGCTGGCCGGATCATAGCCGATCCCTCACACCCTGGTCACGTACTGTTTGCCCCCCTCCCCTCTGGTAGAAGACTTCGGTCCATCCAGACTAAAACCTCCCGTCACATGAACAGCTTCTTCCCCTCTGCCATTAGACTGCTGAACACTAAGTGACTCTCGTGCACCATGTACAGCAGCTCAACCAGACTCATGTCAATCATCACTGTTTTCTTCCTGCATTACCGACTGCACTATATAGTTCTCCACAGTATCTGCTGCTGGCTAATATATATTTTAACTGTTGACCAGTATCACTTAATCTTATCCTACACTTTATTACATGTATAGTTTATTTCTCTTATCTTATCATGTTTAATGTTGCAGCATTGTACCGAGACAAATTCCTAGTTTGTGTACTACATGAACAATGGCAATAAACCTGATTCTGATTCTGATTCTGGATGGAATAAATATATGAGTATATGAACACACAGTGCAGAGCATTGTAGCTAGATGGAATAAATATGTAAATATATAAACACCCACAGTACGGAGCATTGCAGCTAGGTGGAATAAATATGCAAGTATATAAACACACACAGTGCGGAGCAATGTAGCTAGATGGAATAATATGTAGATATATAAAAACACAGTGCGGAGCATTGTAGCTAGATGGAATAAATATGTAAATATATAAACACACACAGTGCAGAGCATTGTTGCTAGATGGAATGAAACAGCATAACCGGCTACTTAGTTATCCTACATGGTATGATTATGTGCCCATACATATTCTCACCCTCCATAGCGACCGGTATGTTCCTAGTTGTATGCCGGAGGGGACCATTGTGTAAGTCTATTGCATCTTTTGCATTCAAAAAACTATTAGTTTGTTACGTCTTTTTGCTATCTCTGCGAGCAGCCCTGCTTAGGTTGTACAGTCTGACAGCCGTTGGTAGGAAGGACCTACGAAACCTCTCGGTTGTGCACCTGGGATGATGTAGTCTGCTGCTAAATGAGCTCCTCAGTGCATCCAGTATGTCCTGCATAGGGTGGAACTCGGACTCCAGCAGAGATGACAGTTTAGCCACCGTCCTTCTCTCTCCTATCTCCTCCATCGGATCAAGGCGCTGCCCCAGGACAGAGCTAGCTTTCTTAATCAGTTTGTTCAGTCTCTTCCTATCGGCTGCAGTAATGCCACTGCCCCAGCAGACCACTCCAAAAGTGATGGCTGATGCCACCACCGTGTCATAGAATGACTTCAGCAGCACCCCTTGTACACCAAAAGACCTGAGTCTCCTCAGCAGGAACAGCCTGCGCTGTCAATTCTTGTAGAGTGCGTCAGTATTGTGTGACCAGTCTAGTTTATTGTTCGGATGAACACCCAGGTACTTATAGGATGTCACCATCTCGATGTCTGTTCCCTGTATATTTACTGGTGCTGTGAGGGGCTGCCCATGCCTGCGGCAGTCCACCACCAGCTCCTTAGTTTTCCTCGCGTTGATCTGGAGGCAGTTCCGATGGCACCAGTCCACGAAGTCCTGGATAAGCCCTCTCTGTACTCAGCTTCATCTCCATTGGAGATGAGGCCAACGACCGCAGAGTCGTCAGAGAACTTCTGTAGATGGCAGTGTGTTGTGTTGTGTGAGAAGTCTGCAGTATAAAGAGTGAACAGGAAGGGAGCCAGCACCGTTCCCTGGGGGGCCCCCGTGCTACTGATGATCGTGTCGGACACACAGTCCCGGGTTCTTACAAACTGAGGCCGGTTCGTGAGGTAGTCCAGGATCCATGATGACAGGTGCTGGTCCACCCCTGCTCGCAGCAGCTTGTCCTTCAGGATCATCGGTTGGATGGTGTTGAAAGCACTGGAGAAGTCAAAGAACATGATCCTCACCATATTCCCGGGCTTCTCCAGGTGGGACAGAGAACGGTGAAGGAGGAAGATCACCGCATCCTCCACCCCAATGCCATGCTGGTAGGCGAACTGGAGTGGATCCATTGCTGGTTCCACCAGGGGGCGGAGGTGAGCAAGGAGCAGTCTCTCCAGGGTCTTCATCAAGTGGGACGTCAAGGCCACCGGTCTGTAGCTGTTCAGGTCTTTGGGGTGGGAAGTTTTTGGTACAGGTACCACACAAGATGTTTTCCACAGCTGTGGTACCCTCCCCAGTTTCAGGCTCATGTTGAAGATATACGTCACAATCCCACACAGCTGGTCTGCACAGGACTTGAGGAGCTTTGCGCTGATGCCGTCCGGTCCCGGCGCCTTCCTCGCTTTGATCTTCCTCAGCTCCGTCCTCACCTGGGTCTCGGTCAGGGTCAGGATGGGGGGCTGTGTGTTGGGAGTGGGGGGGTGTTGGTGGAGTGGGGAGTGGGCAGCAGGACTTGATTTCTTTAGAGGCAGCAGTGGTTGTTGTGCAGACAGGGGGGAGGGCGGTTGGTCAAATCTATTGAAAAACAGATTCAGGTTGTTCGCCCACTCCCTGCCCCCCGTGGCCTGGGGGGAGGTATTCTGGAGCCCCGAGATGGTTTTGAGGTTTCTCCAGACCCCGCTGATGTCGTTCTGTTGCAGCTTGTCCTCCATCTTCTTCCTGAAGCTGTCCTTGCCTTCTCTGATCTTTCTCCTCAGCTCCCTCTGTACGGACTTCAGCATCTCCCTGTTCCCTGACCTGAAGATCCTCTTCTTCTCTCTCAGAAGTGTTTTTATCTCAGGGTTGATCCAGGGTTTGTTGTTTGAGTGACGCCGTATGGTCTTGGTGGGAACGGATTTGTCCACACAGAAGCTGAGATAGCCCGTGAAGGTGTGAATGAGGCCATCGATGTCCTCACCATGTGGATCGCAGAGCTGTTTCCAGGCGGTGGCTTCAAAACAGTCCTTTAGAGTGTCCATTGTCTCCTCAGACCATAACTCCACAGTGTGCATGGCCGGAGGTTGTCTGTGCACTAGGGGTTCGTACACCGGCCGGAGATGAACCAAGTTGTGATCCGATCTCCCGAGTGGGGGGAGTTGTGATGAGGTGTACGCCTCCTTAGTGTTTGCGTAGAATAAATCCAGTGTTTTATTGTCTCTAGTGTGGCATGTGACATACTGGGTGAACGTGGGTAGAATGGGAGATAGTGAAACATGGTTGAAATCGCCTGAGATGAGGAGAAGAGCATCTGGGTGTTCTGTCTGCAGCCTGCTGGTTACTGAATGGATGACGTCACGCGCTGTCCCAGCGTTCGCCGTCGGATTTGCATAAACAACAATGCAGATCACGTGTGAGTGTTCTCTCGGGAGATATGTAGGCCTCATGCTAACAGCTAGCAACTCAATGTCTTTGCTGCAGTGTCGTTGTTTAACAGTGATATGTCCCGGTCTGCACCAGTTGTTGTTAACATACATTATCACTCCACCGCCCCTAGTTTTGCCACTGTCTGGTGTTCGGTCAGCTCGTATCATGTGAAAACCCTCCAGCTCAATGTTAGCATCTGCTGCTAGTTCAGTTAGCCACGTCTCAGTAAACAAAAGGAGAGAGCACTCCCGGTATGTGCTATCATAACGGGAGATAGCCGCTAGCTCATCTAACTTTCCCAGTATCGACCGTACATTTCCCATGACAACAGATGGAAGGGAGGGTCTGTACCTTATATTTTTTGTCCTCCGCCTTACTCCAGCCCGGCAGCCGCGGTGTTTTCGCCTCAGTTCTCTCGGTATGTCGAGTTTTTCCAATGGGACCGGGTGGCGGTTGAATGCTAGCAGCTCTTCCCTGCTGTATTGTATCCTGCTATAAACAGTGGCTCCGTCCACCGGCTCAGGAGACATTTGGGACGATCTGTGTGTCCGTGATATAAGTGGGGTGAAAAAAAAAGACGAATCAAAAGAGAGAGGAAGGGAAAAAGACTCGGAATCGAGCCGCTGTTGCAAAAGGCAGCCTACTCGTGTGGCGCCGAGAGAAAAAAAAAAAAAAATATATATATAAATATATTATATATATAAATATATTTGGTTTTTTTTTTTTTTAATTTTCTTCTGTAATAAGAAGTCTAGTGATGGTGTCCTGTTTTTTTTTTTTAATCTTAAACATTTTAACCAGCAGCACAAAATGTGACTTGAGTTCCTGCTATTATTCCATAGCTGCTTTAAACTGTTGATCCTGACCCACTGACTACTCCTGAATTGTACTGCAGTTAGAAAGGAAATGTAACTAGTTCTGAGATGGCATCGACTACACTGTTCTGTGTGAGTGAACTTATATATATACACTTATACGTATATATACTTATATATATACAGTATATATACAGTATATATGTATATTTTTATATGTATATATGTATATATATACAGTAATATAAAGAGCTATGAACAGGCTATAAGAAAAATATAACAATGTATATACAGTAATGTAAGGAGCTGAACAAACTATAAGAAGACTATAACACTGTATGTACAGTAATCCAGGAAAGCTGTTACTGACTATAAGAAGACCATAACAATATATATATACAGGAGAGTGATCTGGGTGGTATATCCATGGGTGGGGCACGGGGGGAGGGGGAGGGTGTCAAAGGGGACAAAAGTGGAGGTTCAGCGAGGAACTGAATTCAATAGCGTGGCAGCTGTTGGGAAGAAGCTGTTCCGCCTTCTGGAGGGGAGAAGCTGGAACAGTCCATGGGCAGGATGGGTGGAGTCCCTAAGAATGCTGTGTGCCCGACGCAGACATCTTTTCCTGTAGACATCCTCTATAGCTGAAAGTGGAGTCCCTGTGATACGTTGGGCGGTTTTCACCACCCGCTGCAGCGCCTTACGGTCAGCGACAGAGCAGCTCCCATACCAGACTGTGACACAGTTGGTCAAGATGCTCTCTATCACACAGCGGTAGAAGTTGCCCAAGATGTTAGCTGACAGGTGGTTCTTCTTCAGTGTCCTCAAGAAGAAGAGGCGCTGATGGGCCTTCTTGATCAGGCTGGTGGTGTTGACTGACCAGGACAGGTCCTCCGAGATGTAAGTCCCCAGGAATTTTAAGCAGGAGACACGTTCAACAGCCATGCCGTTGATATGGATGGGATCATGTGTCTCTCCCCTCTCCTTCCTGTAGTCCACTATGAGCTCCTTGGTTTTGCTGGTGTTAAGGAGCAGGTTATTGTCAGCGCACCAAGTAGCCAAATGCTCAACCTCTGCCCTGTAGTCTGACTCATCATTGTCTCTGATGAGTCTGATCACCGTGGTGTCATCTGCAAACTTTATGATGGAATTGGATCCATACATAGGCCTGCAGTCATGGGTGAAGAGGGAGTAGAGAAATGGGCTGAGCACACAGCCCTGTAGTACACCAGTGTTGAGTGTGATGGTGAAAAAACTGCTGGGGCCTGACCTGACATACTGGAGTCTGTTGGTCAGAAAATCCACAATCCAGTTGCAAGTGGAGGTACTGAGTCCCAGGTCCCCAAGTTTAGTTATCAACTTGGAGGGGATAACTGTGTTGAATGCTGAGCTGAAGTCAACAAGCAGCATTCTTGCGTAGGTGTTCTTGTCATCCAGATGTGAGAGTACTCAGTGCAGCGCTGTAGAAACCGCATCCTCTGTACTCCTATTACTCCGGTAGGCAAATTGGTAGACATTTTTTGAGCTGTGCCAAGACCAGTCGCTCAAAGCACTTCATGACTATGGGCGTCAGTGCCACAGCATGATAGTCATTTAGGCACGATGGTGTTGAGTGTTTCAGCACTGGTACTATAGAGGTGGTCTTGATGCACACTGGTACCACCGCCTGGGCCAGGGACAGGTTGAAGATGTCTGTAAAGACCCCTGCCAGCTGCTCAGCGCATGCCCTTAGCACACGCCCAGGAATGCCGTCAGGGCCAGCAGCCTTACGTATGTTGATATGACTCAGTGCATTAAGGACATCGGTATGGGTGAGTGTGAGATAGTGGAGGTCGTCAAAGGGTGGGGGATTGGTACTCTTTTCGTTATTGTCCCTATCAAAATGAGCATAGAAGTCATTTAGCTCACTGAGAAAGGACACAGTCGTGGCTGTAGGTGTGGAGTTGCTGGACTTATAATCAGAGATAGCTTGAATGCCCTGCCACATGCGTCGGGGGTCAGAGTCCACAAAGTGTTCCTCCACCTTCAGCTTGTAGCTGTGCTTAGCTTTCTTGATGCCCCTCTTCAGATCTGCCCTGGATGAACTGTAGGCCTGTGCGTCACCAGATCTGAAGGCATTGTTACGTGCCTTTAGCAGAAGCCGCACTTCTCTGTTCATCCACGGCTTCTGATTTGGGTACGTGGTGATCTGTCTTTCCATGGTGACACTGTCAATAGTGGTGTTGATATGGTCCAAGACGGGGGTCAGAGTCCACAAAGTGTTCCTCCACCTTCAGCTTGTAGCTGTGCTTAGCTTTCTTGATGCCCCTCTTCAGATCTGCCCTGGATGAACTGTAGGCCTGTGCGTCACCAGATCTGAAGGCATTGCTACGTGCCTTTAGCAGAAGCCGCACTTCTCTGTTCATCCATGGCTTCTGATTTGGGTATGTGGTGATCTGTCTTTCCATGGTGACACTGTCAATAGTGGTGTTGATATGGTCCAAGACTGTGTGGGTGTAAGAATCGATGTTTATGTGGGAACCACAAGTAGCCTGAGAGGTGAACATACTCCAGTCTATGTTCCTGAACTTTTCCTGGAGTACAGAGTCAACCCCCTCTGGCCACACTTTGATGGTCCTCACTGATGGCTTCACCCGGTACATACTTGGGGGTGAGGAACAAAGATAAGTGATCAGACTGACCTAGGTGGGGAAGGGGAGTTGCTATGTAGGCTCCCACAATGTTGGTGTAAACGTGGTCCAGTGTTTTGTCCTCTCTTGTGTGACAGGGGACATGCTGGTAGAATTTAGGAAGCACTGTCTTGAGGTTAGAGTGGTTAAAATCACCCGCCACAATAAATGCTGCCTCTGGATGTGCAGTTTGTTGCTTGCTAATAGCTGCATGCAATTCATTCATAGCAAGCTTAGCATTAGCATCCGGAGAGATATAAGCAGCTGTTATAATGGTACAAGTGAACTCCCGTGGCAGATAGAAAGGTCTACATTTAACCATGAGAAACTCCAGGTTAGCTGAGCAGTGTCTCCCAATAGTGACAGAGTTCGTACACCAAGCCTTGTTAATATAAATGCATACTCCCCCACCTCTGGTCTTACCGGAGTCATCAGCTGCTCTGTCTGCCCGGAGAGTGTGTTGTCCGGCTAGCTCGATAGCATTGTCAGGTATTCCACTATGCAGCCATGTTTCCGTGAGAATCATAATATTGCAGTTCCTACGTTTCTTATTGTTGGTGATCCAAAGCCGTAGCTCATCCATTTTGTTCGCCATTGACCGTACATTAGCGAGGAAAATGCTGGGTAGAGAAAGCCGGTGCAGTGTTAGCTTTAGCTTAGCTCTTAACCCTCCGCGCTTCCCCCGCCTTTGTTTACGGTCTCTACACAGCCTGCGAGCACTTCTGGTCGGCTGGGTACCTTGCCTAGCGTCGGGTGTTCTCCAGAGCTCAGGGATGAGACGTAGGTTGCTGATAAAAAGATCGTTGTTTTGTAATCCCATGTCCAAAAGTTCATTTCGGGTGTAGGATGTGAAAGCGAAGCTGTTCTGGACGAACATACCCGAAATGAGCAGAAATATCACTGCTAATCTGCAAAATCTGAAGATTTCATGGAGGAGTTCATGGAGGAAAATGATCTGAGCGTTAACATTACACTTTAAGCCCAGGATATTATTTTTAAAAGTGAAACGTTCGTTAATACCAACCAAAGACAACGCAGAGAGGCCAGCAGAGGAGGGAGGACAAATGCCACCAGAAAGGCTGACGTCTGGAGGAGGAGGAGGAGGAGGAGGAGGAGAGCACTGTAAAGGGCTCCATAAGCAGTCAGACCAGCCTTCCTCCAAGTGTTGCAAGTAACGAGAGGAATATATTCAGTATGGATTCACACACATCGTTATCAATGAAGTACAACATCCCCAATGTGTAGTGTGCACCGAGGTGCTTGCACATGAGAGTTGAAAGCCCATAAAAATGCTCAGACACTTGAAAACTAAGCACCCATCTCTTGCCACTAAATCTGCAGATTTTTTCCTCCGAAAGGAGAAAGAATTGCAAGGCCAAAAGAAAGTCATAGCTAACCAAACAACATCCACAACCAAAGCTCAAAAGGCATCATATGAGGTGGAATATTTAATTGCACAGGCAAAAAAGCCACACACAATCGAAGAAGCACTAATAAAACCTGTTGCTATCGCTATGAGTTGAACAATGCATGGGGATAAACAGGCGCGGGAGCTGGAAGCAGTGCCGCTGTCTGATGGGACCATATTCGGGCGCATCACACACATGGCCCAGGACATAAAGTATCAGCTTATTGACAGAGTGAAGAAAGGGAAATATGCTTTGCAGTTAGATGAATCCACAGATGTATCAAACTCAGCCCAGCTGCTTGTTTTCGTCAGATACAGTTTTGATGGAAAACTTAACGAGGACATGCTGTTTTGCACCCCGCTGGATGTAAAGTGCACAGGTGAGGACATTTTCCCTAAACTTGACAACAAACTAAAAGAAGAGGGACTGTCTTGGGATGAGTGCATTGGTGTGTGTACAGACGGTGCTGCAGCAATGCTGGGGAAAAAGAAAGGATTAAAAGCAAGAGTCTTACAAGTGGAACCCCACGTAAACTTTATGCACTGTATTATTCACAGAGAAGCTCTTGCAAGTAAAACGCTCAACCCAGATCTTAAGAGTGTTCTTGAGACTGCCATAAAAATTGTCAACTACATAAAATGACGTCCACTCAACACCAGGCAGCATCAGGGCCTGCTGTTCCACACAGAGGTCAGGTGTCTTTCGTGAGGAAACGTCCTCAGCTGCTTGTATGAACTGCAGGATGAGGTGCGCTTATTTCTGATGGAGAACGGGTCCCAGCTCACTGACCACCTGACTGACCCTGAC
Organism: Pholidichthys leucotaenia; assembly: GCA_020510985.1. Lineage (NCBI taxonomy): Eukaryota > Metazoa > Chordata > Actinopteri > Cichliformes > Pholidichthyidae > Pholidichthys > Pholidichthys leucotaenia. Next base: position 78,822,035 of record CM035841.1, read on the forward strand.
TGGTTAACAAAGCTAGTGTATTTGACCTGCTTATTTGACAGACTGAAAGGACTTAACATGTCATTGCAAGGTGAAAACACAAGCATCATGTTGCTGAATGATAAAATCCGTGCATTCAGAAGGAAAGTGGATTTCTGGACTGTGAGAATTGAGATGGACAGGATTGATACGTTTCGTGAGTTGGAGGAGTTCATGGAGGAAAATGATCTGAGTGTTAACACTGTGAAGAAGTCCATCACTACCCACCTTCAAGCCCTCCTGGAACACTTTAACAAGTTTTTCCCTGAGGAAACAACTCCGGAAAAATATGACTGGATAAGATCACCATTCACTGTAACGGCTGCAAGTCATCTGCCATCCCACATGGAGGTCACACCCATTGAACTGTCAAGTGACCGCACCTTTAAGACAGCTTTTCATTCAAAAATGCTTGCTGAGTTCTGAATTTCAGTCAAGAGAGAATATCCACAGCTATCCAGGGCCGTGATGGACGTACTGATGACATTTGGCTCTACATACCTGTGCAAAAAGACTTTCTAGGCACTGACATAGATTAATAATAAATACAGATCGTATCTAAACATGTGGGATGATCTCCGAGTGGCCATCTCTAAAATTAAACACCGAATTGACTTGTGCTCCACGCATATCGCCCACTCATCTCATTAGATGAGATTAACGCTGAAACATAGTTTGCCAAAATATACATTTGCACTCTAACAATGTTCACATGTTTACACAATGCTACAGTTTATGGCTGTTACTTTGACTGATTGTTCTGCTAACATGGAAATGAAAGCATTGTGTCAAAATTAAGTTTGCACGACAGCAACAATGTTCACTCCTAAATTACATGGAAATGACTTTAATGTATTCTGCTTTCATCCTTTAGTAAATTGTTATATGTAAAATCATATCATGGTTGTAAGGCTGTTCTGTTCTTTTGGTTTTGTTATGCCCATGTTTGTTTACCCTTATTAGTGTGTGAGTCCTGTGTGTACGTTTTTTTATGTTTCAGTCACCTCCGGGGATAGTGGGGGTCGCCAGTCTCTGTCACCGTTATTTTGGGGGTCGTGGGCTGAAAAGTTTGGGAAACCCTGGGATAAGGACTTGTACTTATACAGCATTTTTTCAATCACAAAGACCACTCAAAGCACTTAACTAGTAGCTCCCCTAACCCTCTATTCTAAGGGCCAATCAGAGACAGATACCTGAGGACAATTTAGAGTCACCAATGAACCCAACAAGCAGGTCTTTAGATTGTGGGAGGAAACTGGAGCCCCCAGAGCAACCCACACAGCACAGGGAGAACATGCAAACTCACACAGAAAGGTTCCCACCCCTGCCAGCCTGGGGATTCCAACCTGGAACCTTCTAGCTGTGAGGCAACAGTGCTAACCACTGCCCCACTGTACTGCCCATAGAGGAAGAAAATCTGTGGTTTTTTGTTTCTTTTTATTTCTAATTCCTTCTTTTGTAATTCAGGGAAAAGTTCATGTTGACTCTTTACTTTTTATGAATTTATAATTTGAATTGTATGAGACGGCACTTGTAGATATTTTTTTCCTCATGTGAACACATTTAAGAGAAAAATCTAAAATTTTCCAAATAGTTCTCTAATGTATGCATAAAAACTGAAAATGTACATTAAAAAGTTGCACATTTAATATAAAAATTATTTATAAGAAAAGGTAATGAAAACTTTTTTTAATCCTTTTTATTTGCAAACACATAACAGAACATGCAGAAATTAACCAACAGACAATAATTGTAACAAACTGGAGAAAGGCTAAACGAACAAGCACATCATCACCCATTAGTAAGAATAGAATAAAATAAAATAAAATACAAAAAACACACAAACAAACAAACCAAAAATAACTTGTATAACATTAACACACAAAAAACAGGGGAGGTGGGAAGGGACGACAAAAGCGTGGCAAAAATATGTTACAACAATCAGATGCTTCAAAATTCAGAATTGTAATGTCTAATAAGAGCATAAATCAGCAACAGCTGCAAAGATATATGGGGGAGTTGGAGATGTGTTCATCAGACTAAAGTGATGATTGCCCCCCCACCCCAAACCCAAATAGCATACATACACATACCCACACATATATACACATACCTATAATTGTTGCTGTTGTTGTTAATTACAACGACCATTGTTATTATCAGTAACACCACCAACATCAACCGGCCCATGATGCTAACGAAAAAACTCGACATACCGGGAGAATTAAGATGAAAACGACGTGGGTGTCTTGCTGGTGTAAGACGGCGGGCAAGGAATATAAGGTATAGACCCGCTTTCCCATCTGTCATTATGGGGAATGTACGATCGATACTCGGAAAGACAGATGAACTAGCGGCTATCTCCCGCTACGATAGCATATACCGGGAGTGTAGCCTGTTCCTATTAGTAGTAGTAGTAGTAGATTAGTTTATTTGACAGGGACAGTGCAATAAACATAGACAATTAATCAAAGACAATCAATCTGATGTGTTGCACATAGAGTGTATAGCTATTAGCTAATTTGCAACTCTTGTCCCTGGATGGGCTTTAGAAAAAAGAATCAAGTAAAGATGGGAAAAAAAAAAATATACACAATAACCACATACATCAATGCAGAAAAATTATAAATACACAATTATAAATATTATAAATATTATAAATACACAAATATAACAGCCTGACTCACACTTAACATAAATATTATAAATATTATAAATACACAAATATAACAGCCTGACTCACATTTAACACATATAACATAACTCACATTTGCCTATTTCAGGCCTTCCTCCCTCCGTCACTCACTATAAACAAACACATTTATTCCTTCCCTTCATTCACTCTCACTTTGCAGACAAATAATTCATACATGAGTACATTCTTGTTTATTTTTCAGCCAGTTTTTAACATTTTTAGTGAATGTTTTAAAGTCCGTTATTATTTTAATTTCATTTGGCATTGTGTTCCAGATGTGACTGCCCTTTATAGAGAAAGCTGTTTGTCCAAATGTGGTTCTGCGGTGGAATATTTTACAGTTATTGTTAACAGAACTCCTGGTGGCTCTGCTGCTGTCCTGTCTTTGGACGAAACCAGCAAGTGGCTCGGGTGCTGATTTATGGAAACATTTGAACGTTAATTTCAGAAGACAGAGGTCAATGAAGCTCTCAAAACTCAATAGGTTGTATTTTTTTAAAACATTACAGTGATGCCACCTAATGGGCTTTTTGTCCAAGATTTTTAGGGTTTGATTATATAATGAACCTATATGTCTTATTGTGGAAGGGGCTGCTTGAGCCCAGACTGTCAAACAGTATGATATATGAGAAAAAAAACATAGAATGCATATACAGTGCAGCTGCTTCGTAAGGTATGTAATATCTAATTAATTTAAAGCAGTTCAGATTTTTTTTTACTGTTTTTGAAATTTTCTTTATATGAAGATTAAATTTGAGTTGAGGATCTAGTACAATGCCAAGGTATTTGAATTCTGTAGCTAAACTGATGTCATGATCATGTATATTAACTTTAAAATGTTGCAGGTTACATTTTTTGATTGAAAAGCACATTGAGACTGTTTTCTGAAGGTTCAGCAATAGATGGTTCTTGAGGAGCCACTCTTGGACATCAACCATACTTGTAGACAGTACATCTGCAGCCTGTGCTGGAGTCTTGGCAGCTGTGTAAATAACTGCATCATCTGCATAAAGTTGGCATGTTGCAGCTGAGCAGTGTAACGGCAAGTCATTAATAAAAATGCTGAAAAGTAAAGGACCAAGAATGGACCCTTGTGGGATACCCATGCGGTTGTTTAAAAATGAGGATTTATCCTGGTGAACTTTTACACACTGTTCTCTATTCTGGAGATAAGATGCAAACCATTCTAATGTATTTGGGGAGAAGTTAAAAGATACCATTTTGGATAAAAGCAAACTGTGGTTTACAGTATCGAAAGCCTTTTTGAGATCTAGAAAAACAGCTCCTACCACATTACCCCTGTCCAAGGACTGTTTGACATTTTCAATAAGGCAACAATTTGCTGTTTCTGTTGAGTATCCTGGTCTAAAACCAAATTGATGTGGATGAAGAAGTTGACTGTCTTGTAAGTAGTCTATCAGCTGTGTAGCTACAACTTTTTCAAGAACCTTAGATAGGACTGGTAAGATAGAGATTGGGCGGTAATTGCATATATCGTCTTTACTGCCTGATTTATGAACTGGTATGACGACAGCTTTTTTCCAGCCAGATGGAAATGTACTAGACCTAATGGAGAGATTAATGAGATGGGTCAGTGGTTTGATTAATATTTTGCTGTGCATTTTGAGAAAGGAGGTGCTCATATTGTAGATATCATTAGTTTTTGAGTTTGACAGTGTTTTAACAATACCAGCAATTAACTTCTCATTTACCTCATTGATGTGAAAAGTATCTGTTGGAAGTATGGAATTTGTGTTGTTGAGCATATTTGGCAGCACAAAAATTTTTGTTAAGTCTTCCACAGAGCCCACAAAGTGTGAATTAAATTCATTTGCCAAAGTAGCCTTGTCACTGACGGTCTTGCCATTGATTCTAAGTTCCTTTACCCCCTTCTGATCGTTTTTTTTATTAGTTAAGTTATTTAAATGCCTCCATAGGGAACTGTTGTTACCCTTTGCATGATCTATCAGTTTATTGTAATAAGATATTTTTGATTTTCGCAGCTCATGTACCACTTTATTTCTTAAACTTTTGTACACAAGGTGATCATTTTGTAGTTTGGAGGTTAGTGATGTTTTCAGTGCATAGTCTCGCCTCTTCATAAGTTTTCTTATTTCATTATTTAACCATGGTAGGCTAATCTTCTGTTGTCTACTTTTAATTTGCTTTGAAAATTTTTCTATAGACTTTGTGATTGTTGCAGTTATAAAATTACAACAATCATCTACTTCACATGTTGACATGAGCTGCTCCCAATTTTGATTCTCTAAGTAATGTTCAAACTCCTCATTTTTTGATTTGGGGATAATAAAATTTGATTTGTCAATATCGACTCCCCCAAAATACTGTAGTCGCTTTTTAGTAAGTTTCCTGACAGCAAGAACCATGTTATGATCTGAGAGACCAGTTACAAGATTATAGGTTCTGGTTATTCGTTCTGGTTTATTAGTAAATACCATGTCAATAAGCGTTCTGGATTGTTTGGTTATCCTGGTGGGTCCTTTGATGATTTGCTGGTAATTAAATTTAGTCATGAGGCTTTACAGTTTTTGTTTGTCTTTTTTATCAGACCAGTTGATATTAAAGTCACCATGAATTATTGTTTCTCTGTTCTTCTCAAGTTGTTTAACCAGATCACTTAATTCATTATAAAAGGAAGAGTTGTGTGACGGTGGGTTGTACACTACTGCAATGTTGAAATTCATTACCGGAGAGAGACATACATTAACAGCTGAACATTCAAGTGAAGTATTCAAATCAACCAGTTGACATTTATATTTCTCTTTGATGTAAATTAAAACACCTCCTCCCCTCCCTACCTGCCTGTCTTTTCTAAAACACTGGTAGCCCACAATATCGATCATATTAGTGTCTATGTTCCTGTGTAGCCAGCTTTCTGAGAGACAAAGGTAGTCCAGATTTGAGTCCAACAGCAACACCAAAATCTCATCTCTTTTGGGGATTATGCTCCGTATGTTTAAATGACCACCGAGGATCCCCTTTGGTTTAGCCTTGGTGTCCCAAAGAACTCGTGCATGATTAACAGTTTGGAAAAATAAATGTTGTTTTTGCTTTTGTACAGCTCGGTTTTGTGCTAACCCAGTGGTCTGCTGTTTAATAGTGGCAGGTCCAGGGTTAAGGTGAATATCTCCTGCCAGAAGTAGCAGAACTAACAGAACTTTAATTGTATATCCTCTGCCATATTGTGATTTTTGCTTAACAGCCATGTTTGCCTTAATTTGGAAGTTTTTGCTCAGGGCTTTTAAAGACCACATAGAGTGTAGGGTGAGATGTCCAAGCCCAAATCCATACAGATAAAACTTTTTAACTTCACCTTTGGTTGAGTTTGTCGGAAAATCCTTCTTGTTGCAGGTCCAGACACACAAAGACAAAACGAAGAGGAAGTAGATAAGTAGAGAAGGCTTATTAGTGGTGCCCATCAGCCCACTTTTTAATCCGGTGGCAGCCATCTTCAGTCTTTCTTGGAAAGAAGGAAAAAGAAAATCTGTGGATAGTAAAATAAATTCTGCTTATATCGCCAGAATCTGATCCGATCGTCCTCGAATCCAGCTGGGCCTCAGCTAGCCAACTAGCCCCTTCCGTTGCTGGTCTCGTTGCTCATAGCCGCCGTAACTGGTCTCCCGTCCCGCTCCTCCAACCGAGTCTCGTCGCACACCGCCGCTGCCACCGAGCTCCGCTGAGGTCACGGTAAGTCCTCCGCTAGGCACCGCCACCTACCGTCGTCTGCCTGGGTGAAATCTCTGCTGAGCCCCGTCAACAAATAGCCGCTTGCCTGGTAGTATCTCCGCTGGGCCTCGCAGCTGGGCTTTGATTCAGGCTGGTGTAAGGTGGAATGACTGGTGCCAGCATTAAGCTAACTAGCGTTAGCTTAGCAATCGCTTCGGGTAGTCTCGTCGCACACCGCCGCTGCAGTCACGGTAAGTCCTCCGCTGGGCACCGCCGCCTACCGCCGTCTGCCTGGATGAAATCTCTGCTGAGCCCCGTCAACAAATAGCCGCCTGCCTGGTAGTATCTCCGCTGGGCCTCGCAGCTGGGCTTTGATTCAGGCTGGTGTTAGGTGGAATGGCTGGCGCCAGCATTAAGCTAACTAGCGTTAGCTTTGCAATCGCTTCAGGTAGGGCACATCAGTGAATCACAAGGAAGCGCTGGAATCGCTGGTCAGTTTACTCACAGTGGCCGGATAAAAGCGATCAAAGGGGTAATCCACCGGAGGTATATCCGATCGCTGTAGGTTAGTTATTTAGAGACTGGCACCAGCATTAAGCTAACTAGTGTTAGCTTAGCAATCGGAGACGTGGCTAACAGGGCTAGCAGCAGATGCTAACATTGAACTGGAGGGTTTCCACGCAATACGGGCAGACCGAACATCAGACAGTGGAAAGGCACGGGGCGGTGGGGTGATGATGTATGTCAATAACAACTGGTGCAGACCGGGACATATCACGGTTAAGGAACAGCACTGTAGCAAAGACATTGAGTTGCTAGCTGTTAGCATGTGGCCTACATATCTCCCGAGGGAATACTCACACGTGATCTGCATTGTTATTTATGCAAATCCGACGGCAAACGATGGGACAGTGCGTGACGTCATCCACTCAGTAACTGGCAGGCTGCAGACAGAACACCCAGATGCTCTCCTCCAAATCTCAGGCGATTTCAACCATATTTCACTGTCTCCCATTCTACCCACGTTCACCCAGTATGTCACATGCCACACTAGAGACAATAAAACACTGGACTTATTCTACGCAAACACTAAGGAGGCGTACACCTTATCACAACTCCCCTCACTCAGGAGATCGGATCACAACTTGGTTCATCTCCTGCCGGTGTACAAACCCCTAGTGCACAGACAATCTCCGGTCAAGCGCACAGTGAAGTTATGGTCTGAGGAGGCAATGGACGCTCTAAAGGACTGCTTTGAAACCACTTCCTGGGAGCAGCTCTGCGATCCACATGGTGAGGACATCGATGGCCTCACTCACACCATCACGGACTACATCAGCTTCTATGTGGACAACACCATACCCACCAAGACCATACGGTGTTGCTCGAACAACAAACCCTGGATAAACCCTGAGATAAAAACACTTCTGAGAGAGAAGAAGAGGATCTTCAGGTCGGGGAACAGGGAGATGCTGAAGTCCGTACAGAGGGAGCTGAGGAGAAAGATCAGAGAAGGCAAGGACAGCTTCAGGAAGAAGATGGAGGACAAGCTGCAACAGAGCGGCATCAGCGGGGTCTGGAGAAACCTTAAAACCATCTCTGGGCTTCAGAATACCTCCTCCCAGGCCATGGGGGGCAGGGAGTGGGCGAACAATCTGAACCATTTTTTTAATAGGTTTGACAAACCGCCCTCCCCCCCGACTGCACAACAACCACTGCTGCCTCTAAAGACATCGAGTCCTGCTGCCCACACCCTACTCCACCAACAACCCCCCACTCCCAACACAAAGCCCCCCAACATGGCCCTCACTAAGACCCAGGTGAGGACGGAGCTGAGAAAGATCAAGGCGAGGAAGGCGTCGGGACTGGACGGCATCAGCGCAAAGCTCCTCAAGTCCTGTGCAGATCAGCTGTGTGGGATTGTGGAGGTCATCTTCAACCTGAGCCTGAAGCTGGGGAGGGTACCACAGTTGTGGAAAACATCTTGTGTGGTACCTGTACCAAAGACCTCCAGCCCCAAAGACCTGAACAGCTACAGACCAGTGGCCCTGACGTCCCACATGATGAAGACCCTGGAGAGACTGCTCCTTGCTCACCTCCGCCCCCTGGTGGGACCAGCGATGGATCCACTCCAGTTCGCCTACCAGCATGGCATTAGGGTGGAGGATGCAGTGATCTTCCTCCTTCACCATTCTCTGTCCCACCTGGAGAAGCCCGGGAATGCGGTGAGGATCATGTTCTTTGACTTCTCCAGTGCTTTCAACACCATCCAACCGATGATCCTGAAGGACAAGCTGCTGTGCGCAGGGGTGGACCAGCACCTTTCATCATGGATCCTGGACTACCTCACTAACCGGCCACAGTTTGTGAGAACCCGGGACTGTGTGTCCGACACGATCATCAGTAGCACGGGGGCCCCCCAGGGAACGGTGCTGGCTCCCTTCCTGTTCACTCTTTATACTGCGGACTTCTCACACAACACAACACACTGCCATCTACAGAAGTTCTCTGACGACTCTGTGATCATTGGCCTCATCTCCAATGGGGATGAAGCTGAGTACAGAGGACTAATCCAGGACTTCGTGGACTGGTGCCATAGGAACTGCCTCCAGATCAACGCGAGGAAAACTAAGGAGCTGGTGGTGGACTGCCGCAGGCAAGGACAACCCCTCACAGCACCAGTAAATATACAGGGAACAGACATCGAGATAGTGACATCCTACAAGTACCTGGGTGTTCATCTGAACAATAAACTAGACTGGTCACACAATACTGACGCACTCTACAAGAAGGGACAGCGCAGGTTGTTCCTGCTGAGGAGACTCAGGTCTTTTGGTGTACAAGGGGCGCTGCTGAAGTCATTCTATGACACGGTGGTGGCATCAGCCATCACTTTTGGAGTGGTCTGCTGGGGTAGTGGCATTACTGCAGCCGATAGGAAGAGACTGAACAAACTGATTAAGAAAGCTAGCTCTGTCCTGGGGCAGCGCCTTGATCCGATGGAGGAGATAGGAGAGAGAAGGACGGTGGCTAAACTGTCATCTCTGCTGGAGTCCGAGTTCCACCCTATGCAGGACATACTGGATGCACTGAGGAGCTCATTTAGCAGCAGACTACATCATCCCAGGTGCACAACCGAGAGGTTTCGTAGGTCCTTCCTACCAACGGCTGTCAGACTGTACAACCTAAGCAGGGCTGCTCGCAGAGATAGCAAAAAGACGTAACAAACTAATAGTTTTTTGAATGCAAAAGATGCAATAGACTTACACAATGGTCCCCTCCGGCAAACAACTAGGAACATACCGGTCGCTATGGAGGGTGAGAATATGTATGGGCACATAATCATACCATGTAGGATAACTAAGTAGACGGTTATGCTGTTTCATCCCATCTAGCAACAATGCTCTGCACTGTGTGTGTTTATATATTTACATATTTATTCCATCTAGCTACAATGCTCAGCACTGGGTGTGTTTATATTTATATATCTATATATTTATTCCATCTAGCTACAATGCTCCGCACTGTGTTTTTATATATCTACATATTATTCCATCTAGCTACATTGCTCCGCACTGTGTGTGTTTATATACTTGCATATTTATTCCACCTAGCTGCAATGCTCCGTACTGTGGGTGTTTATATATTTACATATTTATTCCATCTAGCTACAATGCTCTGCACTGTGTGTCTGTGTGTGTGTGTGTGTGTATATATTTTATAGTAATATGTACATATGTACAGTATATTAGCTGCTCTTGCTTGCTTGTTTTTTTCTTGCCTTCTGATTGTTGCTCTGAGTGTTGCTATCCCTGTGCTGTTGCAATCCTGGAATTTCCCCGTTGTGGGACTAATAAAGGCTTATCTTATCTTATCTTATCTTATCTTTAAAGACGCAATAGACTTACACAATGGTCCCCTCCAGTATATACAACTAGGACAGTATCGGTCGCTATGGAGGGTGACAATATGTATGGGTACATATTCATACTATGTAGGATAACTAAGTAGACGGTTATGCTGTTTATTCCATCTTACTACAATGCTCCACACTTTGTATATATATTTATATATTTATGGGTATGTATGTATATCCACTGCTCTTATTTATATCTGCCGTATCTTCTTAATTATTGCTCTGAGTGTTGCTATCCTTGTGCTGTTGCAATCCTGGAATTTCCCCATTGTGGGACTAATAAAGGCTTATCTTATCACCATCACCAACAACGACAATGACCATTATCATCATTAATAACAACAACTGTAACATAGGGAGAGGACAGAGCCAGGCACTTCAGCTGAGTGAGGATAGAGGAGTGGTGGTGTCCATTTAAACTGGATGATGTAGGCATGCTGGGAAAAGGAACCTCAATTTAACTTTACTTGTAAAGCGCCCAACCACAACAAAACTCACGCCAAGGCGCTGGACACATCAGCACAAATACAAATCATATGTACAGTGGGGTAAAAAAGTTATTAGTCAGCCACCAATTGTGCAAGTTCTCCCACTTAAAAGATGAGAGACGTCTCCAATTTTCATCACAGGTATACCTCAACTATGAGAGACAAAATAAGAAAAAAAAAATCCAGAAAATCACATTGAAGGATTTTTAATGAATTAATTGGTAAATTCCTCGGTAAAATAAGTATTTGGTCAATAACAAAAGTTCATCTCAATACTTTGTTATATACCCTTTGTTGGCAATGACAGAGATCAAATGTTTTCTGTAAGTTTTCACAAGGTTTTCACACACTGCTGCTGGTATTTTGGCCCATTCCTCCATGCAGATCTCCTCTAGAGCAGTGATGTTGTGGGGCTGTCGCTGGGCAACACAGACTTTCAACTCCCTCCAAAGATTTTCTATGGGGTTGAGATCTGGAGACTGGCTAGGCCACTGCAGGACCTTGAAATGCTTCTTACGAAGCCACTCCTTCGTTGCCCGGGCGGTGTGTTTGGGATCATTGTCATGCTGAAAGACCCAGCCACGTTTCATCTTCAATGCCCTTGCTGGTGGAAGGAGGTTTTCACTCAAAATCTCATGATACATGGCCCCATTCATTCTTTCCTTTACACGGATCAGTTGTCCTGGTCCCTTTGCATAAAAACAGCCCCAAAGTATGATGTTTCCACCCCCATGCTTCACAGTAGGTATGGTGTTCTTTCTCCTCCAAACACGACAAGTTGAGTTTTTACCAAAAACTTCTATTTTGGTTTCATCTGACCATATGACATTCTCCCAATCCTCTTCTGGATCATCCAAATGCTCTCTAGCAAACTTCAGATGGGCCTGGACATGTACTGGCTTAAGCAGGGGGACACGTCTGGCAGTGCAGGATTTGAGTCCCTGGCGGCGTAGTGTGTTTCTGATGTAGCCTTTGTTACTTTGGTCCCAGCTCTCTGCAGATTATTCACTAGGCCCCCCCATGTGGTTCTGGGATTTTTGCTCACCGTTCTCGTGATAATTTTGACCCCATGGGGTAAGATCTTGCGTGGAGCCCCAGATCGAGGGAGATTATCAGTGGTCTTGTATGCCTTCCATTTTCTAATAATTGCTCCCACAGTTGATTTCTTCACACCAAGCTGCTTACCTATTGCAGATTCAGTCTTCCCAGCCTGGTGCAGGTCTACAATTTTGTTTCTGGTGTCCTTTGACAGCTCTTTGGTCTTGGCCACAGTGGAGTTTGGAGTCTGACTGTTTGAGGTTGTGGACAGGTGTCTTTTATACTGATAACGAGTTCAAACAGGTGCCATTAATGCAGGTAACGAGTGGAGGACAGAGGAGCCTCTTAAAGAAGAAGTTACAGGTCTGTGAGAGCCAGAAATCTTGCTTGTTTGTAGGTGACCAAATACTTATTTTACTTAGGAATTTACCAATGAATTCATTAAAAATCCTTCAATGTGATTTTCTGGATTTTTTTTTCTCATTTTGTCTCCCATAGTTGAGGTATACCTATGATGAAAATTGGAGACCTCTCTCATCTTTTAAGTGGGAGAACTTGTACAATTGGTGGCTGACTAAATACTTTTTTGCCCCACTGTAATTCAGAGGGAGAAAAACAAAAAACAAACCAACAATCTAACGATCCCCTATGAGCAGCACTAGGCGACAGTGGGAAGGAAAAACTCCCTTATAGGAAGAAACCTCCAGCAGAACCAGGCTCAGGGAGGGGCAAACATCTGCTGCAACTGGGTAGCTGGGAAAAAAAAAAAAAGAGACAGAAGAGACATACTATTCATACAGAAAACAATAACATACAAGTAGAACAAGGTTCATTCAGATACGATGTGCAATACGATAAAGCAAATTTAACTTAGAATTACAGCGTTTTTAGAATAGAATAGAAAAGAATAGAATAGAATAGGCTTTATTGTGATTATACAGTTGTACTGCACAACAAAATTGTGGGTGCTCCACCAGGCTACTGTGCAATAGAGAATGGGCATTGACATCATGCTGCGCTGCATTCTGGGCCGTTGTCATCATCCTCATGGTCTGGTTTCTTTGTTTACCTGTAGTCTAGGCAACTGCTAACGTGGACAGACATATGTTTGATGGAATGCAGAAAACGGAAAACTAAAATTCCTTATTCACAGAAGCTGAATAAGGAAGCAAAGGAGTGCTACCTCTAAAAAAATTTAAGAAATAAACAGGATGATCGATATGAGCACAAGAAATGGACCACAGATTTTGACCAACTGCCTGGAGTCACGCTGTCAGATGTGTTTGCCTGCCTGGTTTGTGGGATGAGCGCATAAACCCATGAGCAAATTAAAAACTATTAATCATTACAGGCTCATGTTCAATTCACCAATGGATGGGTCCAGCTGCCTCAAATAGTCTGGGTGAACAACCAGAAAACCGTTGTTTAACACAAAGGTAAGAAGTCATTGTTTCTACAAAGTGTAAATACGTTGAGATTAATGTCTAGCATACCCAATAATTACTTCTAACAAATGAGTAATGCTCTTTGAACCCATGTGCAACTTATTGAACAGGTTTCTTACTTACAGCTACCATATAATGGCCATTCTGCAGCATACAGAGCTGCTGCTACTGCCTGCAGAGTACACACACACACACACACACACACACACAGAGCAAAACACATGTACTTGTACATATAATGGGACCTGTCGGGAATGTGTCTGAGCACTTTCAAACAACAGGATAAAGATTTTTTACTTATTTCTGCAGCCTGTAACATCAGCTGTCCAGTGTTTTTCTGATCAATATGGCAGAATGTCAGAACACTGGAGGAGGTTGATCAATCAGCTGCTCGTGCAAGAGAAATTTAGAATAGCAGAGATGATTTGGGAAATTATTTGATTTTGCCCTGTGCGTTTTTACACATTATTGAGAGATGACAGAGAGCCATGGCTGAGATGCAGCTAAAGGCACGGCACGCAAGAAAGCTGCTCTGGAGAGGGGACATCTTTCTGCACTTCTAAATATTTTTTAAATCACAACTTACCTTGGTGAAAATGCAGTGAACACACAGCCATGTGTGCAGGAATATAGTCAAAGCTGATGTCTTTCCTTTTGACTGCTGCAATCCATTCCATCCCACGCCTCTTTGTTACTGTAGCTCAAAGATCCAATTCACTACACTTTTCTTGCAAGTTGGGAAGTTTAAAAAAAAAAAAAAACATACGCCGTTATTAATCTTTTTCCTCACCAATCTTGAGAGCAGTTGTGGCATTTGATAATGCAGCAAAACTTCCCCATTCTAACGTTGCGTGGTATTTGGAGGAATAAAGATGTGATTGAAAGGACCCCATTGGAAATAATTGTTTTCACTTCCATGTGTAATCCTAGATTTTGTATGACGTTTTATATGTATATTTACATTTCCTGTGTTTAACATATTCAGTGTCATTTTAATAAGGCTGCGTGTCCACAGGGAAAGTAAACATGCTCTCAACCTATTTTCCTGAGCACTTTTTATGCATTTATTTCAGAAAGCACTCTGCCCGGTATCCAGGCAACCACTTGACCTATCACTCAAAGCGTGCCGGGGATTTAAGATTTAGCTCTGAAACACTCGACTCACTGGAATAAATCACATCAAGCTGGTAAGAAAATACACATCCCTCCAAGTTTTGGCTGTTAAATATTGATCATGGTGTACTTTTAGGCCGACTGTGATCAGCTGGTGAGAGAGGTGTGCAGCTGATGAGCACTGCAGCGCTCTGAAAGCTGAACTTTTTTCAGCTTTCAGCACCATGAGCACATCACTGACTGCTGAGGGCGTTTTTGCGCCGAGGTCACTGAGCGAATTAAACGCCGGACTACATAGAAAATGAACAGAAAATCGTTGCCCACAGCAGAAAACAACACATTTGGTGGACACCCAGAGTAAACGCATTCATTGCTCACTACTAAGCACAGACAGGCAGAACACTTTTCCCACAATTCTTTGCGGTTTGTCCATCTGGTGACGTCACACACCTATTCTCTATAAAGTCAGTGTGAAGAATTTGAAATTGAACAGTTACAGAACACACGATTAACCATACGAATGAAATATAATTAAAAGTAAAAATAATAAATAGGCCAAAGGTACATACACAGGTACGTTAGTGGCTCCGTAGGTGGAACTACAGTGGTGTGAAAAAGTGTTTGCCCTCTTCCTGATTTCTCATTTTTTTGTATGTTTATCACACTTAAATGTTTCAGATCCATCCATCCATCCATCCATCTTCTTCCGCTTAATCCTTTTTGGGTCGTGGGGGGAGGGGTGCTGGAGCCTATCCCAGCATCTTTGGGCGAGAGACAGGGTACACCCTGGACAGATTGCCACTCCATCGCAGGGCCAACACAGAGAGACAGACAACCATTCACTCTCACAGTCATACCTAAAGACAATTTAGAATCCACAGTTTGATGCCAATTAGCCTAACGTGCATTTTTTTGGCATATGGGAGGAAACCGGAGAAATCCCGGAGTAAACCCACGCAGACACGGGGAGAACATGCATACTCCTCACAGATCACTGTTGGTCGGAGCCTGGGATCGAACCCAGGATCCCCCAGCCAAGGGTGAGTTGCTGTGCTGCTACAGTGCTAACCACTCCGCCACCACGCTGCCCTATGTTTCAGATCATAAAACAAATTTAAATATTAGACAAAGATAACACAAGTAAACACAAAATGCAGTTTTTAAATGAGGGTGTTTATTATTAAGGGGAAAAAAATCTAAACCCACATGGCCCTGTGTGAAAAAGGAATTGGTCCCTAAACCTAATAACTGGTTAGGCCAACCTTAGCAGCAACAACTCCAATCAAGGATTTAAGATAACTGGCAATGAGTCTTTTACAGTGCTGTGGAGGAATTTTGGCCAACTCATCTTTGCAGAATTGCTGTCATTTAGCCACATTGGGGTTCCAAGGTTGTCATAGCCAGGAGTGGCACTGGGGTTAAGCTCCCAGTGCTCATAAAATGCTCCTTACGGCATGCGTCTCGAAAAGCCTCTGACAACTAGGTCCAACTCCTAGCCTGCCCGTGTGGTTTAGTCTCTAAGCCCGGCGGAACTGCTTTTACTAATAGGAGAAGGGGTGAGGGCGGATCTCTGGCGCCTTAAAACCAGATGCTTCGGGTAGATGGTGGCTCGTCAACCTGGGAAGGTAGCCCATCTAGGGGAGGTAAACCCTGATTTCAAACCTCCGCTGCCTTGCGGCACACCCGGTCACGGAAAAGGCTTCGGGAGTCAACCCTGAGGAAAAATCCGGAGTCGGAGCCCCTAAGGCAGTTCTCTGTTGTGCTCAACATCGTTCTGGCAGCTCCTGCGACGGCGCTGGTGCCAAACTATAGCAGCCCTGCTGTTCCTTTGGCTTCATCAGTGACGTGGAGAGGGGGGACATGCTGCATGGGTAACATCTTGTCCTCCATATCTTCCTGCCCAGGCTTGAATCCTACCAATGCCCAACGCTGGAAGGTAGAATACCGGTGCGCATCGGCCTGTTCAGCCACAGGCGGTGCTGTTCCAGCAGAGTAGATGTTTAGGATTCTCTTCCATGGTCATCATAGACCGATGGAGGCCGACGACGAGCCACATTGGAGGGTTTTTGAGCATGGACCGCCTTTTTAGGTCATGCCACAGCATTTCAGTTGAATTCAGATCAAGACTTTGACTAGGCCACTTCAAAGTCTTCATTTTGTTTTTCTTAAGCTATTCAGAGGTGGACTTACTGGTGTGTTTTGGATCATTGTCCTGCTGCAGAACCCAAGTCCGCTTCAGCTTGAGGTCATGAACAGATGGCTAGATATTATCCTACAGGCTTTTTTGGTAGACAGCAGAATTCATGGTTCCATTGACCACAGTAAGTCTTCCAGGTCCCGAAGCAGCAAAACACCCCCAGACCATCACACGACCACCACCATAGTTTACCGTTTGTATGATGTTGCTTTTCTGAAATGTTGTGTTACATTTACGCCAGATGTAATGGGACACACACCTTCCAAAAAGTCCAACTTTTGTCTCATCAGTCCATAGAGTATTTTCCCAAAGGTCTTGGGGATCATCAAGATGTTTTCTGACAAAACTGAGACAAGCCTTTATGTTCTTTTTGCTAAGCAGTGGTTTTTGTCTTGGAACTCTTTTTTTTTTTTTTTTGTACTCATTTTGTACCCGTAGGTAGATTTGTTTTGCAGTCTGGTGACAAGCCACCAGCTGCCGGTCGCTGCGTGCGCAAGCGCCCCGTATCCCTAACCCGCATGTTTTTGGCATGTGGGAGGAAACCGGAGAAATCCCGGAGTAAACCCACACAACACGGGGAGAACATGCAAACTTCACACAGATCACTGTTGGCCGGGGGCAGGGATCGAACCCATGATCTCATGATCCCCGCAATCCCCCGGCCGAGGGTAAACTGTGCTGCCGCAGTGCTAACCACTGCGCCACCGTGCAGCCCCAATGCATGGCCCCAATGGCCATGCAGGCCATTTTTGCCCAGCCTTTTTCTTATGGTGACATCATGAACACTGACCTTTACTGAGGCAAGTGAGGCCTGCAGTTCTTTGGATGTTGTTGTGGGGTCTTTTGTGACTCTTGGATGACTTGTTGCTACGCTCTTGGGGTAATTTTGGTTGGCTGGCCACTCCTGACAAGGTTATCCACTGTCCCATGCTTTCGCTGTTTGTGGATAATGGCTCTCACTGTGGTTCACTGGAGTCCCAAAGCTTTAGAAATAGCTTTACCTTTTCCAGACTTAATAATCTCAATTACTTTGTTTCTCATTTGTTCCTGAATTTCTTTGGATCGCAGCATGATGTCTAGCTTTTGAGGAACTTTTAGTCTACTTCACTTTGTCAGGCAGGTCCGATTTAAGTGATTTCTTGATCGAGAACAGGTGTGGCAGTCATCAGGCCTGGGCATGGATAGAGAAATTGAACTCAGCTTTCCATCATCATCAACATACACTACCATTCAAAAGTTTGGGGTCACCTAGAAATTTCCTTATTTTTGAAAGAAAAACACTTTTTTCAATGAAGATAACTTTAAACTAATCAGAAATACACTCTATACTTTGCTAATGTGGTAAATGACTATTCTAGCTGCAAATGTCTGGTTTTTGGTGCAATGTCTACATAGGTGTATAGAGGCCCATTTCCAGCAACTATCACTCCAGTGTTCTAATGATACAGTGTGTTTGCTCATTGCGTCAGAAGGCTAATGGATGATTAGAAAACCCTTGTGCAATCATGTTAGGTCTGCAATGCTGTAATTGCTGCAAATGGAGGATTCTTTGATGAAAGCAAAGTTTGAAGGAAAAAATTATTTCCAAATACAAATCATTATTTCTAACCTTGTCAATGTCTTGACTATATTCTCTAATCATTTTACAACTCATGGTGGTAAATAAAAGTGTGACTTTTCATGGAAAACACAAAATTGTCTGAGGTGACCCCAAACTTTTGAACGGTAGTGTAGTAGTCTGTCGGGGGTGACAATGACTGTTTCAATTAGGTCTGATCACATTCCTCCACGCAGTCTTGTCCTTCACCTTCCGCTGCCAGGGACTCCTGACCTTGTTAACCCGGGCGACGTTCAAGCCATTATGAGTTGCTCTCTGACCTACCATTTCATGAAACTGCTTGCAAAGTATATGAGTACCGCTAGCTTTTGCTGGACTAACGGCACATTCTTGGCAGATCAAGGTGTTATCAGTGGCAAAGACAGGCCAAGACAAACTGACTTCAGTATCTGTTGCAGTGACTGACCAGATGATAGTTTGTTTATCTCTGCTCTTTGTGTAGTGCATGCTACAATGCACCGACTGGCAAAAGTCCACCACAGACCTTGTGACAGATGTGCTTATCTGCCAGGATGTCCAGTCTCATCCTGTGTAACTGGGAGTGGTCCACCACAGACCTGTGACAGATATTGTTTTTAGTTCTGCCAGGATACCCAATTTCACCCTCAACACCCTTGGAAGGGCGGGGTTGCCGGTTGAGCCACCAACAGCCAGACCCATGAGACAGGTAGTACCGGTTTTCATAGTTATCTGGTAGCAACCAAACCAGTGCCTTCCCTGACATGAGTCAGGCTTCAGCTTTCCAAAGATGTGATAAAACATAAATTAACTGTGGTTTAACAGCGGGGGGAAGGGGGGGTGGGCAGTCACTTCTTCCACACAGGGCCATGTCGGTTTGGATTTTTTTTTTACCCTTAATAATGAATGCCTTCATTTAAAAACTGCATTTTTGTTATGACCCGAGCGCCGGTTCTGATCGCGCTCGGGCTAAAGTTATGTCTCGCTGCCGGCCTTGACAGCTGCGGGCTGTATTCTGGCCTCACCGGGCTCTTATTGTGAAGGTGCTCAGTGGGGCTTCCGCCTGTCAACGGTCGGTCAGCTGTGTGTCATTACCGTCGTTAGTGTTTCGCCATTTAAGCCTAGCACTGGCGACGGTATGACGCAGCAGTGTCAGTCGTTATACGTCTGAGTTACAGATGACTTGGACTATCATCTACCTTGTCTGCTTGTGGTTGACCGTCACTTCTCCGGCACCAGTAAGTAAACTGTTAGCCTTACTCCTCCCGATGAAAGTAGACCTCTGCGTGTCTTTGCCTCAGCAGCCCTGTGTAGCCATTACGTTAACAGCCATTGCCTGTGTATGACCGTCTCCTCCTAAGGACTCGTAAGTGAGCTGTCTAGCCTTACGCCTCCGGAAGTGTGTAGACTAATGTGTCATTGCCCCCGCATCTTGTGTTGTTGTTTTTCTCACCGTAATAAACTCACTGTAAACTCACTGGTGACTGTGTGCGTCTTATGCTGGCTCGTGAGGGCCAGCGCATGACAGTACACTGCTGCCAAAACAGCGTTACGGTGACGCCAACCCGAGACGCTATTCACCAGTGGGTTTGAGTTTTTTGGACATTTGCTTTTTCTTGTCTGGGTACCGTGTATGTGAAGAATGCCGTCGCGGAGGAACCGTGTGTGGAGTCCGAGCCACGAGCTGACTGATGTGCTGGAAGTGGTGGATGAGCTGCTCATCTCCGCTTCTCTGCTAGATTATGACCACGGCATACACTGGTACCTGGACGCCGCCGAGGATATACTTTGTCATCTCTCTCCCCGCTACGCTGACCACCCGGAAGTCGACGCGAGAAGGGAGGACATCGCTGCGCAACGTGAGATCTACCTGATGATGGAGGAGGAACGCGGCATGAAGCAGGAGAAGAGGCACTTCTGCTCTTTGCTCATGGATCCCGATCCTTTCCTCGATCCGTTTCGGGAGTTCACACCGTCTGGGGGCCGGCGAAGGCGTCGGCGCCGCGGCCGGGCGCATCCTCAGCAAGCTCCTGCTCCGGATCCAGTTCCGGGCCGCCGGGTGACCCCCTCAACCAGCCGGCTGCTGTGAGTGAGCTGAGTCCTGTGCCGGTGGGCTCCGTCTATGGGTCCATTTCTACCACCCAGCGAGCGAGGGAAGGAGCGATGTCCGCTACAGCTGATACCATCCTCCCCCCGGGAGACAGGCAAGTTCAAGTTCACTTACCTATCGATCATAATAATCTGTCTTGTCTGACTCCTGGGGGTGAAGCTCGGGGTTTGCAGCTCCCTGAGCTTCTTTCTCCAGCTGTAGCCATTGTTATTAAACCTGCTGCCTCTGTGTCTCCTCCTGCGGAGCGGTCCTCGGCGTCAGTCCCACGCCATCGAACGAGGGGGAGGCCTGCAGCTCTGGGAAATATCCCGGCCCTGCAGCCTAATTTTGGACAGAGAAGAACGGACTGCAGTGAGGAGCCAGAGCCGACGAGAGAGCGTCCCCAGGGTTCCTCAGGGATGCAGCCCGAGTCAGCAGGTCCAGGGTCCTCTGCCCCCACGCCATACGGGTTATTGGCGTGGACGCCAGCGCGTGAGGATCCAGTTGCAGAGACCATCAGGCCAGCTGTGGAACCCAACGCAGCCGAGTGGGAGCCCGAAGACGAGCTTCTCCTTGAACCTGGATCGGCGAAGTCCTGGACGGCTCCAGAGCCCGAGTGCAGGCAAGTGCTCTTTCTTGTTTTCCTGTATGGTGTGTTAGAGCATTTTTGCCTGCCTCATGGGGAGGCGAGTGAGGGGCAGCCGTCCGCTGCACCCGAGCTCGTCTCGCTGGGCTCTGGCGCTGCCGGTGGTACTGATCCCGGTCCTCTCTTGTTTTCTGAGCACCTCCACAGCGTTACCGGTCCGGAGCCAGTCAAGGTCACGGGACTGGGGGTTCCAGGTTCGGAGATGGAGGTCGTCGCCGGAGCAGTCCTGACCCAGTCGGGGTCCGACGTGTGGGCTGAGATGACCCAGTCGGGGTCCGACGCGTGGGCCGAGGTGACCCAGTCGGGTCCGACGCGTGGGCCGAGGTGACCCAGTCGGGGTCCGACGTGGGTGCAACGATGACCCAATCGGGGTCCGACGAGGTCCAGTGGGGGTCCAGCGCAGGTGCGGCTGTGACCCAGTTGGGGTCCGACGTGAGTGCAACGATGACCCAATCGGGGTCCGACGAGGTCCAGTGGGGGTCCAGCGCAGGTGTAGCTGTGACCCAATCAGGATTCGAGGGGGTCCAAGTTTTTGGTTGTCCCCCTCTCAGGAGCCACCAGCTGGGGTCCGTGAGAGGGCTTTGTTTGACGGTCTGGAGCTCCCCTGTCTTGTCGTGTTCAGGTGAGTGGCTGCATGCAATCCCTCCATGGTCCTGGTGGTTGTGGGATGCAGGTCGGCCACCTGAGGAACTGCTTGGAGCATTCGGCGTCTTGGGTTGGCCACCCAATAAACTGTGTGTGTTACGGGGTGACCTGGTTCGGCCACCAGAGGACTTATTTCTGGGGGCCTGGGACTGGGGCAGGCCACCTGATTATCATGTGCTGTGGGACTATCTGTGGGCCCATACGGGGCCTGGTTATGTTAAGTACGTCTAGAGATTTTTGTTGTTTCCCAAAGTCATAGTCTAAGTCAGGTCTGAGCAATTTTTAGATTGCCTCTTGTTTCCTTGTAAATCGAAGTCATAGTCTTAGTCAAGTCTGGGCAATTTTAGATTGCCCCTTGTTTTTTGTAAGCCACAGTCTTAGTCACGGTCAAGTCTGAGCAATTTTTGATTGCCTCTTGTTCTTTTCTTTGTAAACCATAGTCATAGCCAAAGCAATTTTAGATTGCTCCCTGTGTGTTGGTGTGTATTTTTTTTGTTTTGTTCGTGTTTTGAAAGCCATAGTCAGGTAAAGCAATCTATATTGCCTTTTGTGTTTTGTATCCATAGTTTGGTCAAGTCTTGTCTTTGTTTTGTTCTCCCCTCCTTTCTTGAGGGGCTATTGTATGAAGATTTTGTTTATTGTTCCCAGGTATTTACATGTATTTTTTTTTGGTTTCGTATGTTTTTTTTTGGTCTGGTCATGGTCTTGTTCAGGGGTTGGTTTCTCTCCCTCCGCACCTGTCCTCCCTCCTCCCACTCTGGGGGGGGCGGGGCGGGGCAGGGTGGTTCCTTGGGGCGTTCAGAGTCCGCCCGTGGAGGGAGGGTACTGTTATGACCCGAGCGCCAGTTCTGATCGCGCTCGGGCTAAAGTTATGTCTCGCTGCCGGCCTTGACAGCTGCGGGCTGTATTCTGGCCTCACCGGGCTCTTATTGTGAAGGTGCTCGGTGAGGCTTCCGCCTGTCAATGGTCGGTCAGCTGTGTGTCATTACCGTCGTTAGTGTTTTGCCATTTAAGCCCAGCACTGGCGACGGTATGACGCAGCAGTGTCAGTCGTTATACGTCTGAGTTACGGATGACTTGGACTATCATCTACCTTGTCTGCTTGTGGTTGACCGTCACTTCTCCGGCACCAGTAAGTAAGCTGTTAGCCTTACTCCTCCCGATGAAAGTAGACCTCTGCGTGTCTTTGCCTCAGCAGCCCTGTGTAGCCATTACGTTAACAGCCATTGCCTGTGTATGACCGTCTCCTCCTAAGGACTCGTAAGTGAGCTGTCTAGCCTTACGCCTCCGGAAGTGTGTAGACTAATGTGTCATTGCCCCTGCATCTTGTGTTGTTGTTTTTCTCACCGTAATAAACTCACTGTAAACTCACTGGTGACTGTGTGCGTCTTATGCTGGCTCGTGAGGGCCAGCGCATGACAATTTTGTGTTTACTTGGGTTATCTTTGTCTAATATTCAAATTTGTTTGATGATCTGAAACATTTAAGTGTGACAAACAAACAAAAAAAAGAGATAAATCAGGAAGGGACAAACACTTTTTCACACCACCATATGCACATAACAGTGCGGAGTGCAGAACACATAATTGAGTGAAATGGTCCAATGATTATGGAATATATGTACAGTAATGATTTCATGAATGGGTCAATATACATTAAAGTGAGGAGTGCAAAGTCAGGTGAGTTATAGTGATAATTGAAAGGTCTTCAGTTCTGTGCATGTCAGTGTTCAGAGGGAGTGGGGATTGGGGCCTCTGACTGTTTGCAGTTTGGATGGCCAAGGGGAAAAAACTGTTTGTCAGTCTGGAGGTGTGGGACCTGATCGATCTGAACCTTCGTCCAGAAGGAAGCAGGTCAAACAGGTGGTAGGCGGGATGTGAGGGATCTCCCGTGAGGGTCTTGATCCTTCTAAGACAGGAGGATCAGGAGATGTCTTCGAGGAAGGGCAGAGGGCCGCCGATAATTTTTTGGGTGGTGTTGATGACGCTCTGCACAGCCATCCTGTTCTCGGCTGTGGAGCCGGCGTACCACACACCTAGACAGTAGGTGAGCACGGTCTCCACTGAGCAGCGATAGAAGCCCAGCAGCAGCTTTTGGTCCAGGTTGTTCTTCCTCAGGACACTGAGGAAGTGCAGCTGCTGCTGGGCTTTCTTCACCAGGGCCTTGGTGTTGACAGTCCAGGAGAGGTCAGAGGAGATGTGGGTTCAGGTTCAGGTTTAGGTTCCTTTATTTGTACCCGTAGGTAGATTTGTTTTGCAGTCTGGTGACATCCATATTTACAAGCCACAAATTACATTCAACATAGACACAAACACAGGCACATATGAAGCTGACTATAAACATGATAAGAATACTCAAGGCTCCATCAATCAGGGTATAAAAAGACAAAGAAATGGGAGAAAAACCAGAGGTAAGAGAGAAGGGTCATATTAAAAGTTAAAAACTAGTGTTCGAGTATCCCATGACATGACCCCAATTACCGCAGAAGGGTTGAAAGTGGTCGGCCTTCCCAATCTTCCTGATATACCCCCTATGGAAAGAAAATGGGCAATTCTGCTGCTGATCATAACAGGCTTCAAAGATCCACTCAGGGTAATCAGAAAAATGAGAGGAATTACCAGAAGGCCCAGAATCCAGCAATCAGAAAAGATGGGAACAGCAGCAGACAACATTGGTGAAACATAAGAGACTGAATGCAAAAGCCATATTAAATGCAAACCTTCCGGTTCCGGCGCCACACGAGTTGGCTGCCTTTTGCAACAGCGGCTCAATTCTGAGTCTTTTTATCTTCCTCCTTCTTTCTGATCCGGCACACCTTTTACTCTATATACATCATGGACACACAGATCGCCCCAAAGGTCTCCCGAGTCGGGAGACACATGACTATCTGTGTTTATAAACATGAACTTATAACATCCATCGTTGCCTAGGAGACTATTTTTGTTGTACTTCAGTAACTGATACACCCACACACTGCACACACACTGACATCATATACTGATATACACATACTGCCTCTCTCTGCTGCCCTTGTCCTTGTGAGGTCTGATTGTCTGCTCTGTGCCATAGAGAGGTTTTTTCTCTGTAATCATAATTTAGCTTACACAATTATAAGCTGTATTTTGATAATGAAGTTTTTTCCTCTCCGCCCATTGTGTCATTCTACCCTTCCCTTATCTTCCCTTATCCCCGACCTTTTTGATTAGGCGCCTTGTCACGGCTGCTGTGTCGTTGTGATGCACTTACATAGCGCGCCAATGTCAAGTCAAATTCCTCGTGTGTTTTTACCATGCTTGGCAATAAAGCTTTTTCTGATTCTGATTCTGATTCTGAAGCGAAAACGATGCGGGTGCCGGGCTGGAGTTTAGGCGGCGTGCAAGAAATATAAGACAGAATAATAATGAGTGATGGCAAAAACCAAGCAGACCACCCGTAAATCTACTGGAGGAAAAGCCCCCAGAAGCAGCTGGCCACCAAGGCTGCTCAGAAAAGCGCTCCGGCCACCGGCGGAGTGAAGAAGCCTCATCGTTACAGGTCCGGAACCGTGGCACAGAGAGATCCGTCACTACCAGAAATCCACGGAGCTGCTCATCCGTAAGCTGCCCTTCCAGCGCCTGGTGAGGGAGATCACTCAGGACTTCAAGACCGACCTGCGCTTCCAGAGCTCCGCCGTCATGGCTCTGCAGGAGGCCAGCGAGGCCTACCTGGTGGGTCTCTTCGAGGACACCAACCTGTGCGCCATCCACGCCAAGAGGGTCATCATCATGCCCAAAGACATCCAGCAGGCCCGCCGCATCCATGGAGAGAGAGCTTAGACTTTCTGCTGCACATATACCAACCACAATGCTCCACACTGTGTGTCTATATATATATATATATATATATATATTTATAGTAATATGTACATATGTATACTAGCTGCTCTTGTTTTTTCTTGCCTTCTAATTGTTGCTCTGAATGTTGCTATCCCTGTGCTGTAGCAATCCTGGAATTTCCCCATTGTGGGACTAATAAAGGCTTATCTTATCTTATCTTATACGTCGTTAGAATGTGTACTCTGTAATCAGTAAAATGAAATGTATACTCATTGAGTAAGAAGTACATGTAATGTATGTAATCACCTGAAATAATGAGTGTAATCAACCTGTATGATTGTATGTACCTTTTAACTGCACAAAAGAAGGTTTTATGTGAAACAGATTGTGAAATGTTGGAAAGAACCCTGTTTACTGGAAATGTATGAGAAATGAGGAAATGGGCGTTGAATGTCCAGCAAACTGGGGTATTTTGGTAATGGAAAATGCTGAGAGGCTAGCGGGAAAGTCCCAAGATGAGCCATGAGTCATGAGCACCTGATCAGTCACATGGTTTACGAGAATTGACTAGCCCGAACATGTGCAGAATGAAGTAATGGTTACATAAAATGTAACTTTAAGCCATTCATAAGAGGCCAAGAAGCCTAGGGTGAGCCTAGGGTGAGTTTGGGACCAATTATAGAACTCGGGCGAATGTATTTAAACCAAGCCCTATTTCCCCAAAATGTTCATTTTTCGGCGGATCTCCAAGAGGCAACACCCTACCGGATCAGCGGGCTGAAGTTGAGGAACGCCAGAAGAAGTGAACCAGTTTTCGCCTCAATTCTTCAGCCTTTAACAACTTTTACATCTGCTGCCCTTAAGTGCGAAAATAGCACTTTGAAGAGGAAGGAGTTGGGGAACTGAAGATTACAGCAGCTGGCCTCGCTCTCAGCCAGGAGGCTGTGAGTCATCTTCGCCGCGGAGCAACAGCGAGGGAAAGCAGAAGCAGTGAAGTCTCCCCGGGCTGAAGACACCGCTTCGGGGACACGACTCATCGCTCTTCCCCAGCCAAGATGGCCACCACCCAGCCTGAAGAGGAACATCGGGCCACAGCTGCTTGTCCCCTCCTTGCCTCCTCACCTCTCCTCCTGAAGAGGAGCCTCAACAGGGAAGATCAGCTATCATGCATATCCTTTTTCCCCAAATCTCACCATCTAGGCTTTTTAGACATATATCCACAAATTAATTAGATGTTTTTAACAGGTTTTATTCAAAGGGTTTCTTTTATTTTGAATTTACTCAAGTTTTGTATGTTTTTGGTTGATTTTTCATTTTGACTTTTGGACTGTTTGATGATTTTTGAACATCTTTGGGTTATTTGAAACTTTTGATTTTTAATCTTTTAGATCAAATGACTGATTTTACAACTTTTGACTTTTGAATCAAGGTTTTACAAACAGGGTTTTGGGTTTGATTTTTACTTTTTATCTTTTTGATTTTATTGACTGTTCAATGCAAAATTATCCTGTTTTCGCTGAGCTTTGCTGATTTTTAATAAATACCACAGCATATTAAAAGACAGAATGGGACTCTGTGGGCTCATTGATTCAGCGTCCATTTTTCTTGGGTGATTTTTGAAAGGTATCCCAAGAGGTGTTACATTTTTGAGTCTTTTAAAAGGTCACTCTTTTTCAATGGTGTTTAAAACAGATCCCCTGTAAACCAACTTTTTGCACACCCTTTCACAGTTCTCTTCAAAGTTTAAATTACTATCAATAATCGTCCCAAGATATTTGTAGGATTGTACACATGTGGTGGTCTGGCCTTTTAGTACGGTGACTTTGCGCCTGGGATTTTTCCTCCTAAAGTCAATAATCATGTCTTTAGTTTTTGTCGTATTCAGCTGCAGGTAGGAATCCTCACACCAGTGAACAAAATCATCAACTACTGGGCCATGGCCACTCTCACCATCCTGGAGGAGACTGACAATAACTGAGTCATCAGCATACTTTATAATGTGTCTGTTGTCATGTCTGCTTCGACACATGTTTGTGTACAGGATGAAGAGTAGTGGTGACAACACACACCCCTGGGGAGAGCCAGTAGAAGAGCACTTTCGGTCAGACAATGTACCATTGACCCTTACTCTCTGCGTCCTGTTGGTTAAGAAATCCAGAATCCAACCCACCAGATTATTGCTCAAATCAAATTGCTGCAGGAGTATTTCAACTAAGATATGAGGTTGGATTGTATTAAAGGCGTAGGAAAAGTCCACAAATAAAAGTCTGGCGTGTGTCCCATTAAAATCCAGATGTTTAAAAAGCATGTTAAACAGAGTGACAGTGGCATCCTCCACTCCTCTGTGAGGCCTATAGGCAAACGGCAAAGGATCCAATGCATGCTCAGTCTGCTTTAGGACCTGACATCTGACCAGTTTTTCAAAAATTTTCATTAAAATTGAAGTCAAAGCAACTGGTCTAAAGTCTTTTACCGTTTTAGGACAGCTGGATTTTGGAACGGGAGCAACCACGGCTTCTTTCCAGATCTTAGGCACATGTTGTGTCTGTAAGGACTTATTGAAAATATAATGAAATACAGGACTCAGTTCATGTGCACAGGACTTTACCAGGCGCCCACATATATTATCAGGGCCCTGACTTTTGTTCACTTTTACAGCGCAGAACTCCCTTTTAACATCCTGCACCTCAATATTAAAGTGCTGATTGTCTTTGAGTTTCTGTTTCAACTCTTGGGTTTCTGTGCTAAAATCAAAGGAGTCAAAACGACCATTAAAACAATTAAGAGCATAAGCCAGCTCTGTGTCTGAATTAAAACCATCTAAAAACACACAATTACTGCGCTCTGTGCTCTGAAGGCCTGCAATAGTTTTCATACTGGCCCAGGCTGAACCAAGTTTCTTTGTTGCCATCTTGCTTTCCAACTCTGATTTATAATTCTGTTTTGCTCTTAAAATTTCAGACTTCAGCTCTTTTGTGGCAATCTGTAGCTCAGAAACAGACCCCTGTTTAAAGGCAAGTGCTTTCCTCTGTAAGTAGGATTTAACTGATTTTGTAACCCATGGTTTGTTGTTGGGATATATTTTGACACGTTTAAGTGGAACAATCTTATTTTTACAGAAAGCCATGTATGAGCATGTGACGTCCACCAAAGAGTCCAAATCATCCCCGCAGGCCAGTGTGAACATCTCCCAGTCTGTACAGTCAAAGCATTCCTGGAGGCTGTGCACTGAATCTTCTGTCCACACATCAATGTCTCTTGTCTCCACCTTGCCTCTTCTGAGAGCAGTTTTATATGTGGGTGTGGGAATCATGAAATGATGAGACTGGATGATTTCTCAGTATTGGTTTATTCCATCTCACGTCCCACAGCTCTTTCTCTCAGTCAGGAAATCAGAGAATGAGCTGCAGTAAACCATATACATTTATACCCCCACATCAAACACAGAATCACATTTACATTTAATCCCTCCATTGTCCTCTTGGCTCCTCTGTCTGACCCCAGGAGGTCAGACAGACCTTTCAGGTTCCCTCTCCAGTTCTTCTCACTTCTTCCCAAGTTCGCAGGTGGTCCAGACTCATTGTCCATCTGAGGCGTGATGTCAATACACACCGCTAGCTTAAAGTCCTTTTATGCTTGGGTCTCTGCAGCGGAATATGTGAGCTACATAATGTTACGCCACATGGGCAGCAAATGTACACAGTTGTCATCTGAGGATCCTACAGGAGGAAGGGGGAGTGATTTATAGGCCCTCTCTATGGATCCATAGCACAGGTCCAATGTCTTTTTTCGCCTGGTTGGGCAGGAGACATACTGATAAAACTTTTTAAGTGTCTTCTTTAAAGAAACATGGTTAAAATCCCCAAGAATGAAGTTTGGCGCCTCCGGAGAAATTGATTGAAGCTGCTGGATCACATCAAAGATAGTGCTGCAGGCGGAGTCGTTGTGATGAAAGGCTGGGGGAACTCGCAAGGCAAATAAAAGGGGCGTAGTGACACAGACAGCAGCTCCACATCGGGTGTACAGATGCGCTCTATGACTGTGACAGATGTGCAGTACTGCTTATTAATGTATAAACATACGCCGCCTCCCTGACGTTTCCCCGTTACCTCTTCCTGCCAATCCGAGCGCAGCGGGGCTCCAAAGCCGTCAATCCACAAGTCTGCATCTCGGTCATGCACAGTAAGCCAAGATTCGGTGAAGGCCATGACACAGCAGTTCTTAAAGTCCTTCTGGTAGTGTACATTCCCTTGAATTTCATCCACCTTGTTTCTCAGAGACTGTACGTTCCCAAAAATCATCGAAGGAAGAGGAATGTTACCAAACTGACGTCTTCTCAGGTACAATTTCACACCTCCACGCCTTCCGCACTTCCTTCTACCGTCTCTCCCATCTCTCTTTTCACCGCTATGTCCGTCTCTCAAAATAAAGTCCGGCAGTTGCGGCTTAGGGTCAATCACAGCCGCTGCATCAACCGTGTTTAAATGCAGCAACATGTCCCTGGAATAATGTATCCTGCCAGCCATGATGCCGAACCCGTTTACCTCATAGCCAAAGAGCCGGAGGAAAAGTAGCAGCAGTGCAAGAAAGGGAAGGAAGTCCATGTTGTTGGAACCAGGGAGCTCTTCGTCATATAGTCCACAAACACTCCAGGGCAAAAACGACACAGAGGATTTCGTAAAAACATATAAAAGTACATAAAAACAGACACACAGATGACAAACTTTTTCACCAGCTGCTGGTCGCTGCGTGCGCATGCGCCCACGTGCCCAGGAACCTGAAGGTGGGGATGTTTTCCACATGGCCTCCATTTATGGGGAAGGGGTGGGGGTCCCTTTCAATTCTTCCTGAAGTCCAGAATGAGTTCTTTGTGTTTTTGGACATTCAGTTTGAGATTGTTTGCTTGGCACCACAGCTGTACACACCACGAAGAGAGAGAGAGAAACGGCATTTCAATTCTACTGTATGTCCTGTACGTATAGAAGTATTGACAAATAAAAATCTTTGAATCTTTGGTGCAAACACTGACTGGTATTTGGAACTGTTCCTAATTCCCTCCACCTTGATTAAGGCCCCAGGTCCAGCTGAAGAAAAACAGCCCCAAAGCATGATGCTGCCACCACCATGCTTCACTGTAGGTATGATGTTCTTTTGGTTATGAGCAGTGTTGTGTTTGCACCAAATGTGTTACATTATTCCATCTAATCTTGCATAATAATCCAGTGTATTCAAAAGTTGATAATTCAGTAATCAATACACTGAAGCCATAATATAAGGTAAGGCTACACAGCTAGGTAGCAATATTTACATTGCAGCTTTCGTCAGTGTGAATCAGCAGTTCTCCTTCCCTCCAAAACATACTCTGACAGTCTTTTAAAAGCTGCTCTTTATGTCATAATCCATTTAAATCTGTTCATTATAAGTTGAAACAATATACCTACCGATAGGTTCAGGTTCAGGTTCAGGTTACTTTATTTGTACCCGTAGGTAGATTTGTTTTGCAGTTGGTGACATCCATATTTACAAGCCACTAATTACATTCAACATAGACACAAACACAGGCACACATCTTACAAAATAGGTAAATATAAAATATGTACAATATAATTTTTATAGCTTGTTCAACTCTTTGACAGCAGCAGGGACAAAGCTGTTTTTGTAGCGCTGGGTTCTACTTTTTGGGACAGCAAACCTCCGTCTGGAGGGAAGAAGCTGAAAGTTGCAGTGCAAAGGGTGGGAGTCATCATTTAAAATCGAGTCGGCCATCCTCTGTACTTGTCTGGTGTACAGGGATGTCAGGCTCAGCTGTGACTCACCAAGCAAACGACTGGACCATCTGACTACCTGATCCACGGATTTCCTCTGTTTCAGTTTTATCTGACCAAACCATGACATTAAAGAAAAGGATAAAACAGATTCAATAAAAGCCCGATAGAACATAGTCATTATGGTTCGGTCAATTTGGAAGCGTGCAAGATTCCTCAAACAATGCAAATTTTGGTGACCCTTTTTGCACACCCTTTCACAGTTCACCTCAAAGTTCAATCCACTATCAATAATTGTCCCAAGATATTTGTACGATTGTACACATTCGGTGGTCTGGCCTTTTAGTATGGTGACTTTGTGCCTGGGAGTTTTCCTCCTAAAGTCAATAATCATATCTTTCGTTTTTGTTGTATTCAGCTGCAGGTAGGAATCCTCACACCAGTGAACAAAGTCATCAACTACTGGGCCGTGGCCACTCTCACCATCCTGGAGGAGACTGACAATGACTGAGTCATCAGCATACTTTATAATGTGTCTGTTGTCATGTCTGCTCCGACACATGTTTGTGTACAGGATGAAGAGTAGTGGTGACAACACACACCCCTGAGGAGAGCCAGTAGAAGAGCACTTTAGGTCAGACAATGTGCCATTGACCCTTACTCTCTGCGTCCTGTTGGTTAAGAAATCCAGAATCCAACCCACCAGATTATTGCTTAAATCAAATTGTTGCAGGAGCCTTTCAACTAAAATATGAGGTTGGATTGTATTAAAGGCAGAAGAAAAGTCCACAAATAAAAGCCTGGCGTGTGTCCCATTAAAATCCAGATGTTTAAAAAGCATGTTAAACAGAGTGACAGTGGCATCCTCCACTCCTCTGTGAGGCCTATAGGCAAACTGCAGAGGATCCAATGCATGTTCAGTCTGCCTTAGGACCTCACGTCTGACCAGTTTTTCAAAAATTTTCATTAAAATTGAAGTCAAAGCAACTGGTCTAAAGTCGTTTACCGTTTTAGGACAGCTGGATTTTGGAACGGGAACAACCACGGCATCTTTCCAGATCTTAGGCACATGTTGTGTCTGTAAGGACTTATTGAGAATATAATGAAATATAGGACTCAGTTCATGTGCACAGGACTTTACCAGGCGTCCACATATATTATCAGGGCCCTGACTTTTGTTCACTTTTACAGCGCGGAACTCCCTTTTAACATCCTGCATCTCAATATTAAAGTGCTGATTGTCTTTGAGTTTCTGTTTCAAATCTTGGATTTCTGTGCTAAAATCAAAGGAGTCAAAACGACCATAAAAACAATTGAGAGCATTAGCCAGCTCTGTGTCTGAACTAAAACCATCTAAAAACACACGGTTACTGCGCTCTGTGCTCTGAAGGCCTGCAATAGTTTTCATACTGGCCCAGGCTGAACCAAGTTTATTTGTTGCCATCTTGCTTTCCAACTCTGATTTATAATTCTGTTTTGCTCTTAAAATTTCAGCCTTCAGCTCCTTGGTGGCAACCTGTAGCGCAGAAACAGACCCTTGTTTAAAGGCAAGAGCTTTCCTCTGTAAGCAGGATTTAACTGATTTAGTAACCCATGGTTTGTTGTTGGGGTATATTTTGACACGTTTACGTGGAACAAACTTATTTTGACAGTGAGCCATGTATGAGCATGTGAGCTCAGCCAGAGAGTCCAAATCATCCCCGCAGGCCATTATGAACATCTCCCAGTCTGTACAGTCAAAGCATTCCTGGAGGCTGTGCTCTGAATCTTCTGTCCACACATCAATGTCTCTCATCTCCACCTTGCCTCTTCTGAGAGCAGTTTTATATGTGGGCAGCAAATGTACACAGTTGTGATCTGATGATCCTAAAGGAGGAAGGGGGAGTGATTTATAGGCCCTCTCTATGGATCCATAGCACAGGTCCAATGTCTTTTTTCGCCTGGTTGGGCAGGAGACATACTGATGAAAGTTTTTAAGTGTCTTCTTTAAAGAAACATGGTTAAAATCCCCAAGAATGAAGTTTGGCGCCTCTGGAGAAATTGACTGCAGCTGCTGCACCACATCAGAGATGGTGCTGGAGGCGGAGTCAGCGTCTGCCCTCGGATGAATGTACACAGTTGTGATGAAAAGTTGGGGAAACTCTCGAGGCAAATAAAAGGGGCGTAGTGACACAGACAGCAGCTCCACATGGGGTGTACAGATGCGCTCTCTGACCGTGACAGATGTGCAGTACTGCTTATTAATGTATAAACATACTCCGCCCCCCTGACGTTTCCCAGTTACCTCTTCCTGCCGATCCGAGCGCAGCGATAGGTATTCTGAATATTTACCTAATATGGCTAAAAAATGCATTTAATACCAGGGATTGTCACAGCTGACATTTTATTTATTTATTTAGCGAATGCAAAGTCCTTAAGCCAAGCAGTTGCCTCCTGGTTTGCTGTATGGAGGGTGTGTAATCCTCCTTCCAGTCTTTGGAGCGGGCAAGCCTCTATGATGTGTTCCATAGTTTGCTCCTCTCCACATGCGCACAGTGGGCTAGGGCTACTGCCCCATCTGTGAAGGCTGGCCAAGTAGGGGCCATGTCCAGTCCTGAAGCGATTGAGTGTAGACCACTGTCTCCTTGGGAGGTTGGTGACATTCACACACATTTGTGACATTCATACAGCTGACATTCACACACCATTATAGAAAGGCCGTTGTTTGGAACTATTTGGCGCTCCATGAACCATGTGACTGGGCAGTGGTGAGATCACAGAGTATCACAACTCTCATTAAAAGACCTGTACAGTTCAAGTTACCCTGGGATCTGATTTGTACATGTCCAAGTAAATTTTCAATCCAGTGATTTACAGATTCAGAATTTTCTAAATGCCTCATTCACAGCATTATAGTCCCACATTCACTAACTTGAGTTGAGGAACGCATACGTCAATAACAGAAACCTGGATTAATAGTATAACTATTAATCCAGTATAACTGGTATAACTGGGAGAATAACTGGGAGTATAACTGGGAGAATCCTTCCGGTTCCTGTAGGGTGAGGACGCACAAGTTGAGGCTCCCAGTTTCGCTTCTGTTTAAAACGCAGTTAAACACAGTTTAGAGCTGGCGTTTTTGAGCTTTTTTTGTTACTACCGCTGGAAAATAAACCTGTTCGTGCCAAAAAAGGAGAAACTGCCAGAAGTAACTGGTGAAGCAATAGAGCCCCTCACCCTCAGGGAGAACAAAAGACAGAGAACCACAAGGGCCGCAGCGGAGAGAGAGGACGGTGTGGGAATTTACAGCGGCAGCGCACGGGACCGAATGACGCCGGGAGAGTGACCAGCTGGCAGCGACGCTGTAGTGCTGGATGAGAGGCGATAAAACAGCTAAGTAAAGGAACGTGCTCACTGTCTCTGTGTGTGGTGAATGTTTGTTAGCCACGGTGCGTTCACGGGAGGCTAAGTTGTGCTGCATTGTATGCTGTAGGTTTCCCCTGGTCAACAGAAACCAAAGAGCCGCTCCTCTTCTCTCCACTTGTCACCTGCCTGCCACCTCTACTCGCCCACGGAGCATTCCCTCCTCGAGGCGTACAAGAGGGCCTTGGACGAGCCCGGACAGTTCGGCGCTTAACTTCCAGGCTAAGGAGGATGTTAGCGGGAGTTCCTGGCCGGACAGTCAGTGAATGCATCACGCTCCATTGAGGACGCTCAGAAGGTTTTTCTCTTGTAGCGCAGGAAGTGACTCTGGTTGAAAGAATTATATTGCTTCTTTCCCTTATGTGCTTTTTCAGGGTATTCATGCTATATATAATATTTATTGTGGGGTAGTCTCTTATCTTGGGCACTTTGGGAATGTATGG
Source organism: Pholidichthys leucotaenia (assembly GCA_020510985.1). NCBI lineage: Eukaryota > Metazoa > Chordata > Actinopteri > Cichliformes > Pholidichthyidae > Pholidichthys > Pholidichthys leucotaenia. Next base: position 78,857,013 of record CM035841.1, read on the forward strand.
TTTCTATGAGAGTGTATGACTTCAAAAAAGATGGCTGCCACCGGAGTGAGGAGTGGTCTGATGGGACACTTTCTGCCTATATACTTATTCTTATTACTGTCTTTGTGTCTCTGTAACTGCAACAAGAAGGGTTTTCCGGCCAACTCAACTAAAGGTGAAGCTAAAAAGTTTTATTTATATGGATTTGGACATGGACATTTCACCCTGTACGCTATCTGGTCTGCAAAAGCCCTGAGAAAAAGCTCCCTAAACAAGGCAAACATGACGGGTAAGCAAATATCACAATATGGCAGAGGCTATACAGTTAAAGTACTGTTAGTACTGCTACTTCTGGCAGGGGATATTCACCTTAACCCTGGACCTGCCACTATTAAACAGCAGACCACTGGGTTAGCACAAACATCTGAGCTGGCGAATTAGTTGTTTCTATCTACGGCCCTTCATAGCGAGTCGGGTGAGTCGAATTGCACTGAACAGACTCACATATCTGATCCTGCTGTAAACAGCTGCGCTACGTCCAAACTTTTGGAAACAGGAGCGGTGAAACAAATTGTAAATGAGGCGAGATCCGAAAACAGTGCTGTACAAAAGCAAAAACAACATCTATTTTTCCAAACTGTTAATCATGCACGAGTTCTTTGGGACGCAAAGGCTAAACCAAAGGGGATCCTCGGCGGACATCTAAACATACGAAGCATAATCCCCAAAAGAGATGAGATTTCGGTGTTGGTGTCTGACTCAAATCTGGACTATCTTTGTCTCTCAGAAAGCTGGCTACACAGTAACATTGACACCAATATGATCCATATTGTGGGCTATCAGTGTTTTAGAAAAGACAGGCAGCCAGGGAGGGGAGGGGGTGTTTTAATTTACATCAAAGAGAAATTTAAATGTCAATTGGTTGATTTGAATACTTCACTTGAATGTTTAGCTGTTAATGTATGCCTCTCACCGGTAATGAATTTCAACATCGCAGTATTGTACAACCCACCCTCACACAATTCTTCTTTCTATAATGAATTAAGTGATCTGGTTAAACAACTTGAGAGGAGCAGAGAAACCATATTTTATGGTGACTTCAATATCAACTGGTCTGATAATAAGGAAAAACAGAAACTGAAAAGCCTCATGACTAAATTTAATTACAAACAAATGATCAAAGGACCCACCAGGATAACCAAACAATCGAGAACACTTATTGACATGGTATTCGCTAATAAACCAGAACGAATAACCAGAACCTATAATCTTGTAACTGGTCTCTCAGATCATAACATGGTTCTTGCTGTCAGAAAACTCACTAAAAAGCGACTACAGTATTTTGGAGGAGTCGATATTGACAAATCAAATTTTATTATTCCCAAATCAAAAAATGAGGAGTTCGAACATTACTTAGAGAATCAAAATTGGGAGCAGCTCATGTCTATATATGAAGTAGATGATTGTTGTAATTTTATAACTGCAACAATTACTAAGTCCATAGAAAAATTTACAAAGCAAATTAAAAGTAGACAACAGAAGATTAACCTACCATGGTTAAATAATGAAATAAGAAAACTTATGAAGAGGCGAGACTCTGCATTGAAAACATCATTAACCTCTAAACTGCAAAATGATCACCTTGTGTACAAAAGTTTAAGAAATAAAGTGGTACAAGAGCTGCGAAAATCAAAAGTATCTTATTACAATAAACTGATAGATCATGCAAAGGGTAACAACAGTTCCCTATGGAGGCATTTAAATAACTTAACTAATAAAAAAAAAAATTCAGAAGGGGGTAAAGGAACTTAGAATCAATGGCAAGACCATCAGTGACAAGGCTACATTGGCAAATGAATTTAATTCATATTTTGTGGGCTCTGTGGAAGACTTAACAAAAAAACTTTGTGCCGCCAAATGTGCTCAACAACACAAATTCAATACTTCCAACAGATTCTTTTCACATCGATGAGGTAAATGAGGAGTTAATTGCTGGTATTGTCAAAACACTGTCAAACTCAAAAACTAATGATATCTATAACATGAGCACCTCCTTTCTCAAAACGCACAGCAAAATATTAATCAAACCACTGACTCATCTCATTAATCTCTCCATTAGGTCTAGTACATTTCCTTCTGGCTGGAAAAAAGCTGTCGTCATACCAGTTCATAAATCAGGCAGTAAAGACGATATATGCAATTACCGCCCAATCTCTATTTTACCAGTCCTGTCTAAGGTTCTTGAAAAAGTTGTAGCTACACAGCTGATAGACTACTTACAAGACAGTCAACTTCTTCATCCACATCAATTTGGTTTTAGACCAGGATACTCAACAGAAACAGCAAATTGTTGCCTTATTGAAAATGTCAAACAGTCCTTGGACAGGGGTAATGTGGTAGGAGCTGTTTTTCTAGATCTCAAAAGGGCTTTTGATACTGTAAACCACAGTTTGCTTTTATCCAAAATGGTATCTTTTAACTTCTCTCCAGACACATTAGACTGGTTTGCATCTTATCTCCAGAATAGAGAACAGTGTGTAAAAGTTCACCGGGATAAATCCTCACTTTTAAACAACCGTATGGGTATCCCAAAAGGGTCCATTCTTGGTCCTTTACTTTTCAGCATTTTTATTAATGACTTGCCGCTACACTGCTCTGCTGCAACATGCCAACTTTATGCAGATGACGCAGTTATTTACACAGCTACCAAGACTCCAGCACAGGCTGCAGATGTGCTGTCTACAAGTATGGTTGATGTCCAAGAGTGGCTCCTCCAGAACCATCTATTGCTGAACCTTCAGAAAACAGTTTCAATGTGCTTTTCAATCAAAAAATATAACCTGCAATGTTTTAAAGTTAATATACATGATCATGACATCAGTTTAGTTACAGAATTCAAATACCTTGGCGTTGTACTAGATCCTCAACTCAAATTTAATCTTCATATAAAGAAAATTTCAAAAACAGTAAAAAAAAAAAATCTGAACTGCTTTAAATTAATTAGATATTACATACCTTACGAACCTGCTGTACTGTATATGCATTCTATGGTTTTTTCTCATATATCATACTGTTTGACAGTCTGGGCTCAAGCAGCCCCTTCCACAATAAGACATATAGGTTCATTATATAATCAAACCCTAAAAATCTTGGACAAAAAGCCCATTAGGTGGCATCACTGTAATATTTTAAAAAAAATACAACCTATTGAGTTTTGAGAGTTTCATTGACCTCTGTTTACTGAAATTAACTTTCAAATGTTTCCATAAATCAGCACCTGAGCCACTTGCTGGTTTCATCCAAAGACAGGACAGCAGCAGAGCCACCAGGAGTTCTGTTAACAATAACTGTAAAATATTCCACCGCAGAACCACATTTGGACAAACAGCTTTCTCTATAAAGGGCAGTCACATCTGGAACACAATGCCAAATGAAATTAAAATAATAACGGACTTTAAAACATTCACTAAAAAGGTTAAAAACTGGCTGAAAAATAAACAAGAATGTACCCATGTATGAAATGATTGTCTGCAGGGTGAGAGTGAATGAAGGGAAGGAATGAATGTGTTTGTTTATAGTGAGTGACGAAGGGAGGGAGGCCTGAAATAGGCAAATGTGTGTCAGGTTGTTATATTTGTGTAGTTATAATATTTATATTTATGTATTTATAATGTATTTATGTTTATTGCATTGATGTATGTGGTTATTGTGTATTCCTTTTCTTTTTTTTTTCTTTTTTTCTTTTTACTTGTTTCTCCTTTCTAAAGCCCATCCAGGGACAAGAGTTGCAAATTAGCTAATAGCTATACACTCTGTGCAACACATCAGATTGATTGTCATTGATTAATTGTCTATGTTTATTGCACTGTCCCTGTCAAATAAACAAATCTATCTATCTATCTAACCGCTCCCATAGTCTTCTTCTAGGTCAGAAAACCACGCTCCAACTGATGTTGACAAGTTTTTTGTTTATTTTTGCCACAGCAAATCTTCACCCTTAAACACTGAAAAACTAAAAATACAGACATAAAAAACATGAATACAAAATAAATTATAACACCTAACAAATGTTCATAAACAAAAATAATCACATACCGTGTGCGCCTTCTGCCTAGAATTTAGGAGTTGTTAGTCATGTCACAAATTTCCGAAATAAAGTTCTCTCTCCAAAGTCCTTTCTCCGCATCTGATTGTGGACAGCCTCCAGCAGCCGTGTGACTCTTCTTATCAGGCATGTGAACAGCGCATGCCTACCACCCATATTTGCATATCGTCCGGGTCCGCCGCTGTTTCCTCACAAACATGGAGAACATTTAACAGTCTGGCTGCCTGCAGGAAAAACACTCCGTCCTCTCTCCGACACTCGCTCACACAATAGCGCTGATAGGCGGGGCGAGACACTTGCACAAGCCCCCTTCATGAGCTCTCTGACTCACCCGCGAGCTTGGCAGCACGAGCGCATATGCGCCACGATATGGAGGGATTGAAGGCGGAGAAAAGGACACCGCTAACGTCTGCAACACTGGCGCACACACCCATAAACAAACATTATTTCAGAAAAAGAACCAAAAATACATCAACCTTTTCACTGTGACAGCTACACTGCCACCAAAATTACAAAGATTTACATTCACTTAACTTTTAACAAACTGTAGGAAACTCGAAATGAAGAGACTGAATGATTTTTCAGTATTTGTTTATTCCATCTCAAGTCCTTCAGCTCCTCTCTCAGTCAGGGAATGAAGAGCGCGAGCTGAGCTGAACCACATACCTTTATAGTGTTACATCAGACACGAATCACATTCACATCAAACACAGAATTCCATTCATATCTAATCCTCCTATTGTCCTCTCGGCTTCTCTGTCTGAACCTAGGAGTCAGACAGTCTCTTCAGGTTCACTCTCAGATCTTCTCACTTCTCCTCTAGTCCGCAGGGGGTCCAGACTCAATGTCCGTTTGAGGCGGGATGACAATACACACTGCGAGCTCAAAGTTCCCTCATGTCTGGGTCTCTGCCAAGGAATATGTGAGCTACATAATGTTATGCCACATCACTCCCCCTGAAACGCCCAAGAACGGACATACACCAACCTTAAGTCAATAATGGACAGTCACACACACTATGTCAAGAAAGGACACACACACACAACGCCTTCATGTCCATAATGGGCAGTCATACACATTACACCCTTACATCCCCCCCCCCCCTTTGCAGGATCTACAGCACAATTTACACAGGTTGATCAAAATACACATCACTCTGCCCGTTGCTTAGGCTTCAATCTCCTCCCGAATCTGCTGAATGCAGGCTTCGCAGCCTGTGTTGTGCCTTCCTGCGGTGCGCCTGTGGAATGAGGGGGAGAAGGGTTATTTACCCCCTGCTGGGGAACTAGGGGCTGTCCCTTGGGAGGCCTGCCGCGTCGAGGCACCCCCGCCGGCGGTACAGGTTCGTCACGTAACACAAAAGCAGGCTTTAATCTGTCAACACTGATTGTCTCTTTCCTGCCCCCCAAGTCCAGTACAAAATATTTCTCCCCGGTTTCCAGCACTCGGAACGGACCATCGTAAGGTGGGCGGAGACTGTGACGCTGGGCGTCGTGCCTGACAAAAACAAACTCTGCATTTTGCAAAGCCTTGGAAACAAAAACCCGCGGGAAAGTGTGATGAGCGGGGCCCGGAAGCATTTCTGCCCCCGTGCCGCGTAGAGGTCCCCGCACCGGGGGGCGCTCGGGTGCTGCATGGGCTGGCAGGAATTCTCCTGGCAGCCTGAGAGGTTGAGTAAACACTAATTCAGCAGGTGAGGCATCTAAATCCTCCTTGGGTGCCGAACGCAACCCCAATAAGACCCATGGTAGTTTGTTTACCCAATTTGTATCCGTGAGCGACGCTCTGAGGGCTGCCTTCAACAATCTGTGAAAACGCTCACATAAACCGTTGGACTGTGAGTGATAAGTGGTGGTGCAATGAGCTGTTGCCCCTAAGCCGCTGGCCATGGCTGACCATAGCTCTGAAACGAACTGCGGACCCCTATCGGACGTAATGTCCGACGGGACTCCGAACCGCGCTACCCAGGCTGTTAAAAAAACACGAGTTACCTCTGCTGCTGTGGTAGACTGCAATGGGACCACTTCCGGCCAACGCGTGGTCCGGTCCACCATTGTCAGGAGATGTGTGAACCCCTGCGAGGGCGGCAGGGGTCCCACTAGATCTACATGCACATGATCAAACCTCTTAGCCAGAATGTGGAAAGGTTCTAAAGGGGCTTTTGTGTGTCTGTGAACTTTGGCCCACTGGCAGGACATGCAGGCTCTCGCCCACTCCTTCACGTGCTTGCGCAGGCTCGGCCAAACAAACTTCTCTGCTACCATTTTCACCGAAGCGCGTACTCCCAGGTGTGCTAGGGAGTGCACCGCGTCAAAAACCCGACGGCGCCATGTGGCCGGTACCACTGGGCGAGGTCGCCTGGTGGATACATCGCAAATAAGCGGGGGTGAACCGGTTTGTAAACTTACGTTCTCCAGCCTTAACCCTGTTGGTCCAGACAGGAGAGCGCGCACGTCTGTGTCCTCGCCCTGCTCTGCTGCCATGGCCGCGTAATCTATCCCTACGTGCACCAGAGCTACGTGCGCGTCCACGCTGTTACCGCGCTCCGCGTCTGCGGCGCTACAGCCCCCATCCGCGCGGACAGGCGCTGTCACCGCTCGCGAAAGGCAGTCCGCCACCACATTAAATTTACCGGCTACGTGCTGTATATCGGTGGTGAATTCTGAAATTGCGGCCAGCTGCCTCTGCTGTCGGCCAGACCATGGTTCTGAGACTTTGGACATTGCAAAGGTTAACGGTTTGTGGTCGACAAACGCGGTGAAACGCCGCCCTTCCAACCAGAACTGAAAATGGCGAATGGCCAGGTGGAGCGCTAGTAGTTCCCTGTCAAACGCGCTATATTTTCGCTCAGCGTCGCGTAGGGACCTGCTAAAAAAAGCGAGTGGCTGCAAAGCCCCGGTGACTTGCTGTTCTACCACGGCTCCTATGGCCACATCTGACGTGTCTGTGGTTAGCGCTATTCGGGCTGCCGGGTCTGGGTGAGCCAACAGCGCTGCATTCGCTAGTGCTTTCTTAACCTCAGTAAATGCGCGCTCCCGCTCCGGGGACCACTCAATCGCATTGGAGGGCTTCTGCTTTTTTAGCACGACGTACAACGGTTGCATGAGCTGCGCCGCGTGAGGTATGAAACGGTTGTAAAATTTTACCATACCTAAGAATTCTTGCAACGCTTTGACCGTTTGTGGCTGAGGATACTCAGCCACCGCGCGTACTTTGGAGGGCAGCGGAACTGCACCCTCTGGGGAGACGCGGTGCCCTAAAAAAATCGATCTGTGCTGCGCCAAAATGGCACTTGGCTGGGTTGATTATCAACCCGTGCGCTCCCAACCTCTGAAAAACGGTTCTGAGGTGACTTTCGTGTTCCTCCTCAGAGGCGCTGGCGACCAAAATATCATCTAAGTAGACAAAAACAAAAGAGAGGTCGCGCAAAACGGCATCCATCATGCGTTGGAAGGTTTGCACAGTACCTTTAAGGCCAAAAGGCATGCGTAAAAATTCAAAAAGCCCGAAAGGGGTTATTACCGCTGTCTTGGGAATGTCCTCTGATCGGACCGGGACTTGGTGGTAACCGCGGACCAGGTCTATTTTAGAAAAAATTCGTGCCTTGGCCAAATGCACCGAAAAATCTTGGATATGCGGAATTGGGTAGCGGTCCTGCACTGTGGCATTGTTTAACCTGCGATAATCGCCGCACGGTCTCCACGAGCCGTCCACCTTAGGGACCATGTGGAGGGGGGAAGCCCAAGCGGACTTCGAGCGGCGAATTATGCCCAACCTTTCCAGGTTGGCGAACTCCTCACGCACAATGGAGAGCTTAGCTGCATCCAAGCGCCGAGCCTTAGCAAAAACTGGTGGGCCACTTGTGGTTATGAAGTGCTCCACCCCGTGCGTCGCCACCTTAGCTGAAAACGTGGGAACTGTGAGTGCTGGGAACTGGTTTAGGAGAGTGTGGAACTTACCTCCTGCTGCGGCGGCGTTGGCCTGTACTGACGGCGGGGACACTCACGCTGCACAGGGGATAGAACAAAAAGAGAGTGCATTAACCAAGCGTCTATTAGCCAGATCTACCAACAAGCCATGTGAGCACAAAAAGTCGGCGCCCAACATGTTGAAACTCACCGCCGCTGCTATGAAGGTCCATTCATAGCTGCGGCCGTGCAAGGACAGGCGCAGAGTCCTTTCGCCAAACGTCTTGATCGACGAGCCGTTTGCGGCCGTTGGTCCATCTCCGCGGGGACCGGCCGCGCGGTCTGCGTAGGTTGCGGTGATGAATCTCCTCTGTGCTCCGGTGTCAACGAGGAATCGCCGTCCGGAGCTCGCGTCCGTCAGGTAGAGCAGCTTGTTCCGTTCGCCGAGGGTCAAAGCTGCTAACGACCTCCGGCTCTTGCGTTTCCCTGCTTCCTGAAGTTGCATGGCGGGACGCATCTGTGAGCCTTGTGTGTGAATCGTCGATGGTAGAAGCACATCTCGTCCTCTCCTCTGCTCCGGGACCGCGCTGCCGCTGTTGTCGCTGGGGTCGGTTCTGCTGCCACCGGTTCTCCATCGCCTTGGGCCGCCGCGCCGAGGTCTGCTGCTGCCGCTGCCGTCTCCTGCTCACCACATGCGTCCAGGAGCCGCTCCGCTTCCAAAGCCAGCGCGCGGAAGTCCTGCTGGTCCAAACACCTCATGCTGGACAGGGAGCCTCTCATGTGCGCTGGAAGGGTCCTCAAAAAGATGTGCTTGAATAAAAACGCATCGTTGTCTGCCCCGATTATCTACAGCATGTCCTCCATGAGGACGGTCGGCCTGCGTCCTCCTCTGTCGCGCAGGTCCTGGAATGTTCTGGCCCTCACCTCGGCCGATGGCACAAAGCTCCGAATGAGGGCGGCTTTCAGGGCGTCGTATTTGCCAGCAGCGGGCGGCTGCTGCACCAGGCTCCACACACACCGGGCTGTGCGGCTGTCGAGTCTTGCGATGACATTGTGGAACTTAATGTCATCCTCTGATACCCCGTTAAGCACGAACCGTGATTCCACGTGTTGGAACCATGAGTGCGGGTCCTCTTGCCAGAACTCGGGGAGTCTAATGGAGTTTACGCCGGTGCGGGCGGTCTCTGGTGAATCAGGTTCGGAGTCGGAGAGATGACCTCCAAGCCTTTCCATCTTTCTCACGTGTGGGTCACCAATGTAGGAAACTCGAAATGAAGAGACTGAATGATTTTTCAGTATTGGTTTATTCCATCTCAAGTCCTACAGCTCCTCTCTCAGTCAGGGAATGAAGAGCGCGAGCTGAGGTAAACCACATACCTTTATACTGTTACATCAGACACGAATCACATTCACATCAAACACAGAATTCCATTCATATCTAATCCTCCTATTGTCCTCTCGGCTTCTCTGTCTGACCCTAGGAGTCAGACAGTCTCTTCAGGTTCACTCTCAGATCTTCTCACTTCTCCTCTAGTCTGCAGGGGGTCCAGACTCAATGTCCGTTTGAGGCGTGATGACAATACACACTGCGAGCTCAAAGTTCCCTCATGTCTGGGTCTCTGCCAAGGAATATGTGAGCTACAAAACAAAATTAAATCTTGTAATTTTCCTTGAAATAAATGTAAACCTTCAAATCACATGTTGCTTTAATAGCATTGATATTCACTTTCTAGACTTAAGCGTTTCTTTGTCATTACTATATCATCTGACTTTAGTTTTATTATGTCCTCCCTTTGTAGTCTAGGACTCATTTTCAACTAAAACTATTAGTTTCTGAACAGGTCTCTCAAGAACTGAGACTTGCTTTAAGCGTTCACCTTTTTTCCCTAGTGAAGAGGATGATGGAATAAAGGCAGCGTTGGATTTTATGGTAGCTTTATTATCACCCACCTTCATCAGAACTCGGCTGCAGCCCATGGCTTGAGCAGGCTGCAGCTTCATTCCTCCAGCTCTCAAAGAGGAGACACGTGTGTGTGTCTCAGCACAGTACAGAAATCAAGATGCAGTAGTCAGAGTGAGAGAGACAGAATCACAACTTGGCACAGCATTTATACCCAACTCAAACAATAGATCAAAGGACCTTCACAGCAGTCAATCTGGCATTTGCATATCAAAGGAACAGACAGGATGCATGAGCACAATGCATGGATAACACATGGATGATACATTAACTCAAAGCAGTGGCATGCATAACCGGCAGACTGTAGCAGAAACAACCAGAATGTGAGGTGATTGTCTTTAGCCTGTTGTGGGGGTTAAATCAAACCGCCACACTGCTCCCCCCCCAGAGGGCACGGTAGGGGACCGTGACCTCGATGTTGCAGTTTGGGCAGCGAACAGGGAAAAGCTCTGTGCAGGAGGAGGGGGGGGTAGCAAATGCTGACCGGGCGCGGGAAAATCGTTCAAGTCGCGCCAAAAGTGTTTGCTGCATCCTCGATGTCCCGTCTGAACATGCGGAGATCAGAAGAAGAAAAAAATTAGTCTCTGACTCCTCTCGTGGCCATGAAGAAAAGCAGGAGCGGCGGTAAGAAAAAAATAAAAGCAGAGGGACTGGCGTGTTGACTTTAGGGCAGGCGCAACCCTAAAGCCTCGGGAACCGCAGACAGCTGAATTCCCCTTGTGTGCCGTGGCTAAGACCATAAAATCCAGTGAGCAAGCTGCGGGCCTCAGGTGTACAAGCAAGCCTGAAGGGCCAGTGTGCAGCAGAAGGAAGGCGGTCGGAAAAGCCGTATTTGTCCCGTGCGTGGTGCGCCGTCCTCGTCAGCCCCGGTGCGCGTGTCGGGGCTCCGTGCGTGGGTGGGCCCGCTGGAGAGGAAATCAGGGTCGGAAACTTGGTGGAGATCGGCACAGTCTGTGCCGAAAAACATCTCTGACGAGCCGTGGCTGCAGATTAGTCATGGTGCGTTCAGGTCCACGTGTGCTCCGTCGGCCATGGGAGTCGCCCGCATGTGTTCTCATGTGGAGGAGCTGTGCGGCCGGTCCCGCATGGATGTGCCGATCTCGGCGAGGGCGCGCCATGACGTTCTCTGCCGCTTACCCGGTCTTGGTTGATGTCCTGAGAGCAGCTCGCCCGCCGTGGGCTCTGCGTCGAGGCCTCCCTGAGGCAGCATGGAGGGCAGACCAGTCAGGTCGCTGCGACGGAGCATTCATGCCCGGGTGCTGCGTTCGCTGGCCGCTCGTTTTCTTCAGTCTCGGGTCACCAGCGTGGCTGTTCAGATCAGAAGGTTGCGTTTGCACAAAACGTGTGCATTCACGGGGTCACCAGTGAAGAGGATGATGGAATAAAGGCAGCGTTGGATTTTATGGCCCGCCACTTGCTACCCCCACCCTCCTCCCTTTCCCGGCACAGACCTTCACCGCAGCTCCCCACCGAAGCGGGACTATCGAGGTCTCAGCTCCCCGCTAAGTCCTCGGGGGGGGGGGGAGTGTATGGTGTAACCCCCACAACAGCCACGGACAAACAGAGAGCCCAGCTGGGGCAATTAGCAGAGCAATGAAATGTGGGTGTTGAGATCAATAGGCAGCCTCTCCATGTCTAGTTCAGGCGCCAGTATCCTGCTGTTATGTGTGACTTCCTGCTCTGTACTCAAATGTAAATGTCCCATGCCTGAATGCAGTTTCTTTGATCATAACATGCCTTTCATGTATTGTCTAAACTGGGTATAAATACTGCACATGTTCTGTAACTCTCCTCTTTTCTTCTTCTGACTGCTTCTGACTACAGCTCATGAGAGCCCGAGAGTGATCCCCAGCATGCATATACAGCAGCTGGAGTGAGCTCAGTGATGGCGATGATTTGATCAATAAACTTCATTAAAACTCCAGACACCGTGCCTTTATATCAACATCGCCACACTAGATCTCTTGCTCCAACTTGAACTTTTATCTTTCGTACTAGACCTTAGTTGTGTTACAATGACTTCTTTGGGAAGGATTACTGGATGTTTCAGCTCAAAGGATGCAGATGACTTTCTCAACCTCCCTCCAACTCTAAGGAGGTTATCTACAAGGACAGGATCAAGCTGATGCATTTTGTGAGTTTTTGGTAGTTTAGCTGACTTTTGACTGAACCATTTCAGCTCATCTTTAAATGCCTCCTTTTGTGCTGCTCGAATGAGTGTGAAAGAGGCAACTCTTCTCTCCTCTATACTAATTGGACCTGACCTGTCTTCTTTTGCCAGTCTTTTAATCCTTGCTACAACATTAATGGCTGTATTCCAGTCAGAAAATCATGAAAACCTTTCAAGAAAGTTGTCTTTCAACAGCATCTGTCTTCAAAACCTTTACTTCAGGGTCACCTACGAGAAGCTCTGGTGAATGTTGAACTGTGACAATTTCACGTTCCCATAAAAACTCAGGCCCAGTGAGCCAGTTTGAGTCAATCAGCTCTGCCACCTTGAGACCTCTAGAAGCATGGTCTGCTGGATTTTGATTGGTTTCAATGTAGAACCATTGCTTTGGATCTGTAGTGTTTCTTATTTTCTGGACGCGATTGGCAACAAACACATGGAAGCGCCGGGCTTCATTCTTGATGTACCCAAGCACCACTTGAGAGTCTGTCCAGAAAAACTCGTCGATCTTCAGCTCGAGCTCTGCTCTGAGAAAGTTACTCACACCAGCTGAAACTGCTGCAGCAGTCAGCTCAAGACGTGGGATGGTGACTATGCTTGTGGGTGCCACTCGGGCCTTACCCATGACAAGAGCACAATGAACTTGCACATCAGAAACAATCCTGATGTAGGAACACTGTCCATAACCACTGCTGCTACCATTTGAAAAGTGATGCAACTCAATTTTTTGGATTGTGCCGAGGTATTCAGGAATGAGGCATCTTGGTATTTTAATGTTTTGAAGATTTTCCAAATCCCGGAGCCATATTTCCCACTTGGCCTGGATTTGAGGGGAAACAGGTTCATCCCATCCAACACCCCGCCTGCACATGTCTTGCAGCAGTTGTTTGCCAGTCAAGATGTAAGGAGAGAGAAATCCTAGTGGGTCATACACACTCGCAACTGTTGCTAGAATTCCTCTTCTTGCGGCTGGTTTTTCTTTGAGGATACCACTAAATGAGAACACATCAGCTTCCACATTCCACTTTATTCCTAGTACACTCTGCATTGGAACCTCAGTGTAATTCAGATTTACATCTTTCTTCTCACTTGCATGTTCTGTTTCTGGTATCACCTCCAGGACCTCTTCGTACTTGGGATTTTTTCCTTCTCTTGGATTTGCATCCAAGAAATCTCGTTCCAGGACTTTGATCACAGAGGAAGGTGTAATAGATGGAAACTCCTTTACAGAGACACGATTGCAGACTCCTATTACCTCCATTAGACCAGTCCAGCCTAAGTCTGTTTTGACTGCATATGGATCATAATCATTTCCTGGTATGACCTTCCTTGGTTTTAATGCTCTTGCACAGTCATAGCCAATCAGGAGCCCTGCGGGACAGTCTAACAGATCTGGCATCTCTTCTGCAATGCTTAGAAGGTGAGTCCACTCTTTCGCTGTCTCACGAGTTGGGATACTGTTTTTCTCAAGTGGAATGTATTCCCTTGTATAAGTAGGTGGCAAGAAAACATACTCTTGTGAATGATAACCTCTCACTTTGAGCCCATCTACTCTTTGGCAATGTACAGTTGAACCCCGGTCAGTCATTGTTGTCAACCTTAACTTAACAGGTTCTGTTTTTGCATGAATTTTCTCACAAATATCTTGATCAATGAATGTATTGCTGCTTTGAGTATCCAGAAGTGCATACACCAAGGTCTCTGGACTGTTTTCTGCTGCACAAGAGAGCCATACTGGAACAATCATTGAAGTGCAATCACTGTTGCCCACCTTTACACTACATGCAACTGTGGAAGCGCTTTCCTCTTGTGGTGGCATTTCTGGCTTTTCTCCTTGAGGACGTTCCTCGTGAAGTGGAGAGGGGTGGCTTCGCCTGCAAATATTACAAGTGACCTTCTGTCGACAGTTTTTGGAGATGTGACCAACTCTAAGGCAAGCAAAACACATGTTATTATCAATGACAACTTTTTTCCTGTCTTTGAGAGGCATTGCTGCAAACTTGTCACGCATAGATAAAGTGATCTTGCTGACAGCAAATACACTTAATCTGCTTCTTATTCTGAGATGCTAAAGAGCTGGGCTTGGAACCTTTGCCACTTTGGAATGTGGCCTTTGAGGTTTGTTTTTGATAATTGGGTACATTTGTTGAGGCTACCAGGACACTGGCCTTGACATGTTTTTGTTCCTTCTCTAGTTTTTCACTTGTATGCTTTAGCGCATAAAGGGAAGAAATAGGATTGCATGCTATGCGTGCTTCTTCTGCCACAAAGTGCGCAAACTCTTTGAAACCTGGATATGCCTTCCCTTCATCCAGTGTTTTAGTGACATGTCTGTTCCAGTGAGTTGTTGCCCAGTCTGGAAGTTTCCGCAGTAATTTCTGATTTTCCTCACAATCATCCAAAACTCCAAGTCCTTGCACATGGGGCATGGCATTTTTACAAGAGATGAGGAAATCACTGAACTCTCTTAGTTTAAGAGAGTCTTTTGGTCCAATCTTCGGCCAGGAACTCAGTTTTCCCCTGAAAGCTTTTTGGACTACAAAGGGGTAGCCATAGCGCTTGTTTAAGGCATCCCAAGCCTGTGTGTATGCTTCTTCATTACAACGATAAAAGGTTCCTTCTAACACTGAAAGCGCCTCACCACTTATGTATTTTTTCAAATAGAACAGCTTGTGCGCTGGATCTGTACAGCTTGTTTCTATCAAAGCCCTGAAGCAAGTGCTCCACTCTGTGAATTTAAGTGGGTCTCCTGTAAACACGAAAGGCTCTGGTGCCGGAAGTCTTGTCATAGCAAGGGATTCCTTGAGCGCTTGGACTAGTGAGACTTCGCTCTCTCTGGGCTCAGATATCCTGCCAGAGTTGTGTGGGACTGATGCACTGTGGGGAATATTGATGCGTTTACGCTCAGAGTAAGGAGGGGCTGATACATTTTGTGGAACTTGAGTGCGTGGAGGGCTACTATGCTGCATTGGAAGCTGACTTGGAGGCAAAGTATTTTTTACTTCAACTTCAATTTTGGAGTACACACATGTGCAGTGACAATAATCTGCAGTTCACATGACCATACTGTCAGCGACAGACAAAAGCCTGTAACCTGATTTGAACATCTGCAATCCAAACACAAATGAAGAGCACGGTGGCAGACGTTTTAAATGGTGGAAGCGATGGAGGTATGTGAATACAATGACAATCAAGATGAGCAGGAGCTTTTGGTGTTTAGTGGCAGAGGAAGAAAACAGACGGGCAAAAAGACGGACATTTGTTCACCCAGAATTGGCAGACTACTCAGTACTTTCCTCTGGCGGGAGTTTCCGGATGCATGTGCAGTACAGTTCCATTGATGGTAAAGGTGAATCATTTTTGTGTTGATTTAAAAAACAAAGCATTATTTCAAAATTCTGGCAAATTAAAAGTTGACAAAATATGGTGATACAATGAAACAAGCCTTTAGCTGCACTTAATTTTGACCGGGTGAGCTAAAACAGAGAGGCACACACACACACACACACACACACACACACACACACACACACAATAACAGAGCCACAAACAGACACACTCAGTGATTACTGTATGCCTCCGTTTTCACTGAGGCATAAATATTAGAAAGCAATAAAAATTATAATAAAGTGAATGCAGTATATTAAACAGCATAATCAGAAATGTCCCTAGACAGGCTAATTAGCCTCAACATTTTATTGAAAATTATAACAATATAAACAAGTGAATGTAACAAAGTTTTACAAATATTGTGTGTTGGTGAAAACTTGGCAACCCCCCCCCCCCCAAAAAAAAACAAACAAACAAAAAAAAAAAACAACATAGAAAATAATGACATTGATTTTATAGAAAGAAATCTTACTTCAAACTTTAATAAAACTGAAGAGAAATTAGATAGCCTTCATTGATCCCAAACTGGGAGATATAAATAAATGGTAAGTGATTGTGATGACACAGTTTGTTCATGTCAAAAGTGATTTTTCTTTCAACTCAAATGTCAGTTCCACAAGGATCTGTGCTAGGCCCTATTCTTTTTACTTTATATATGCTTCAGCTATGCAAGATTATTAGAAAGCACTGTATACATTTTCATTGTTATGCAGATGACACTTAATTATACCCATCAATGAAGCCAGATGATAGTAATCAATTAGCCAAGTTAGTGGCCTGTCTTAAGGAAATCAAAGCTTGGATGACTTGTAATTTCCTGCTAATAAATTCAGATAAGACTGGTCATTTTAGTTGGTCCAAAAAAACCTTAGAAATACCTTTCCAAACCAAACCCTCAGTTTGGATGTGGTTACTCTTTCTCTTAACAGTTCTGTGAGGAAGCTTGGAGTTATTTTTCATCAAGATCTGTTTTTTTAATTCACATGTTAAACTTGTTTCTTAGACTGCCTTCTATCATTTGTACAATCTTGCCAAGATTAGGAGCATCTTGTCTCAGAGTGATGCTGAGAAACTAATCCACACTTTTGTTAGCTCTAGATTAAGATTATTGTAACTCTTTATTATTAGGCTGTCCTAAAACATCTTTAAAAAGTCTTCAGCTGATACAAAATGCTGCAGCAAGAGTTTTAACATGTACTAGAAAGAGAGATCACATCTCTCCGGTTTTGGCCTCCCTTCATTGGCTTCCCATAGAATTTAGAATTAAGTTTAAAATCCTTCTTCTTACTTACAAAGCTCTAAATAATCAGGCCCCCTTTTATTTAAAAGATCTGATACTACCCTATTATCCTAACAGAGTACTATGCTCCCAAAATGCAGGATTACTTGTAATACCTAGAATCTCCAAAAGTACAATGGGAGGCAGAGCCTTCAGTTATCAAGCTCCTCTCCTGTGGAACCAGCTGCCAATCTGGATTCGGGAGTCAAACTCGACCTCCGTTTTTAAGAATAGGGTTAAAACCTTCCTTTTTGATATAGCCTATAATTAGGGAATGGACCATGTACCTCTGAACCCTCCCTTAGTTATGCTGCGAATAGGTTTAGACAGCAGGGGGACCTCCAACAATGCAATGGGCTTCACTACTTTCTTAGCTCTCAGTGAAATATTTTTGCTTGCCATTAATAGGTTTGTTCTCTCCCGTAGATCAAGTCCCGTCCTGCTGTTTGCTCTCTACATGTCTGTTCTTTTCTTCTTCTTCTCTATCCCCTCACCCCCCAGCCAGTCGCAGCAGATGACTACCCCTCCCTGAGCCTGGTTCTGCTGGAGGTTTCGTCCTGTTAAAAGGGAGTTTTTCCTCTCCACCATCACCAAGTGCTTGCCCACAGGGGATTGCCTGAATGCTGGGGTCTTTCTGCAATTGTGGAGGTTTCCCCTACAGTTGAAAGAGCTATGAGATGACTGTTGTTGTGAAATGGCGCTGTATAAATAAAGTTGAATTGAATTAAACAATCTAAAAGAAAATTTGATACAATTTAAGCACACATTTACTGGATAAACATATGAAAGTCATTTCATTGTCTTTTTCCTTTGTTCATCAGTTCAGAATGCACTTTTGTTTTTTACCTTTTTATTTCATTATTTACAGGTTCAAAATAAAGTATTCAATCAATTAATGAGCTACTAAAATACACAAATGAAGGAAATGACATCTACTACATTTAATTGTTGTGGAGGGGAGGACACTCCAGACCCTGACAACAATGCCCCAACAATTTAAATGCAAACTAAAAAAGTAAATTAAAGAGGAAAAAAAAAAAAAACAGGCTGTAGAACACAACAGAAATTAAATTTACAGTAAATTGTAGGCTATTGAAAGGCCGTAGCAAATACAGTTTTTAACCTTGATTTGAAAGAGCTGACAGTTTCAGCAGCCCTGATGCTTTCTAGGAGTTTGCTCCATATGTGATTGGCATAAAAACTAAACACTGCCTCACGATGTTTCGTTCTAACGCAGGGCACATAAAGTAGGCCTGACCCAGATGACTCAAGGACTCTGAGTGGTTCATAATGGACCAGAAGATCTGACATGTATTTTGGCCCCAAACTATTCAGAGTTTTATAAACCAACAGCAGTATTTTACAGTCTATTCTTAGACAGAAAGCCAGTGTAAAGATCTGAGAACTGGAGATATATGATCCACTTTCTTGGTCTTAGCGAGGACTCGAGCTGCAGCATTCTGAATCAACGGCAGCTGTCTGATGGACTTTTGGGGGAGACCTGTGAGGACAGCATTACAGTAGTCCAGTTTATTGAAGATAAAGACATGCACAAGTTTTTCCACATCCTGCTGAGACATGTTGTATGTTCTTAAAGTTTTAATAGGCTGACTTCAATACTGTCTTTATGTGGCTGTTAAAATTAAGGTCAGAGTCCAGGACCACACCCAAATTTCTGGCTTGGCTGTCGGTTTTTAGCATCATTGATTGAAGCCGAGTACTAACGTTGAGTCTTTCTTCTTTGGCGCGAAAAATTATTATTTTGGTTTTGTCTTCGTTTAACTGAAGAAAATTCTGGCACATCCACTCTGTAATTTGACCAGTGCATTTGATCAGGGTTTTAATTGGACCATCGTCTCCCGGTGAGACGGTTATGTAGATTTGTGTATCATCTACATAGTTACACAATATAACAAAAATAATTTTTTTGTGAGTTGTCTGTGTTTTTTTTAAACTGATTTAAGACAATTTTGCACCGCTGAATCCGAAAATGATATCAATTTCTCTCGATCAGGTCAGGTTTTTATGCTCAGTTGTAAGCAGTTGTACAGCAGTTGTTCTGTAAATTGAATAGTAGACATTGATAAAGGAAAGTACATATAAATTTAATGTTACGTCAACATTGTTCAAAATTCAGAGAATTTCAAGAAATAAAAAAGAATTTTGCATCATATAAAGCTAAAATACCCATACACGTAAACAAAAATGTAATAAACATGTGGCCATAGTTCAAAAAGTTGACCCGACTGAGCAAAACCAATGCGATTTTTGGATTCAACACATCAAAATTATTCTAAATCAGCTTAAAACAAAAAACAAAAAAAAAAACCTTGGACAATAAATTTGGTGTTGACCAGTGCTATGATAATATATATATATATATTTATGATTTGAGCTAGTGGGAACATATAGATGTTTAAAAGCAAAGGTCCAAAAATGGAACCTTGGGGAACAGAAAACAGTCTGTCTTTTAAATACGACTCAAACAAGCCAATTCAATTCAATTCAATTCAATTCAACTTTATTTATATAGCGCCATTTCACAACAACAGTCATCTCATAGCACTATCAACTGTAGGGAGGACCCCCACAGTTGCAGAAAGACCCCAGCAATCAGGCGATCCCCTGTGAGCAAGCACTTGGCGACGGTGGAGAGGAAAAACTCCCTTTTAACAGGAAGAAACCTCCAGCAGAACCAGGCTCAGGGAGGGGCAGTCATCTGCTGCGACTGGCTGGGGGGTGAGGGGATAGAGAAGAAGAAAAGAACAGACATGTAGAGAGCAAACAGCACGATGGGGACTCAATCTATGGGAGAGAACAAACAAATGTTAATGACCAGCAAAAAAAAAATATTTCATAGAGAGTGAGGAAAGGAGTGAGGCCCAGTGCATTACTGGAGGTCCCCCGGCTGACTAAACCTATTAGCAGCATAACTAAGGGAGGGTTCAGAAAACACATGATCCCTCCCTAATTGTAGGCTATATCAAAAAGGTAGGTTTTAGCCCTATTCTTAAAAACAGAGATCGAGTCTGACTCCCGAATCCAGATTGGCAGCTGATTCCACAGGAGAGGAGCTTGATAACTGAAGGCTCTGCCTCCCATTGTACTTTTGGAGATTCTAGGTATTACAAGTAAACCTGCATTTTGGGAGCGTAGTGCTCTGTTAGGATGATACGGTAGTATCAGATCTTTTAAATAAAAAGGAGCCTGATTGTTTAGAGCTTTGTAAGTAAGAAGAAGGATTTTAAACTTAATTCTAAACTCTATGGGAAGCCAATGAAGGGAGGCCAGAACTGGAGAGATATGATCTCTCTTTCTAGTACCTGTTAAAACTCTTGCTGCAGCATTTTGGATCAGCTGAAGACTTTTTAAAGATGTTTTAGGACAACCTGATAATAAAGAATTACAATAATCTAATCTCGAGCTAACAAAAGCGTGGATCAGCTTCTCAGCATCACTCTGAGACAAGATGCTCCTAATCTTGGCAATATTACGCAAATGATAGAAGGCAGTCTTAGAAACAAATTTAATATGTGAATTGAAGGACAAATCCTGATCAAAAATAACTCCAAGGTTCCTCACAGAGCTATTAAGAGAAAGAGTAACTGCATCCAAACTGAAAGTTTGATTTGGAAAGGAATTTCTAAAGTTTTTTGGACCAACAAGAATGACTTCAGTCTTATCTGAATTTAATAGCAGGAAATTACAAATCATCCAAACTTTGATTTCCTTAAGACAGGCTTCTAACTTGGCTAATTGATTAGTATCATCTGGCTTCATTGACAGGTATAATTGTGTGTCATCTGCATAACAGTGAAAATGTATACAGTGCTTTCTAATAATGTTGCCTAATGGAAGCATATATAAACTAAAAAGAGTAGGGCCAAGCACAGATCCCTGTGGAACTCCATGACTAAGCTTTGAGCTGAGAGAAAACTCATCATTTACATGAACAAACTGGAACCTATCAGATAAATAAGATCTAAACCACTGCAACGAAGTTCCATTAAGTCCAACATAGTGTTCTAATCTATCAAGTAGAATATTATGATCAATAGTATCAAAAGCTGCACTAAGATCTAAAAGGACAAGTACAGAAACTAGTCCATTATCAGATGCAATGAGGAGGTCGTTAGTGACCTTCGCTAAGGCTGTTTCAGTGCTATGATGGATTCTAAACCCAGATTGAAACTCCTCAAATAAACCATTTCCCTGCAGGTGGTCAAATAATTGCATAGCAACAACTCTAAGATTTTTGAAATGAAAGGGAGATTAGAGATTGGTCTATAGTTAGCTAAAGCTCCTGGATCTAGCGTTGGCTTTTTGAGTAAGGGTTTAATTACAGCCGTTTTAAAAGCCTGCGGTACATGGCCTAAAGTTAATGAAGAATTGATTATATGAAGAATAAAGCTACCAATAAGTGGGAAGACTTCTTTAAATAACCTGGTAGGAATAGGGTCTAAAAGACAAGTTGAAGGTTTGGATGAGGAAACTATTTTGTCTAACTCACAAAGGTCGATTGGAGTAAACTCATCAAGACAGACATCAATAGAAGGAGTTGTAGTAGTTACAGTATTTAAGTTAACTGTGGGAAGAATCTGATTGATTTTATCTCTGATAAAATCCAAGCCAAGCCAAGCACTGTACCAGAAAGTCCAGAGAAGAGTGAATAAGCAGATGATCTAATGATAGACTTTTTTCACAAAATGTGTAGTTTTATTAAAGACCCAGAAATTGAAAGAACAACTCATTCACACAAAAGAAACTTAATCCTGAAAATAAAGATGTACAAACGTTACTGGACTACAGCACCTCAACTGTGAGTTCTTATGTGATAAACCAAAACACTGAATGAAGTGTTTCCCACATATTTTACAAGACTACAGCTTCTCTCTTGTGTGAATTCTTATGTGAGCTTTCAAATTATCAAGCCGATTAAAACTCTGCCCACATGTTTCACAAGAAAAAGGCTTCTCACCTGTGTGGATCCTCACGTGAGTTTTCAAATGACCACGCTGATTAAAACTCTGCCCACATGTTTCACAAGAAAATGGCTTCTCACCTGTGTGGATTCTCATGTGAGTTTTCAAAGCGTCAAGTCGTTTAAAACTCTGCCCACATGTTTCACAAGAAAATGGCTTCTCATCTGTGTGGATTCTCATGTGAGCTTTCAAAGCGTCAAGTCGTTTAAAACTCTGCCCACATGTTTCACAAGAAAATGGCTTCTCATCTGTGTGGATTATCATGTGAGTTTTCAACGCGTCAAGTCGTTTAAAACTCTGCCCACATGTTTCACAAGAAAATGGCTTCTCACCTGTGTGGATTCTCATGTGAGTTTTCAAAGTACCATACCGATTAAAACTCTGCCCACATGTTTCACAAGAAAATGGCTTCTCACCTGTGTGAATTCTCTCATGAACTGATAACTCACTCTTATACCTGAATCTTTTCTCACACGTGCTGCAAACATGTGACTTAACAGTGTGCCATTTCTTCTTCTGGGACTCATTTTTACAGTCTTTGTCATTATCAGAACATTTTACAGACTCTTCACCTGTGTCAGTATCACAGTGATTGTCTGGCATGGAGGAGTTGTTTACATTGTTACGGTCACTTCTGTTTCTGTCAAGTCTGTTCTTTGGCTCTTCATGTTTACTTGATCCTGGTTTTACATTCTTACCTGCTCCCTGGTCTTGGCTCTCAGTGTCAGGAGAGTTGTGAGAGAGGAGCTGCTCACTGTTTGGTTCAGCTTCACTCTTGTCATTGTCCTCATCAGTAGCAGTCACCATGAAGGTGTCAGACTCTTGTTTAAGTCCAAAACCTTCTTCCTCCTGACTGCTACAGAGTTCTTCTTCTTCCTTTTTAGCCTGTGCAGCACCTTGTTCCTCCTGGTCCAGACTGAAGTTCCGCTCCTGGTTAAAGAGCTGCTGGACAGTGAGAACCTCCTCCTCCTTACAGTCATGTAGCTGTGGAACATCTGGAGGGACAAAGAGACACAGAAAATGCTAGTAGTAGGAAAAAAATGTAAATACACTGACTGACCAAAAAAGTCACCACCTGGTAACAAATAGTTCTTATCCTTCCATGTGATAATTACAGCAGTGATGAATCTGTTTCAGATTCAGCAAGTTATTTCAAGGGGACAAAATTATTTTTCCACATGCTAACATGGTTCCCTGAGGTCTTAAAGGTTGCACAGGATGAAAACTTTACCTTTTCAGTGATTTTACACATGAATTTGTCTGTATGGCGTTGCTATCAACAAAAATACTCAAAAAAGAAACCATGTTGCTTTGTTAGGGTCCACCATGATCTCACTAGGTCTCGTTCAGTGAACATTTCTGATTTGTCACCAGCCGTGACGTGACAGTGAGCCCATGCCCAGCACATCAACAGTAGTGTAAAATGTGCCATTTATTAGTAATTCTGTTTTATATGCCTCTAGTCGGTCGTACACACAGCAATGTCCAACTTCTATTTCTCAACATGTCACTATGGTGTTTTTATACACAAATAGCCACATACTGAATCGTTTCCTGTTGGAGTTGCTAGCAGGGGCTAATGGCCAACTGGCTAGAGCAGACAATTCCTCCACCTGGTACACTGAACCCAAAAAAAACAAAACAAAAAAAAACAAACCACACCTCATTTTAAGTGCAAACTATAACTGTATAACTGAAAACACTGGCTCCTTCACGGAGCAGCAGTTACCTGCAGCTAACATACACAAACATTCACTCATTCTGTCGTTTCAATGATTATTAAGATAAGATGAGCCTTTATTAGTCCCACAATGGGGAAATTACAGGATTGCTGCAGCACAGGGATTGCAGCATTCAGAGCAATAGTAAATAAGGTAAGAATTTGTTAGCCAAAGTAGTAAATAAATACACATATGTACACAGTTATATACACAGTGCAGGAGCATTGCAACGAGATGGTATCAACAGCTTTACAGCATTATTATACTCTAGGGTCGGGCTGGGCGATATGGGTTACAGGATATGGGATATATATATATACAGTATCTCAATATATTTTTGGTAGGTGAACTAAGATTCCATCTTTAAATACTTATTTGTAAAAGTAAACTAATTATATACATCTAGATGGTTTAATTCCACCGAGGAAATAGTCTTCCAGTTAATTTTATCATCAATTATCACCCCAAGAAATTTGATTTCATTGACTCTTTCAATATCTGTTCCACATATTTGGATTTTCATTTGTATTTTTGTTCTACAGTTGCCAAATAACATCATTTTTGTTTTGCCTAAGTTTAGTGATAACTTATTTATGTCAAACCACATCTTCAATTTTTCCATTTCTACACTACCGTTCAAAAGTTTGGGGTCACTTAGAAATTTCCTTATTTTTGAAAGAAAAGCACTGTTTTTTTCAATGAAGATAACTTTAAACTAATCAGAAATACACTCTAATATCTAATATGCATTGCTAATGTGGTAAATGACTATTCTAGCTGCAAATGTCTGGTTTTTGGTGCAATATCTACATAGGTGTATAGAGGCCCATTTCCAGCAACTATCACTGCAGTGTTCTAATGGTACAATGCGTTTGCTCATTGCGTCAGAAGGCTAATGGATGATTAGAAAACCCTTGTGCAATCATGTTAGCACAGCTGAAAACAGTTTAGCTGGTTAGAGAAGCTATAAAACTGACCTTGCTTTGAGCAGGTTGAGTATCTGGGAAAAATTATTATTTCAAATACAAATCATTATTTCTAACCTCGTCAATGTCTTGACTATATTTTCTAATCATTTTACAACTCATGGTGGTAAATAAGTGTGACTTTTCATGGAAAACACAAAATAATTGTCTGGGTGACCCCAAACTTTTGAACGGTAGTGTATGTTTATGTCATCCAGTAACTGCTGTAGATCATATCCTGCACAGAAAATGTTCGTATCATCAGCAAACAAAACCAGTTTTAACCCCTTGCACTCCCGTCAATTTTCCTAAAAATGCCAAAAAATAATGTGCCCAAAGTAAATTGAAATCTGTTCTTCAACCCTTTGCAGCATCTTCATGGGGTTGGTCTCATTTAAAAGAAAACACTTTGAATTTTTTGGCAAAAAAAAACATGATCTCTCTAAGTGCTCCGGCCACTGAGTTACAGTCATCTAAACATAGTGAACTTGAAGAAAATAAATTTGGCCACGGTGTTTTTTTGGATACAAATGCTTGCAAATAACACACAGCTTCAGATCCGGGCTGGAAAATGCAACAGAAATGTAGAACCAAGTGTTATCCAGCTGAGGTCCAAATTTTGTAACAATAGCACAAAAAATGAATATTTTACACAACTTTGTTCTCAGGCTGTTCCCAGGCATTTTGGAACTGTGCCAAATTGTGCCAAATGGCACAGTTTGGAAAAACGTCTAACTTTTGAATGATTCAATGTAGAAGCTTCATTTTGGGCTCTAATGAAAGGTCACATTCAGGGCTGTGTCTGTGCGTGTGTGTGTGTGTGTGGGGGGGGGGGGTTGTCCACCCCCCCCCCCCCGCTACAGAGGACGGAGATCCGCCCTCGCTACATGGCGGATTACACTCGGATGTGGCATGTTTCCACAGCAGCGCTGTCACTGCGGCTTCCCCCCCTTGCTACTGTGTGTGTGTGGGGGGGGGGGGTGCCCCCCCCCCTCCCTCACTACAGCGGACGGAGATCGGCCATCGCTACATGATGGATTACATTCGGATGTGGCGATGTTTCCACAGCAACGCTGTCACCGCGGCTCCCCCCCGCCGCCGCTACAGAATTGTAGCGGCGGGGGGGGGGGGGCGCGTTCACGGTCCGGAGGCGGCGAAGAACCGTGTAACGCAGTGCACGCACTTCGGACATCGTGCGCCACACAGTGTAATTTACCGATCGGTCAAAAGTCATTTTTGATTACAATTTTAAGGTATAAAAAATAATTTGGCTTATAACACCTTACCTCTTCACAGCCACATTGTCCTGTCAAACTTCTCTTCCTCATTGTCAGATGAACGCGACGCTGGTCCGCTCGTGGTTCTGGTCTCGCGACCCGGTCAAAACACAATTCCATTATTGCGGTTTTGTGCTTCCATGATTGCGGTTTTTGGCGAACGATTTTTCAAAACAAATAACAGTAGTAATTAAAAAAAGACTGGCGAAGGCGTGTGTGTCACTCAGCCTTCGTCATCAGCCTCCGTCGGTCTATGACCATGGAAGAAATCATAACGTCTCATAACGTCTAATCCTTTTTTGATCCGCTCCAGCAGTCAGTCTTCACCCAGCCTTAAAAAAAAAAAAAAAAACAGCTGGCAAACTTCTCTGCTTCAATTGGCTCACTGCATTCAGAGCAGGCGGGTCCTTCCGGCTAGGTTTTCAGTCATTGGTTCTTCAAGGTTTCAGAAATCCAATTCAAGGCTCTTATTAGTCGAATGAGAGGTCAATCAGATGAACTAATCTGTTCGCGGCTGTGTCTGCAGCTTTTATTTTCAGTGCGCGCTTGGACGCTACTACATCACCATCACCACCTACATCACCATCTACACCATGCGTCCTAGAGCGCACGAGAGCGCCCTCGTGCGCTCTAGGACGCAGTGACTTGCCCGTCCGCGGTACAACGAAACGCAAGAGGTTAATTTTTGTGACACTTTACAAATGTCATTGATATAAAGAGTGAACTGTTTTGGACCCAACACTGACCCCTGGGGGACACCACAGACAATATCCAAACACAAAGAACACCATTTACCCAAATTCACAAACTGTCTCCTGTTGCTCAGATAACTCTTTATCCATTACAATACAACCCCTCTGATACCACATCTTTCCAATTTTCTTACTAATATATCATGATTTATTGTGTCAAAAGCCTTTTTTTTTTTTTTTTTTTTTTTTTTTAAGATCGATCAGTGTTCCAACAGCACATTTTTTCTGATCAGTGGAGTTTGTTACATCCTCTATTGTATCTCATAATGCAAGTGGTGTGGATCTGTTTGATCTGAACCCATACTGACTGTCAGTGATTAAATTATGTTTATCTATGAATTTGTCCAGATGGTTATTGAAAAGTTTTTCAAAAATTTTGGAAAACTGTGGAAGAAGTGAAGCAGGTCTATAATTTGTGAAATGATGCTTGTTGCCAGATTTGTACAGTGGAATGACTTTAGCTGTTTTCATTTTATCAGGGAAAATACCAGTTTGAAATGATAAGTTGAATCCGTTATATCAATGTCATCACAGTAGGTTGACTTTTTGTTTTTACACTTCATAACAATATCAATCACCTCTTTTTCATCCACAGGATTAAGAAACATTGAATTTGGATTCCTGTTTATCAGCTCATCAAAAATTGTCATGGTTATACTTTGGTCAGGAATTTTTTCTGCCAGATCTGGACCAACATTAACAAAAAAAAATGTTAAAACTATTTACTACAACATCCATATTATATTTATCCTTATCATTAACAACAAAAAAAATCTGGATAGTGTGAATGTCTAGAGCCATTCTTGATTATACTATTCAATATATTCCTTTAATATTATCTTTATTTTTATCTAGTATTCTCTTGTAATAATCTTTCTTATTATTCCTAAGAATAGTTGTTAACTTATTTCTATATTTTTTGTATTAATTTTCTGCCTCTTTTGTTCTTTGTCTGATGAATTCTCTATACAGTGAGTTTTTCTTTTGGCAGGCATTTTGTAAATCTTTGGTTATCCATGCACATTTTTTATATTTTACTTTTTTATTTATCTGAAATATAGGACAATTTTTATTATATAAAAACATAAATATTTTAATAAATTCCTCATATGCACCATCCACATCTTTAATTTGATAGAGGTCATCCCAGTTCTATGATATTAAGCCATGTTCTAGAGCAGCCAGCAATTCATCTGTTCTCGCTTGTTTATTTTAGTTCTGTCAGATTTAGTTTTCTTATAGTTCTTGCCATAGACTGTAAAAATTGGCAGGCGATCACTAATATCATTTATTAATAGTCCACATGTTACATTATTTTCTATGTCCTTAGTGAATATATTATCAATGAGAGTGGCAGAGTAAGATGTGATTCTGGAAGGTCGAGTTATTTTTGGATGTAATCCCATACTATACATTGTATTTATAAATCAATCTGTAGCTTTGTGATTGTTTGGGTTGAGCAAATCAATATTAAAATCTCCACAAATAAAAATGGTTTTGTTTCTTAGTTTTGAGAAGGTTTCCTCAATACAGCCATTAAAGATTTCAACATCAGAGCCAGGTGTTCTGTAAACACAACTGACAATTGCATTTTTTGCTTTTCATTGCAGATTTCAACATTGTGTAACGTAAAATATGGGAATATTAATAAATAATAAATATGATCAGGTATGAATTATTTAATTTATATTGATGTATTGGAATCTGAGCTCAAATCTCATTTCATATACATCAGAAAAGCTAATAACACTCGTAAGGGGCACCAGCTTCTATCTTTAAGAAGCAATTTGATCTTTAATTTCACTTTATACCTGTTTGATCACTCAATAAATTAATCAATAATCAGTCTCAAAAATTTTCCTTGAATTCGATACCTGGGCTTGAAACAGACTCAGAATGAAATAAATTCCCAACAACTTCTCATTTTTAAATATTTATTAAACGAAATGATTAATAGACATCGAAATAATTTCATTAATCATAAAATCAATCTTGTAAATGATAGATTAACAATGTCAATATTTTCGGAACCAGGGTTAAACTGAGAAACGAATTTCTATCAGTTTGAGTTAACAGATTATCAAAAACAACGCAAATTTATGGAGAAAGTTTGCTAATTATGAAAAAGTCCTAAATTAATCTTAAGAAAATAAAAACGGAATTTTAATGAAAAGGAGAGTTATGTTAAGGGCTTCTTAATTTGCATCTGATTAGATATATAAATTAGTACCGAACCTCAAGTTTAATTCAGCAGATGAATTAAAGTTTTTTCAGCTCACGTGATCCTCAGTGATGGCAGTTCTGTCGTCCTTTTTCAGCCCAAGACTTTGTGGATGTGAGGGAAATATCTGCCAGCAGATACTTCAAGGGTTCACAGCTCGACCTTTAGATTCAAGCGGTCGAAGGAGGCTGGATTCTGGGCTGCATGACCCACAGTTGAAACGGGTCTTAGCCAGATGGTGCCGACGTCTCTTCAGAGTGATGTGGGACAGCTGTGTGTTGATCCTACAGCTGCACGTTATGTGGGAGCTGCGTCTTTCTTCAAGAGGTCTTCGGCAATAATTAAGAGATATCTAATCCGATTTCAAATTAGAAAAGAAACTTTCGGACTTTAGATAAAAATAGTTTTGGGAGGTGCTTGGTCAAGAAAAATATTATAAAAATAAAGTCAAGATTAAAGTTTACCTTAAAATTAAACAAACGGCGGTTTACAGAAAGTTTAACAAAAAGTGATAAATTAAGAATTGGAGTTTGACTCCGATTAAGAATTGAGCTCAAAGAAAAAGGAATTCCTAGGCATTTAAGAGAAGAAGAAAATACCAAAGTTACATAAACAAATTATCTGCTGTGTTCAGAAAAGCGCCATGTGGTCCTTTGTTCTCCCTTGCTGTGTGTAGACAATGGAGGAGATCAGAAAGAAGGGAGCAGGCGAAAAGAGAATCCGGAGCAGAAAGAGAGTGGTGTCTGATGAAAAAGGCAAAAAAGGCTGAAACCGAGTCTCTCTCTCCTTTTTATAAGCTCTGTTGAGTTTCGCGGGATTCCGGCCTGACCGGAATCTCAGCCAATGAGAGTCCTTCGTGGGCGGGCTCGATGAACCTTTAGTCCAATAACAGGCCTTGTCTGTGAGGGACCAATAGGATGAAGAAGCTGGGGTTCTATGAAGACTGGTGACACATGATATCAGTCCACAGGAATACACAGTTTTAAATACAT
The DNA here is from genome assembly GCA_020510985.1 of Pholidichthys leucotaenia. NCBI lineage: Eukaryota > Metazoa > Chordata > Actinopteri > Cichliformes > Pholidichthyidae > Pholidichthys > Pholidichthys leucotaenia. The sequence goes on from CM035841.1 coordinate 78,886,714, forward strand.
TGGAATGTACTGTTACACACTTATGTATAACTAAACTAACCTTAGTGTATCTTATAAGCAGTGCTTCTAAATCAACATGCAGGAATAAACATTCATTTAACATCAACATGCATATATATATAAAATCACAGATTAATGCATTTCACACATATTATTGATTTTCCACATCAAACACATCAGAGTCCATCTGCATTTTCATAGTTCTGAAAAGAATGAAGGTTTAGAATTGAGTTTGTAATAATGTACTTTAAAGTTGTTTAAATCCAGCATGTCCACAGTTTAAGGAAATTAACTGAGTCGTGGATCTGTGTAGGTTTTATGGGGGCAATAAAAGTGAAGCTGGACATTGGGGGAAATTCCTTAGGCTGGTTTTAACAAAAGAAGGGGATTTCAGCTGTGGCCTGGGGGAAGAAAATCCATTTCTTTGCATTATTCCTGGATGAAACAAAAATGTCTTTAAGCAGAAAAATAATTGTTGCTGAGCCAAAGTGAGATGATGCTACAATTGATACATCCCAATATATTGTCAATTGTTGTTGTCATATTTTCCATAACCTTAAATTTTAACTCCTTATCAACATACAGAGCCACTCCTCGTCCACCGTTATTACGTCTATTAATATCTTGGAATTCGTAACCATCCAGATCAAAGTCCGTGCCTTTAGCTTCATTTATCCAAGTTTCTGATATTACAATGATGCCGAATGGTTTGGAAAACTGATCTATGAATACTTTAAAATGGCTAAAATGTGCATATAAGCTTCTGCTATTAAAATGGATTTTTGAAAATTTTCCCTCTACATCAAAACTATCGTTGTATTGATCTATGGAATAATAGCAACAGGTATTTAGAATGGAGGAGAAGAAATTATTCTCCAGGTCTATATTGTTTTCCAAGTCCTGTGTGCTATGATCAGTGTATTCAAATGTCTGCAGCTCTGGCTGGTCATGCTTATAAATCATCTGCTCCATATAGTTATGGTCTATGGTTGGAGTTTAAGTTGCACTAAAAGTCAGAGGGTTTTCTCTGGTAACATTTCCAGGTAGCAGCCCGCTACGCTTGATTTTTTTCTGCCACTCTATGAGGAAATATAAATTTAAGAAAAAAATATGAAGGAATGATGGTCCACAAGTGCGCACACCAACAACGTGCGTGACCGTCATGCACGTGGAGTTCAGAAGCCTCTGCCCACATGTTCCAGTTGCAAGGAAGAGTGTGTAACTACTAGCATCACGGTCTGAGGGAAAATTATACTTATTATTATTATACTAGTACTACTCATTCATTTCATTCATCTTCTTCCGCTTAATCCTTTTCAGGTTGCGGAGGGGCTGGAGCATATCCCAGCATCTATGGGCGAGAGGCAGGGTACACCCTGGACAGATCACCAGTCCATCGCAGGGCCAACACAGAGAGACAGACAACTCTTCACTCTCACAGTCATACCTAAGGACAATTTAGAATCTCCAGTTTTGATGCCAATTAATCTAACTTGCATGTTTTTGGCATATGGGAGGAAACCGGAGAAATCCTGGAGTAAACCCACGCAGACACAGGGAGAACATGCAAACTCCACACAGATCACTGTTGGTCGGGGGCTGGGATCAAACCCAGGATCCCCCGGCCAAGGGTGAGTTGCTGTGCTGCCGCAGTGCTAACCACTCCACCACCACGCCGCCCTACTAGTAGAACTAGTTCCCTACTAGTACTACTATTTAAAGTAATTTAAATGCAGAAAAAAGCAGAAGAGGTATGCAAGCAGTGGAGGCATTCATCATGGTTTTAACCCATTGGTAACGAGAGCAATAATGCAAGAGTCGCTAAGCTAACAAGGTGTGGTTAGGAACTCAAGTAGTATCATTTTGTTTTCTTTTTAAATTATTAGTTTTTACCTTAGTTAATATTAACTACTTTATGTTCACTATCATGTACCTGTCAAGGGAAGATGACCAAAAGTCATGAAGTCAATGACTTTAATCTGTCAGCAGCCTTCAGAGAGAGAGAGAGAGAGAGAGAGAGAGAGAGAGAGAGAGAGAGAGAGAGAGAGAGAGAGAGAGAGAGAGAGAGAGAGAGAGATTTTGATTTTTAAAAGATCTTTAATAAACACACTTGTCCATCAGTCAATACAATTTCTATATCATGCTATGTTACACAGAAAATTAATCCCCCAAAAAACGCCCCAAAAAAAGCTGTCCATCATGAACTGAACAGAGGACATTCTCCAGGGACCAGAGGGTCCTGAAACCTTCCACATCCCCATTCCCCATAAAAAACTGAAAGTCCAGCCTGATTCTGGCTTTAAGTAGCCTCACAAATAAAATTTTGACATCAACATCATTCTCAACATTTTCAAGTTTTCTTCTCCGGCTTACATAGATAGCCAACTTTGCCTGTCCTAAAACAAAGTTCAGTAGTTGACACTTCTGCTTAAAACGACGATTGTACATAAAACCACAAATGAAAACCTGCTTAGAGAAAACTTCCTTAAAAATATGAAAAAGTTTTGTGAGAAGTTCAAAGAGGCCACTCAGGCGCTGACATTCAATAAAACAATGAAAAACAGTCTCCCTAGAGGAACAAAAAACACACTGATCACTGACACTGCTGTTAATCACAGAAACAAAAGCATTGACAGCTATAATACCATGCAGGACCCTCCACTGTAAGTCTCCATGTCTCTTAGGGAGAGGGGCTTTGTAAAGAGCCCTCCAGGCAGGTCGATGCCCTTTTCCTAGTTTAAAATAGGCTCTCCAAGGAGTGTCCACACAGGTGTTCAATCGGTCCTTGTTGAGTGCCATCACCACCAGTCTGTAGAGTGCCTTACCACTGGCTCCTCCAAAGTCCACACCAGTGGGAGCACAGAATGCCAGTAAGGAGCAAGGAGCGACGTCAAAGTCCATATAGAGCGTGAGAGAGGGAAAGGGGTCAGTGCTTTCTGGCTGCAGCGTGCCATTGCTAAAGTCCAAGAGTAGGGAGTGCTCAAGTCCATGAAGCTCCTGTTTCCAGTGTGCAAGAAGACCATCGATGAAACGATTTGACCTGACACCAAGATGAGCTGCTAAAGCTGAGGCGTTGTTGAGGCCAGGACCAGCAAGTTCCACCACTTGCTTCAGAGTGAGAATGTTCCTGGAACACAGCCTATCAAGGAAGGTCCTTCCAACTCCCGGCAGGACACCAAGGCGACCACCAAAAACCAGCGGCTCCCTCAACAACCAGTAGAGGGAATCGCATGGCCCTCTTTGTTTTTTAAAAAGAGTCCACACTGAAAAGAGACTGCGGTAAAAACTGGGTAAAGACAGTGCATTAGAGTTCTTAAAATCCATTAAAAACACAGGGAGGTCTAGCCCAAGCCCAAGGACTCTCTGTAAAATAACACAGGCCAAAGGCCTCCATACCAGGTCCTGGGGGCCCGTCAGCAGTCTCTGTATGAAAGTCAGTCTAAAAGCAGCACCTCTACTAGCTAAATGAATCACTCCTTGCCCCCCCTCCTCTTTGGGAAGAAATAACAGGGCTTGAGGAACCCAGTGGAGTCCCCCCCCCAAAAAAAAGTCCACCAAAACAGACTGAATTTTGGACAACAAACCAGCAGGGGGGTCCATGCACATGAGGCGGTGCCACAGGGATGAGGAAACAAGATTATTTAAAATGAGCACTCTTCCTCTAAAAGATATTCTTGGCATTAGCCACTTCCACTTGTTTAGTCTCCCGTTAATCTTCTCTATGACCCCATCCCAATTTTTTTGCTCAAACTGCTGATTTCCAATAAAGACGCCAAGATACTTAAAACCTCCTTTTTTCCAAATCAACCCACCCGGCAGCGTAAGCTGATTTTCTAGTTTCTCCCCCACCATCAGAGCCTCGCTTTTTCCCCAGTTTATCTTTGAAGAGGAAAGTTGGCTAAAAAGATTGACACTCCTAACCAGAACGTCAATGTCACTCTGCTTGTTTAGCAGAATGACTACATCATCTGCATAGGCCGACAGCTTGAACGTGGTGTCACAGCCAGGAAAAGTAACTCCTGATAGATCCCTTCTCAGGCAGTGAAGCAAAGGCTCTATGGCGAGGGAGTACAGCATCCCTGAGAGAGGGCAGCCCTGCCGAACCCCCCTCTGGACTTTTAAAGGGGCAGACAGGCCCCCATTTATCTTCAGCACACTCTCAATGTCACTGTACAAGACCCGTATCCTGGCTATGAAGCCTGGGCTGAACCCAAAAGCTGTTAAAACTGTCCATAAATATTGGTGTTCAACCCGATCAAACGCCTTTTCCTGGTCAATTGAAATCAAACCAGTTTCTACCGCCAATGAACCAGAGACCTCCAAAATATCCCGAATTAAAGTGACGTTGTCACTAATCAGCCTGCCAGGCACACAGTAAGTCTGGTCTACATGAATGAGCTCACTCATCACCTTTCTCAGTCTTCGGGCCAGAGCTTTTGAGAGAATCTTGTAGTCTGTGCAGAGCAGAGAGACTGGCCTCCAGTTCTTTAGGCTCTGGAGGTCCCCCTTTTTCGGCAACAGTGTGATGATGGCCCTCCTGCAGGTCGTGGGTAGGGTCCCCCTTTCCAAGCTATCTTGGAGAACCTCCAGCAGGTCTGGACCAAGCAGGGGCCAGAATTCCTTAAAAAAGTCCACAGAGAGACCATCTATGCCTGGTGATTTTCCATTCTGGAGGCTCATTAGCGCCGTATGCAGCTCAGACAGAGACAGTGGAGCATCCAAGCCGGCAACAAGGTCCTCTGAGAGCACTGGAAGACCATCAAGGAAAACCTGGCCCAGTGACGTGTCCTCCCTCCACTCTGCTCTAAACAATTCACTGTAAAAGCTAGCAGCGTGTTTCCTGATCTCTGCTGCTGTGGAGATTGTTCTCCTGTCATCGCCCAACAAGGAGTGAATGAGCTTTCTCTGTCCATTTTTCCCCTCCAGTCCAAAAAAGTACTGGGAGGGCGAGTCCATCAGAGCTACATCCATGTAGCGTGAGCGGACCAGAGCACCCTGTGCGGTGACCCCTAGCAAGCTAGCCAAGGCTGACCTTTTTGACTTGAGAGCCTCTAAGTGCTCCTGTTTTCCTGTAGAACTGAGCAACTCCTCTAGTTCTACCACCTCAGTCTCCAGAACTTTCAAGGATTGGGTCAAGCTACGAGTGACATTTTGAGTGTACTGTTGGCAGAGTTGTTTTATCTGGGCCTTACCAAAATCCCACCACAATTGGAGAGAACTAAAAGAGGGTTTTTGTTCCCTGTGTGACTTCCAAACATCATGAAAAACCTCTTTAAAAAACACATCATTTAAAAGTGTATTGTTAAAATGCCAAAAAGCACTCTTACACTTTACATTTTCAATAAACACAGAACAAAACAGCAGGCAGTGATCAGTGAAACCAACAGGACAGATACAACTATTTTTAAAAACACTCATTTGATGTTTAAAACCATAAAAACGGTCTAACCTAGCCATAGATAAAAGGTTATCTTTGACATGGCTCCAGGTGTACTGCCTCTGGTCCCCATGATGTGATCTCCACACATCGGCCATTTCATGTGTTTTCACCAGTTCTCTCAGCCTATTGGCAGAAGCAGGGTGAGGCTCCTGATGGTTCCTGTCTAGTCTGTGGTTTAATGTACAGTTAAAATCACCCCCCAGAAATAAAAAACTATTTGGATCACAGGACTTAACCGTATCCGAAAGCACGTCAAAGACCCTGATCCTCTCTGCTCTCTGTGTTGGCACATACACGTTTATAAAAACGAAGTTCACATTTTCAAACTGTACCTTTAATAAGAGGAAATGACCTCTCACCACCTCTTCTACCTCATAAGAGACAGGCACACAACCCCTAGAGAAAAGTACAGCCACCCCCCCACTGCTACTGGATTTGTGGCTAAAAAAAATGCAGCCATCCCACTCTTTTCTCCAATGGCTCTCAATGTCCACAGTGCTGTGAGTCTCCTGGACCATCAGCACGTCAAGTTTCTTTAAATTAAAAAGCTTGTATAAAGAGGCCCTTTTTACATCATCCCTGGCCCCATTAATATTAAGAGTGCCAATTCTAAGGTGGGGCATTAAAAAGGATAAAAATAAGGTACAGTAAAAAAAAAAAACACACACACATAGCATAAAAGGGAAGAAACAAACTAAGAGTCAAACATGACTGTTAGTAATTTGTGATTTCAGTTTGACAACCAGTTTCTTTAAACGATATATTTCCTGATCAGTAAAAGTCTCATTCCCATCATTCAGTTCCATCAGCTTGCGAGCTGATGCCACAAATAACTCCAGATCTGGAAAGTAATTTTCCACTTTCACAGCTCTGCTCCCCTTAGTCACCTGGAGAAATTGCCTAATTTTGGTGAAACAATAGGAGCTTTGCTCCTCCTGCGTCTGCGTCTGCATCAGTTCAGACTCAGCTCCACTTTCGTCAGAGACGCTCTCATCCAGTAAATCTAAATTCCCAACCCTACTAGATTTAGCAGAGCTCTGCAAGTTTTCAGCACTTTTCCTTTTTTGTGCAGCTTTAAAAGGATCCTCTTCAACAAAACTACATTCCTGCATTTCTTCGTGAACTGCAACGTTTGTCATGCAGTGTTTGCTCTGTGTGTCCGCTACAGCCTCAAACCGCTCCTCCCCCGCCCGCAAAGTCTGTTCATCCACGTTCCTTCGTTTAACTGCACTTTTACTTACACCCTCCACCTCTTTACTCCGGGCGACAGGCTCGTCACAATGATCAGAGCTGCCGCCAGACAGAAATTCCCCACCATCACTGTTTGGGGGGGCAACTACCGCGCCCGCCGCGGCTACCCCAGCAGAGGCGGCCACGGCCGCCCCAGCACAAGCGGACACGGACGCGGATGCGGACGCCCCCGCAGAAGTAGAAGCGGACGCGGACGCGACCGCCCCAGCAGAAGCGGGCGCCGCAGCGGCATCCGCCGCACCACATGTAGCGCTACCCTCCGGACCACCAGAAACAGCGGCGTCACCGTTCTTACCGCCAGTGCTCTTTGTGTTCGCCTTTTCAGGACATGACCTAATACGATGGCCTTCTGCACCACACGCAAAACACCTCATGGTTTCAGAAGTTGCAAACACCAAGTAGCTAAAGCCGTCAATCCTGAAATCAAAAGACGCATTCAGTTCAACAGAGCTGTCAAGCTCAAGCTACCCACCAAGATGTTAGTGCAGTTCTACACGGCCATCATCGAGTCCATCCTCACCTCCTCCATAACTGTGTGGTACGCAGGAGCCACTGCCAGGGACAGACTAAGGCTGCAGCGCGTCGTGCGCACTGCTGAGAAGGTGATAGGCTGCAAACTCCCATCTCTCCAGGACCTGTACATCTCCAGGACTCGGAGGCGTGCTGGCCGGATCATAGCCGATCCTTCACATCCTGGTCACGTGCTGTTTGCCCCCCTCCCCTCAGGTAGAAGGCTTCGGTCCATTCGGACTAAAACCTCCCGTCACATGAACAGCTTCTTCCCCTCTGCCATCAGACTGCTGAACACTAAGTGACTTTTGACTCTCGCGCACTATGTACAGCAGCTCAACCAGACTCATGTCAATCACCACTGTTTTTCTGTTGCATTATTGACTGCACTATGTGGTACTTCACATTATCTGCTACATGCTAATTTTTTAAACTGCCTTGACTAGTACTACTCATTATTACTAGTATTATTATTATTATTACTTATTATTACTTATTTTTCTACACTTATTGCACGTTTCTAGTCCTTTAGTTTTTTTATTTTATCCCTTTTTCTCATTATGTTTTTAATGTTGCAGCATGGCACCGAGACAAATTCCTAGTTTGTGTATCACATGAACAATGGCAATAAATCTGATTCTGATTCTGTCTTTCAACACCATGAAACACTGCCTCCTGTGACATACAACATGCTTCAGCAGGGGGGACTTGCTACCCAGAGAGACCATTCTGATAGGGGAAACAACCTGACCAAAATGGGACAACTCTCTTATCAGCTGATCATTTTTAACGAAAGGAGGAGCGTTTGAGATGGTGATCCTCCTAGACGGGTTAGCCAGCGGTAAAACGGGAGTAAAAGTGTCACTTATGACCACTCCCTGTGCCACCACCTGATCACTTTTTCAGTTGAATCCAGAAAGATCAGAATTGCGCTGTTCATCGTCGATGCTGATTTTATACCGTCATGCCCAACCACCTGTCCTACAGCGAGGCTGGCCTCCTCCACAGAACAGGGAACTGTCGGGAGGATTCTCACGCCATGACGCCGGGTTAAGCGCTCAAACTCCACACCACCATCAATCACCGGCATGATGGCCGGCCGGGGAAAAACAGGCAGCAGAAGCTACCGTTCCCCGACACACACACTCAACCCACTACATTAAACACACACGATAGAGAAAAGTTAGAAAAAACAAAGTTTAAAGTACTCACTCGACACCACTCCACACCCCTGCTCCCACAAACGCTCACGCATGCGCACGAGAGAGAGAGAGAGAGAGAGAGAGAGAGAGAGATTTTTTGATTTTTAAAAGATCTTTAATAAACACACTTGTCCATCAGTCAATACAATTTCTATATCATGCTATGTTACACAGAAAATTAATCCCCCAAAAAACGCCCCAAAAAAAGCTGTCCATCATGAACTGAACAGAGGACATTCTCCAGGGACCAGAGGGTCCTGAAACCTTCCACATCCCCATTCCCCATAAAAAACTGAAAGTCCAGCCTGATTCTGGCTTTAAGTAGCCTCACAAATAAAATTTTGACATCAACATCATTCTCAACATTTTCAAGTTTTCTTCTCCAGCTTACATAGATAGCCAACTTTGCCTGCCCTAAAACAAAGTTCAGTAGTTGACACTTCTGCTTAAAACGACGAATGTACATAAAACCACAAATGAAAACCTGCTTAGAGAAAACTTCCTTAAAAATATGAAAAAGTTTTGTGAGAAGTTCAAAGAGGCCACTCAGGCGCTGACATTCAATAAAACAATGAAAAACAGTCTCCCTAGAGGAACAAAAAACACACTGATCACTGACACTGCTGTTAATCACAGAAACAAAAGCATTGACAGCTATAATACCATGCAGGACCCTCCACTGTAAGTCTCCATGCCTTTTAGGGAGAGGGGCTTTGTAAAGAGCCCTCCAGGCAGGCCGATGCCCTTTTCCTAGTTTAAAATAGGCTCTCCAAGGAGTGTCCACACAGGTGTTCAATCGGTCCTTGTTGAGTGCCATCACCACCAGTCTGTAGAGTGCCTTACCACTGGCTCCTCCAAAGTCCACACCAGTGGGAGCACAGAATGCCAGTAAGGAGCAAGGAGCGACGTCAAAGTCCATATAGAGCGTGAGAGAGGGAAAGGGGTCCGTGCTTTCCGGCTGCAGCGTGCCATTGCTAAAGTCCAAGAGTAGGGAGTGCTCAAGTCCATGAAGCTCCTGTTTCCAGTGTGCAAGAAGACCATCGATGAAACAATTCGACCTGACACCAAGATGAGCTGCTAAAGCTGAGGCGTTGTTGAGGCCAGGACCAGCCAGTTCCACCACTTGCTTCAGAGTGAGAACGTTCCTGGAACACAGCCTATCAAGGAAGGTCCTTCCAACTCCCGGCAGGACACCAAGGCGACCACCAAAAACCAGCGGCTCCCTCAACAACCAGTAGAGGGAATCGCATGGCCCTCTTTGTTTTTTTAAAAAGAGTCCACACTGAAAAGAGACTGCGGTAAAAACTGGGTAAAGACAGTGCATTAGAGTTCTTAAAATCCATTAAAAACACAGGGAGGTCTAGCCCAAGCCCAAGGACTCTCTGTAAAATAACACAGGCCAAAGGCCTCCATACCAGGTCCTGGGGGCCCGTCAGCAGTCTCTGTATGAAAGTCAGTCTAAAAGCAGTACCTCTACTAGCTAAATGAATCACTCCTTGCCCCCCTCCTCTTTGGGAAGAAATAACAGGGCTTGAGGAACCCAGTGGAGTCCACCCCCCCAAAAAAAGTCCACCAAAACAGACTGAATTTTGGACAACAAACCAGCAGGGGGGTCCATGCACATGAGGCGGTGCCACAGGGATGAGGAAACAAGATTATTTAAAATGAGCACTCTTCCTCTAAAAGATATTCTTGGCATTAGCCACTTCCATTTGTTTAGTCTCCCGTTAATTTTCTCTATGACCCCATCCCAATTTTTTTTGCTCAAACTGCTGATTTCCAATAAAGACACCAAGATACTTAAAACCTCCTTTTTTCCAAATCAACCCACCAGGCAGCGTAAGCTGATTTTCTAGTTTCTCCCCCACCATCAGAGCCTCGCTTTTTCCCCAGTTTATTTTTGCAGAGGAAAGTTGGCCAAAAAGATTGACACTCCTAACCAGAACGTCAATGTCACTCTGCTTATTTAGCAGAATGACTACATCATCTGCATAGGCCGACAGCTTGAACGTGGTGTCACAGCCAGGAAAAGTAACTCCTGATAGATCCCTTCTCAGGCAGTGAAGCAAAGGCTCTATGGCGAGGGAGTACAGCATCCCTGAGACAGGGCAGCCCTGCCGAACCCCCCTCTGGACTTTTAAAGGGGCAGACAGGCCCCCATTTATCTTCAGTACACTCTCAATGTCACTGTACAAGACCCGTATCCTGGCTATGAAGCCTGGGCTGAACCCAAAAGCTGTTAAAACTGTCCATAAATATTGGTGTTCAACCCGATCAAACGCCTTTTCCTGGTCAATTGAAATCAAACCAGTTTCTACCGCCAATGAACCAGAGACCTCCAAAATATCCCGAATTAAAGTGACGTTGTCACTAATCAGCCTGCCAGGCACACAGTAAGTCTGGTCTACATGAATGAGCTCGCTCATCACCTTTCTCAGTCTTCGGGCCAGAGCTTTTGAGAGAATCTTATAGTCTGTGCAGAGCAGAGAGACTGGCCTCCAGTTCTTTAGGCTCTGGAGGTCCCCCTTTTTTGGCAACAGTGTGATGATGGCCCTCCTGCAGGTCGTGGGTAGGGTCCCCCTTTCCAAGCTATCTTGGAGAACCTCCAGCAGGTCTGGACCAAGCAGGGGCCAGAATTCCTTAAAAAAAGTCCACAGAGAGACCATTTATGCCTGGTGATTTTCCATTCTGGAGGCTCATTAGCGCCGTATGCAGCTCAGACAGAGACAGTGGAGCATCCAAGCCGGCAACAAGGTCCTCTGAGAGCACTGGAAGACCATCAAGGAAAACCTGGCCCAGTGACGTGTCCTCCCTCCACTCTGCTCTAAACAATTCACTGTAAAAGCTAGCAGCGTGTTTCCTGATCTCTGCTGCTGTGGAGATTGTTCTCCCGTCATCGCCCAACAAGGAGTGAATGAGCTTTCTCTGTCCATTTTTCCCCTCCAGTCCAAAAAAGTACTGGGAGGGCGAGTCCATCAGAGCTACATCCATGTAGCGTGAGCGGACCAGAGCACCCTGTGCGGTGACCCCTAGCAAGCTAGCCAAGGCTGACCTTTTTGACTTGAGAGCCTCTAAGTGCTCCTGTTTTCCTGTAGAACTGAGCAACTCCTCTAGTTCTACCACCTCAGTCTCCAGAACTTTCAAGGATTGGGTCAAGCTACGAGTGACATTTTGAGTGTACTGTTGGCAGAGTTGTTTTATCTGGGCCTTACCAAAATCCCACCACAATTGGAGAGAACTAAAAGAGGGTTTCTGTTCCCTGTGTGACTTCCAAACATCATGAAAAACCTCTTTAAAAAACACATCATTTAAAAGTGTATTGTTAAAATGCCAAAAAGCACTCTTACACTTTACATTTTCAATAAACACAGAACAAAACAGCAGGCAGTGATCAGTGAAACCAACAGGACAGATACAACTATTTTTAAAAACACTCATTTGATGTTTAAAACCATAAAAACGGTCTAACCTAGCCATAGATAAAAGGTTATCTTTGACATGGCTCCAGGTGTACTGCCTCTGGTCCCCATGATGTGATCTCCACACATCGGCCATTTCATGTGTTTTCACCAGTTCTCTCAGCCTATTGGCAGAAGCAGGGTGAGGCTCCTGATGGTTCCTGTCTAATTCTGTGGTTTAATGTACAGTTAAAATCACCCCCCAGAAATAAAAAACTATTTGGATCACAGGACTTAACCGTATCCGAAAGCACGTCAAAGACCCTGATCCTCTCTGCTCTCTGTGTTGGCACATACACGTTTATAAAAACGAAGTTCACATTTTCAAACTGTACCTTTAATAAGAGGAAATGACCTCTCACCACCTCTTCTACCTCATAAGAGACAGGCACACAACCCCAAGAGAAAAGTACAGCCACCCCCCCACTGCTACTGGATTTGTGGCTAAAAAAAATGCAGCCATCCCACTCTTTTCTCCAATGGCTCTCAATGTCCACAGTGCTGTGAGTCTCCTGGACCATCAGCACGTCAAGTTTCTTTAAATTAAAAAGCTTGTATAAAGAGGCCCTTTTTACATCATCCCTGGCCCCATTAATATTGAGAGTGCCAATTCTAAGGTGGGGCATTAAAAAGGATAAAAAATAGGGTACAGTAAAAAAACACACACATAGCATAAAAGGGAAGAAACAAACTAAGAGTCAACATGACTGTTAGTAATTTGTGATTTCAGTTTGACAACCAGTTTCTTTAAACGAAAAATTTCCTGATCAGTAAAAGTCTCATTCCCATCATTCAGTTTCATCAGCTTGCGAGCTGATGCCACAAATAACTCCAGATCTGGAAAGTAATTTTCCACTTTCACAGCTCTGCTCCCCTTGGTCACCTGGAGAAATTGCCTAATTTTGGAAAAACAATAGGAGCTTTGCTCCTCCTGCGTCTGCGTCTGCATCATTTCAGACTCAGCTCCACTTTCGTCAGAGACGCTCTCATCTAGTAAATCTAACTTCCCAACCCTACTAGATTTAGCAGAGCTCTGTAAGTTTTCAGCACTTTTTCTTTTTTGTGCAGCTTTAAAAGGATCCTCTTCAGCAAAACTACATTCCTGCATTTCTTCATGAACTGCAACGTTTGTCATGCAGTGTTTGCTCTGTGTGTCCCCTACAGCCTCAAACCGCTCCTCCCCCGCCTGCAAAGTCTGTTCATTCACGTTCCTTCGTTTAACTGCACTTTTACTTACACCCTCCACCTGTTTACCCCGGGCGACAGGCTCGTCACAATGATCAGAGCTGCCGCCAGACAGAAATTCCCCACCATCACTGTTTGGGGGGGCAACTACCGCGCCCGCCGCGGCCACCCCAGCAGAGGCGGCCGCCCCAGCACAAGCGGACGCGGACGCGGACGCCCCCGCAGAAGTAGAAGCGGACGCGGACGCGGACTGCGGCCGCGACCGCCCCAGCAGAAGCGGGCGCCGCAGCGGCATCCGCCGCACCACATGTAGCGCTGCCCTCCGGACCACCAGAAACAGCGGCGTCACCTTTCTTACCGCCAGTGCTCTTTGTGTTCGCCTTTTCAGGACATGACCTAATAAGATGGCCTTCTGCGCCACACGCAAAACACTTCATGGTTTCAGATGTTGCAAACACCAAGTAGCTAAAGCCGTCAATCCTGAAATTAAAAGACGCATTCAGTTCAGCAGAGCTGTCTTTCAACACCATGAAACACTGCCTCCTATGACATACAACATGCTTCAGCAGGGGTGATTTACTACCCAGAGAGACCATTCTGATAGGGGACACAACCTGGCCAAAACGGGACAACTCTCTAATCAGCTGATCATTTTTAACGAAAGGAGGAGCGTTTGAGATGGTGATCCTCCTAGACGGGTTCGCCAGCGGTAAAACGGGAGTAAAAGTGTCACCTAGGACCACTCCCTGTGCCACCACCTGATCAGCTTTTTCAGTCGAATCCAGAAAGATCACAATTGCGCTGTTCATCCTCGATGCTGATTTTATGCTGCCATGCCCAACCACCTGTCCTACAGCGAGGCTGGCCTCCTCCACAGAACAGGGAACTGTCGGGAGGATTCTCACACCATGACGCCGGGTTAAGCGCTCAAACTCCACACCACCATCAATCACCGGCATGATGCCGGCCGGGAAAAACCGGCAGCAGAAGCTACCGTTCCCCAACACACTCACTCCAACACTCACACCCCAACACACCCACACTCAACCCACTATATTAAACACACACACCTCAAACACACAAGATAGAGAAAAAGTTAGAAAATACAAAGTTTAAAGTACTCACTCGACACCACTCCACACCCCTGCTCCCACAAACGCCCACGCATGCGCACGAGAGAGAGAGAGAGAGAGAGAGAGAGAGAGAGAGAGAGAGAGAGAGAGAGAGAGAGAGAGAGAGAGAGAGAGAGAGAGAGAGAGAGAGAGAGAGAGAGAGAGAGAGAGAGAGAGAGAGAGAGAGAGAGAGAGAGAGAGAGAGAGAGAGAGAGAGAGAGAGAGAGAGAGAGAGAGAGAGAGAGAGAGAGAGAGAGAGAGAGAGAGAGAGAGAGAGAGAGAGAGAGAGAGAGAGAGAGAGACTGACTTTTAAAAAAAAAAAAGGCTTTATTGCACATTTCAAAATTGCAGAAAGACCAATATCAGTTGTTCAAGTGTGTCACATCTCAAAAGTGCAAACATAACTCATCCCACTGACCCACTGAACACAAAACATTCCCTACAGCCCATCTATTGATGAACGCCTCCAGATTGTCTACCATTTGATAGTAAGAGAACGCCACCCGGACTCTGACTTTCAACAAGACCTTGAAAGCGGACACAGGATCCACATTGCCAGCATTGCTTGCCCGGTTTTTCCTCGTCAGCCAGATGGCAAGCTTAGCAGTCCTAGATAGGAAGTTCATCATAGTGTGGGCAGCCTTCCTTGCCACTTTATACTCCGGACCGTAAATGAACAGACCAAAAGAGAATCGTTCGCCCAAAGCCCGAAACCACTCGCGCAAAATGTCAAAAAGTCCAGATAAACGAAAACAGTGGGCAAACAAATGGTCGAGGGTCTCAACTTGGGAACAAAACAAACATTCCCCCCCCACAGTCGGATCAAGGTGTGCCCTGTATTTATTTGTGGCTATTGCCCCATGCACAATCCTCCACTGGAGATCTGCTGTGCGTTTCTCAATAGGTTGCTTGTACATGCACCGCCAGCTGCCCTTTGGGGAGACCCCTGGCCCCAAACAACCCGCCCACCTCGACTCCGTGACATCCTTCAGAGAGCGCAGATTCAGAACATTCACACAGATGTGATACACCGCCCTTGTCCTGACAAACTGGAACTTGCCCAGGTGAGGAATCCTGAAGGTCAGTAGGTGATCCTCTCCTCCCTGCCACTCCCCCACATCTGGAGTTATGGAAATTGCAGGAAAGTTGGACGCAGTGTTGTCATCCCATTGATTGGAAAGAGTGTGGTTCGTCACAAACGCTCGAAGCGGCTGCGGCAGGGCGGCGCACACGTCCTCCACCACCCTTTGCAGCAGTCTGACAGATGTAATTTTTGCACTCCGCACCAGTGTATCCATCGATGTGGTCGACATCCTCATAAGATGACCCAGCTTGGTACAGCGTGCCTCCCGCAAACAACTCCGCAGACTGGCAGACTGCAGCGCCTCTGCTGCGATGAATCGATTGAAAAACAGTGGTTCGTCGAACAGCCACATGCCCGGCGCCTCGTCACGGAAGTGGGCCACGTTGAAGACTCGCCATGCATGCAAAACGGACGTGTAAAAAGCAGATAGTCCAGTATGGTCCACCTCCCCAGATGTCACGAGGAAGAGCTGCTTATCATAGCCCAAGCGACCAACTCTCCTCAAAAGCAGCTTAGCAGTATCCATCCAGCAGGGTCCGCATCCGAAAAGGAGTCGTTGTGCAGTTCGAAGCCTGAAGCTGGCGATCTTGGAATGCATGTCCACCAGGCCCTGTCCCCCCTCAGCCACAGGAAGGTAGAGAACTGGCGCGCGGACCCAGTGGCGACCAGACCAAAAGTAGTCCGCCATTTGATAGTAATGGCTCTTTTCCATAGTCACAGTTCTTTTTTACTTGTTTCGATTCTCCACTACTTCTTTCTCCCTCGGTTGTTGACCCATTACAACCCTGTAAAGCCGCGTTCACTTTGTAGTGGGCGGGATTGAGGCGGCCCCATACTCTGCTGACGTCAACTCCGGCGACCGACTTCTTCACAACAAAGAAAATGGCGGATTACGAGCGGAGGATTTCCACGTTGGTTCTTCTCTGGCTTTTGAACACAATGAATGTTTTTAAGCGGAGAAGAAAGTTTTACAGGAGAAGACGACGTGCATTGAGAGAACACACGTTGGAGCAGTACCAGAGACTCGTTGTTGCCATTGGGGAATATGAATCAGAGAGCTTAATTACCCAGCATATCAGGCACATCAAGCACACGAGGAAAAAGTTTTTGGTAATTTAATGCTTCCTATTGTCATTTTATCGTCATGTCATTGTTGTGTACAGCATTTTGATGTCGCCAGGTTATCAGTATTAATATGTATGCTGTGTGTGCGTCAAATGTTTGTTTTTTTAAATAAAATTTGGTGCACTTTTCGTCTAGTCTCCTCTGTTGTTCATAACGGTTAACTGTTAAGGGACAACTAATTAAATGCTAAAACCTTGTAATTGACCTTGGAATTATATGTGGATACTTGTTATATTTCCAATTAATCATAGCCCTATTTTACGTACAAAATAATTTAAATTACTTTAAAAAAAAGCCAATTCAACTGTAGTAAAATTCTTTTTTTTGTGTATCATTTTCCCATTGATAGTTATTTTTAAGGGATATGTGTTCAGGGATGGGAAATTACACGCTAAAACACCGTAGAAAATGACTGCAGAAAAATGCAGCAGCTGAACAACTCCCTTTTGGTTTGATTGAATTGCCAATTGACCTTGGAATAATATGTGGAAACGTGTTATATTTCCAGTTAATCCTAGCCCACTTTTACTTACAAAATAATTTTAAAGAAAGGCAATCCAACTGTAGCACCATTTTGCATGTTGAGTGTCATTTGAGTATCATTTTCCCATCTATTGATATTTATAAGGCATATGTGGTCAGGGATGGGTAATTACACGTTAAAACACCTTAGAAAAATGACTACAACAAAAAAGGCAGCAGCTAGACAACTCACTTTTGGTTTCCACTAGAAAGAATAACATACATACTGAAATCAAAGGAAATGTGTTTGAGAATATATGGAGACCTTTCATTGATTATGTAAATTAAGTAAACATAACTTCTGAAGAAGGTGAATGATATGTGTGGACCTTGCAAATTCCAAGCTGGTGAATGTATATTATGTATTCTAATGTAATAGATTACCTAGACTAAACAGAGGAACATTGTTGACTTGTTTTTGTTAATGGTTTCTGTTTTTTATTAACCTTTTTTTTGTCATTTTATTGTTCTTTTTAGTTTTTAAATTACTTTTGTGTTAGTGTCTGACTGTGTGCTGTTTGTAAAAAAAAAAAAAAAAAAAAAAAGGTTCAATAAAAATATTGTGGGAAAAAAAAATTGCTCTGATCTGCGTGGAAATCCTGAACTGTTGAGACATCATGGACGTACCTGTTCCAGCTGCACTGAGTCTGCGATGTTGTCATAGCAAAAAAGGATCAGGTGACAACTCGATCGTCAAGTTAAGATAAGATAAGATAAGATAAGCCTTTATTAGTCCCACAACGGGGAAATTCCAGGATTGCAACAGCACAGGGATAGCAACACTCAGAGCAACAATCAGAAGGCAAGAAAAAAAACAAGCAAGCAAGAGCAGCTAATATACATATGTACATATTACTATAAAATATATATATACACACACACACACACAGACACACAGTGCAGAGCATTGTAGCTGGATGGAATAAATATATGAATATATGAACACACAGTGCAGAGCATTGTAGCTAGATGGAATAAATATGTAAATATATAAACACCCACAGTACGGAGCATTGCAGCTAGGTGGAATAAATATGCAAGTATATAAACACACACAGTCCGGAGCAATGTAGCTAGATGGAATAATATGTAGATATATAAAAACACAGTGCGGAGCATTGTAGCTAGATGGAATAAATATATAGATATATAAATATAAACACACCCAGTGCAGAGCATTGTAGCTAGATGGAATAAATATGTAAATATATAAACACACACAGTGCAGAGCATTGTTGCTAGGTGGGATGAAACAGCATAACCGTCTATTTAGTTATCCTACATGGTATGATTATGTGCCCATACATATTCTCACCCTCCATAGCGACCGGTATGTTCCTAGTTGTATGCCGGAGAGGACCATTGTGTAAGTCTATTGCATCTTTTGCATTCAAAAAAACAAAACAAAAAAAAAAACAAACTATTAGTTTGTTACGTCTTTTTGCTATCTCTGCGAGCAGCCCTGCTTAGGTTGTACAGTCTGACAGCCGTTGGTAGGAAGGACCTACGAAACCTCTCGGTTGTGCACCTGGGATGATGTAGTCTGCTGCTAAATGAGCTCCTCAGTGCATCCAGTATGTCCTGCATAGGGTGGAACTCGGACTCCAGCAGAGATGACAGTTTAGCCACCGTCCTTCTCTCTCCTATCTCCTCCATCGGATCAAGGCGTTGCCCCAGGACAGAGCTAGCTTTCTTAATCAGTTTGTTCAGTCTCTTCCTATCGGCTGCAGTAATGCCACTGCCCCAGCAGACCACTCCAAAAGTGATGGCTGATGCCACCACCGTGTCATAGAATGACTTCAGCAGCGCCCCTTGTACACCAAAAGACCTGAGTCTCCTCAGCAGGAACAGCCTGCGCTGTCCCTTCTTGTAGAGTGCGTCAGTATTGTGTGACCAGTCTAGTTTATTGTTCAGATGAATACCCAGGTACTTGTAGGATGTCACCATCTCGATGTCTGTTCCCTGTATATTTACTGGTGCTGTGAGGGGCTGCCCATGCCTGCGGCAGTCCACCACCAGCTCCTTAGTTTTCCTCGCGTTGATCTGGAGGCAGTTCCGATGGCACCAGTCCACAAAGTCCTGGATAAGCCCTCTGTACTCAGCTTCATCTCCGCTGGAGATGAGACCAACGATCGCAGAGTCATCAGAGAACTTCTGTAGATGGCAATGTGTTGTGTTGTGTGAGAAGTCCGCAGTGTAAAGAGTGAACAGGAAGGGAGCCAGCACCGTTCCCTGGGGGGCCCCCGTGCTACTGATGATCGTGTCGGAAACACAGTCCCGGGTTCTCACAAACTGAGGCCGGTTCGTGAGGTAGTCCAGGATCCATGATGACAGGTGCTGGTCCACCCCTGCGCGCAGCAGCTTGTCCTTCAGGATCATCGGTTGGATGGTGTTGAAAGCACTGGAGAAGTCAAAGAACATGATCCTCACCATATTCCCGGGCTTCTCCAGGTGGGACAGAGAACGGTGAAGGAGGAAGATCACCGCATCCTCCACCCCAATGCCATGCTGGTAGGTGAACTGGAGTGGATCCATCGCTGGTTCCACCAGGGGGCGGAGATGAGCAAGGAGCAGTCTCTCCAGGGTCTTCATCAAGTGGGACGTCAAGGCCACCGGTCTGAAGCTGTTCAGGTCTTTGGGGTGGGAAGTTTTTGGTACAGGTACCACACAAGATGTTTTCCACAGCTGTGGTACCCTCCCCAGTTTCAGGCTCATGTTGAAGATATACGTCACAATCCCACACAGCTGGTCTGCACAGGACTTGAGGAGCTTTGCGCTGATGCCGTCCGGTCCCGACGCCTTCCTCGCCTTGATCTTCCTCAGTTCCGTCCTCACCTGGGTCTTGGTCAGGGTCAGGATGGGGGGCTGTGTGTTGGGAGTGGGGGGGGGGGTGTCGGTGGAGTGGGGAGTGGGTAGCAGGACTTGATTTCTTAGAGGCAGCAGTGGTTGTTGTGCAGACAGGGGGGAGGGCGGTTGGTCAAATCTATTGAAAAACAGATTCAGGTTGTTCGCCCACTCCCTGCCCCCCGTGGCCTGGGGGGAGGTATTCTGGAGCCCTGAGATGGTTTTGAGGTTTCTCCAGACCCCGCTGATGTCGCTCTGTTGCAGCTTGTCCTCCATCTTCTTCCTGAAGCTGTCCTTGCCTTCTCTGATCTTTCTCCTCAGCTCCCTCTGTACGGACTTCAGCATCTCCCTGTTCCCCGACCTGAAGATCCTCTTCTTCTCTCTCAGAAGTGTTTTTATCTCAGGGTTGATCCAGGGTTTGTTGTTTGAGTGACGCCGTATGGTCTTGGTGGGAACGGATTTGTCCACACAGAAGCTGAGGTAGCCCGTGAAGGTGTGAATGAGGCCATCGATGTCCTCACCATGTGGATCGCAGAGCTGCTTCCAGGCAGTGGCTTCAAAACAGTCCTTTAGAGTGTCCATTGTCTCCTCAGACCATAACTCCACAGTGTGCATGGCCGGAGGTTGTCTGTGCACTAGGGGTTTGTACACCGGTCGGAGATGAAGTTATTAACTATATTAGCCACAAAATGTATATTCAAAAGTAAACATTACTGAGTTTGGTATAATAAGATATATTTGACAGTTATGATGCATTTGAGGCCAAAACAAACTTGATCTAGCATTAAAAGCAATTAAAATAATGCAGTCACAAGGTTACATGGAAAATGCTTGATTTACTCGATACATATACTGTAGAAATATATATTCTCTGCATCATCACTGTACTATACATGCATTCATGTAGTATTGCACTGACAAACCTCTGAAGTTTTTGGAGATGTCTCTTTTTTATATGTGAAGGTTACCATGTGACATAAATTTCTTAAAATGAGCCATTATTTTCAAGGTCACCCATTAATGGTTTGTACTATTGACTCTTTTCCCACCAGTGTATTAACAGACAAAAATAGAAATCATGATGCAAACACATAAGTCACTAAATTGTTTATTACAATCAGCAGCAAATTCCAGATTATTCAGAATGTGCAAAACTCAAACTGTAAGACTGGGTCACTCAGCAGCTGGGATGTGCAGCTCACACTGGTCTCAGATCAGCAGATCTTAGGCCTGCATCTCTGTAAATAGTGACGCAAGGTCCAGTTTGGGGTGGATCGATCGTTTCCCTCTTGCCTAGACAAAAGACAGAAATGGGTGGAGGTTAAATAAACGAAGTTTAAAACATATTTGGGAAATACACTTGTTGCTAAAAGCCAGTGGTGGAATGTGAATGAATGAATCTTTATTTCGGATAGATTAAAAGAAAATACAATAATATAACAAAGGGGGAAAAAAATTTAATAAGGTCGAATTAAACAATAAGTCCTCTGATTACACAGTTCAACATAGGTTATCTGAAATGGGTGATGGCTGAAGCTGCAGCTTATATTGCCCACCCATATTCCATCCAAGAATTCAAAAGAAAAACAAAACAGCAGCGATTACAATTCCAATGTGACAATAAAGTACTTCGTTGTTGTATTTAACCACAATTTGATTATAGCTGCACTGATGTAAAGTCGATTTTACAAGGGCTGGATTGCATTTAAAATCATCTGCTTTTACTGTGGCCTCAGCAATCAGAATGAATTAATACATTCACTGGAATGGAATATAGTACTTTAACTGAAGGTGTGCATCACAGATTATGGAGTTGCTCAGTCAAAATATGGAGTTTTTATCAATAAAAGTTTGTCTGGAATGTAAAAGTGTCTCTTCTTGCCCTGGCTTCAAGTGTGGGCGGTGTTTTGTACTTGTATTGCTAAAATATAAAAGGAAGCACTACAATGGGTCTCAAATAGTTGTAATGTGTCCTGTTACTGCATGACTTTATTGATGATACAGTATAAACTACACATATAAACTAAACTATATTGATGACTGAACAACTGCCATTCCCCAAAAGATACAGTTATGAACATAACTCACAAAGGATCACACAAGTGATCTGACAAATAAATACATTAACAAGTGGTTTATTTTACAGTTGATGCGCCAGTCTTTTTCAGTTATTCTGTAATTAATACTCACACAATCAAATAAATCTCAGTTCAGTCCCTTTTACATTAAGTGGAAATTGTGCTAATTTGGTTTTGACACTTACCTATAAAAGCAAAGGATTTCAGTACTTTCCACAGTGGCGACGTCCGTTGTTGAGCGGCCGATTCCCTCCTGCCTAGACGAACGACAGAAATGGATGGTGTTTAGTTTTTTCAAGCAAGTTCAACACTTATACAGGCACATCTCAAAAATTAGAATATCATGAAAAAGTTAAATATTTTTGTCACTCATTTCAGAAAGTGAAACCCATATATAGATTCATTAAAGGGACAGTGATATATTCAAAGTGTTTATTTTAATATTGATGATTATGGCTACAGCCCATATTAACCAACACCTCAGCGGCCAACATTTCTATTTAAAAACTATTTTTTAAAGTTTATGTAATATTCTAATTTTTTGCCAAATGGAATTTGGTGTTTTCAGGGGCTGTAAGCCATAATCACCCAAATTAAAATAAATAAATGCTTGAAATGTATCATGGTCTGTGTAATGAATCAATATAATATACGGATTTCTCTTTCTGACGCTTTAGAAAATTATATGAATGACTCTATAAATCACTGGTTTGAAAAAGCACTTTTATATTGTTGAGATTTCGGCTCCTGTGATCTCACCAGCATCCACTATAAACAGGGAAGCTAACCCTGGCATGTGGAAACACATTCTAGCATTAAATTGCACACAATTTAATGCAAAACAAAAACCAGGACTATAACCAGGATTGATATATTTCATCGTTTTGCTCTCACAAGCAAATATTTAGGAGAAAACAAGCGTGAATCAACAGTGGGTATTATCTAGCTACTAGCCAAAACTCGTTAGCTAAAACGAGTTAGCCAGCAAAAAACGGGATTAAATTGCACACAATTTAATGTGCAGCACCAAGTGCAATACAAAACAAAAACCAGGACTATAACCAGGATTGATATATTGCATCGTTTTGCTCTCACAAGCGAATATTTAGGAGAAAACAAGCGCGAATCAACAGTTGGTATTATCTAGCTACTAGCCAAAATTCATTAGCTAAAACGAGTTAGCCAGCACAGAACGGGGCTGTATGGCTCAAAAGTGAGCTTACCACCAACAGGATAAATAAGCAAACAGATGCACAATATTACAAATCACTCACCATGGATGGTTCTCTCAACTTCGTATTCAGCTTGTCAGTAGTACGGTTCTATTCTGTGCAGTCATCTGTAGGGTCCGGATCACTCTTCTGACTGTGTATCTGCCAGCAAGCAGAGAAAACCCCGCACCTCTTCGTTGGACCACGGTGTAGATTTCCGCAAAACCTAACCTACAACGCTGTCTCTATTAATATCGTATTTACTCCGTGAGCGATTGCAAATGGTGGACGTAAAGATTTCGAAGAGGGGCGATTTCATGACGTTACGCGCTGACCAATCAGGGGCTAGCAGTCGATTGACGTCAAATCACACCTCGATTTTTCTCGCTCGTCCCCTGCCCCTAAACTGGCACGAAAATCGTATCGGTTAAAGCGAGTAGGGTACTGTGGAAAGAGCGAGAAAGTGAATAAAGTAAAAGTAAGTAAAGCTAAGGTGATACTTGTGGAAAAGTGCCTAAGAGAACTCCACTTGGAGTCTGACCTTCAACAAGACCTTGAAAGCAGACACAGGATCCACATTGCCAGCGTTGCTAGCCCAATTTTTCCTCGTCATCCAGATGGCAAGTTTAGCAGTACCAGATAGGAAGTTGTTCAAAGTGTGGGCAGCCTTCCTTGCCACTTTATACTTTGGACCATAAATGAACAGACCAAAAGAGAAATGTTCACCCAAAGCCCGAAACCACTAGCGCAAAATATCAAAAAAGTCCAGATAAACGAAAACATTGGACAAACAAATGCTCGAGGGTCTCAACTTGGGAACAAAACAAACATTCCCCCCCCCCACAGTCGGATCGAGGTGTGCTCTGTATTTATTCGTAGCCATTGCCCCATGCACAATCCTCCACTGAAGATCTGCTGTGCGTTTCTCAATAGGTAGCTTGTACATGCACCGCCAGCTGCCTTTCGGGGAGACCTCTGGCCCCCAACAACCCGCCCACCTCGACTCCGTGACATCCTTCAGAGAGCGCAGATTCAGAACCTTCACACAGATGTGATACACCGCCCTCGTCCCAACAAACTGGAACTTGCCAAGGCGAGGAATTCTGAAGGTCAGCAGGTGATCCTTTCCTCCCTGCCACTCCTTCACAGCTGGAGTTATGGAAATTGCAGGAAAGGTGGACGCAGTGTCGTCATCCCATTGATTTGAAAGAGTGCGGTTTGTCACAAACGCTCGAAGCGGTTGTGGCAGGGCGGCGCACACTTCCTCCACCACCCTTTGCAGCAGTCTGACAGATGTAATGTTGGCACTCCGCCTCAGCGTATCCATCGATGTGGTCGACATCTTTATAAGATGTCCAAGCTTGGTACAGCGTGCCTCCCGCAAACAACTCCGCAGACTGACAGACTGTAGCACCTCAGCTTCGATGAATGGATTGAAAAACAGTGGTTCCTCGAACAGCCACATGCCCGGTGTCTCGTCATGGAAGATGGCTACGATGAAGACTCGCCATGCATGCAAGACGGACGTGTAAAAAGCAGATAGTCCAGTAAGGTCCACCTCCCCAGATGTCACGAGGAAGAGCTGCTTATCATAGCCCAAGTGACCAACTCTCCTCAGGAGCAGTTTAGCAGTGTCCATCCAGCAGGGTCCGCATCCGTAAAGGAGGCGTTGTGCAGTTCGAAGCCTGAAGCAGGCGATCTTGGAGTGTATGTCCACCAGGCTTTGTCCCCTCTCGGCCACAGGCAGGTAGAGAACAGGCGCACGGACCCAGTGCCGACCAGACCAAAAGAAGTCCACGATGATCTTCTGAACCTCCTCCACGGGGCTCCTGGGCGGTGTCAAAGCCACAAGCCTATGCAAAAGAGCCGAGGCGACCAGATTATTGGCGACCAGAACCCTGCCCCTGTATGACAGCTGTGGTAGCAACCATTTCCATTTTGAAAAGCGAGCACACACCTTGTCCTTAACACCCTCCCAGTTCTTTCGTTCAAAAGCCTCCGAACCCAGAAAAACCCCCAACACTTTGAGACCGGCCGTCCCCCACTGAAGACCGCCGGGTAGGCGAGGGTCGTCTTGACGCGACCACTGGCCCACCAATAGACCCTCACTCTTGGCCCAATTCACCCGTGCAGAAGATGCCCTTTCATAAACTGACAAAGTGTCCACCAGACGCTGCACATCCCCGTGGGAGGTGATGAAAACGTTGACGTCGTCCGCATAAGCAGACAAGACGATCGGGCGGCAACAGCTTGATGGCCCCGGCAGAACCAGACCACCCAGCCGAGTGCGCAACCTGCACAGCAAAGGCTCAATAGCCAAGCTGTACAGCTGACCCGAGAGTGGACACCCCTGGCGTATTCCCCGGTGTACAGGGATTGGCCGACTCAGGCCTGCCCCCATCTTTACCAAACACTCAGCTCCAGTATATAGCAGATTGACCCACCTCAAAAACATATTGCCAAAACCAAACACCCTAAGGGTGGAAAACAAATAGGAATGGTCAACCCTATCAAAAGCCTTTTCTTGGTCCAAAGACACAATCCCGAACTGTAAGTCATGACATTTACTGAGCTGGAGAATGTCACGTATGAGGAAAACATTGTCCATAATGTTTCGGTCAGGAATACAATATGTTTGATCCTTATCTACGATCAAACCCAAGACAGTGTTCAGTCCGTTTGCCAGGGCTTTAGAAAGCACCTTGTAGTCCGTGCAAAAAAGAGCCACGGGCCTCCAGTTTTTCAGCAGGGTCAAGTCCCCCTGCTTTGGCAACAGAGACAGCACTGCACGACGGCAGGAGACAGGTAATGTTCCCTTACTGTAACAGGCAGTCAGAACGTCATAGAAGTCTGATCCAATAATATTCCAAAAATGCTTAAAAAATTCTGAAGAAAGGCCATCAAGTCCAGGTGCGCGTCCCAGAGCCATCTGATTAACAGCCACAGTCAGCTCATCCAAAGTCAGGGCACAGTCCAGAGCGGCCCTGTCCTCCGGGCCGAGCACCGGAAGGGCTTCGAAGAGCTGATTTTGAGATTCTTTGCAACACGTTCCCGCAGCAAACAGGGCCCCGTAGTAATCCACTGCATGGCGCCGCATCTCGGACGGGTCCGTAGTCAGTCGACCATCTGGGAGCATCAAGAAAGCCATCAACTTCTTTTTCACAGTAGACTTCTCCAAATTGAAGAAGAAGGACGTTGGTGCATCCATGTCCTGCAGGCGAGTGAAGCGTGACCTCACTAGCGCCCCCTCCACTCTTTCCTGCATGAATGTGCGCAGGGCCGATCTCTTCTCCTGCAGCAAAGGACCAGCGGTAGAATCCTGACCCGTAACCAAGCTGGCCTCCAGCCTCTTGACAGCGTCCTCAAGTTCACTGACCTTGGCCTTGATGATGGCAGTTGAGTTTGCAGCGTACCATTGACAAAAAAGGCGAATTTGCACTTTTCCAACGTCCCACCACTGTTCGAGGGAACTAAAACGAGCCTTTGTGGTCCTCCAGTGTTCCCAGAAGCACACAAAATACTGACAAAAGGCGTTGTCCTGAAGGAGCTTGTTATTGAAGTGCCAATAAGATTTTGCCCGTTTCCCTGGTGAGTTCAGTAACACCGCAGTAGCCAGGTGATGATCCGTGAAACCGACGGGACTTATGTTACTGTGAAGGAGTCCAGGGCTAAAGGTTCTAGAAACATATATCCTGTCTAATCTAGCAGCACTGACAACACCGTCAGTGACCCTGACCCAGGTATACTGTCTCGCGTTTGCATTTTTAGACCTCCACATGTCCACTAAGTCGAACTGCACAGTGAAATTT
Source organism: Pholidichthys leucotaenia (assembly GCA_020510985.1). Classification (NCBI taxonomy): domain Eukaryota; kingdom Metazoa; phylum Chordata; class Actinopteri; order Cichliformes; family Pholidichthyidae; genus Pholidichthys; species Pholidichthys leucotaenia. Next base: position 78,913,545 of record CM035841.1, read on the forward strand.
TCCAAGATTCTAGAAGACTGCAGATGAGGATCTGCATTAGTGCGATCTACAGTGAAGTCCAAGGTACAGTTGAAATCACCAGCAACAACAAGTTGTTCTTGGTGATAGTGCTGCAATTCAGTAGTCAGTATATTGAAAAAGGCAACCCTTTCAGTGCCGTGGTTTGGCGCGTAAACATTTACCAGGCAAAACACGGAATCCCCTATTTCGGCCCTAACAAGAAGCAGCCTGCCCCTCACTATCTCCACCATCGATAAAACTTGTGCATTTGCTGATTCCCCAAACAAAATGGCCACTCCTGCACTAAGATTGGTGCCGTGACTGAGTGAAAAAGGGCCTTTCCATCACAAGCCCCAGTCGACTTCATCTGCCGACGTGGTATGAGTTTCCTGCAAAAACAAAACGTTGAGACCTTTTCGTCTGAACAGGTCACTAATGAATCTCCTCTTATGATTACCCCTCCCACCACTAATGTTTAAGGACCCTAATTGTATTTTCTGCATTGGGCGATAGATGTGAGGAGCACCGTGTTGTTGCCATGGAAATCATTCCATCTTTGCGCGCTTGGCCTTTTGTCCCCCTGCTGATTTACGCAGGGCTGTGAGGTGCTTCTTCAGGCGGAAGCGTTTTCTTTCATCCAGGAGGTCAACACCAACCTGCTTCTTCAGTACATTAACAGACCGAATGAATTTGTCAGCGTCACTGAAGTAATCAGCGACGTTAACGGCCCTGTTATTATAGGTTTCATCCAGGAAAGCATTTATTTCTTCTACTGAATACAAATCCGCATTGGTATTGCAAGTTGCCCCAATAGACTCATTTTTAGCAGACACAGCGTCAGATTCACACTCCATTACCTCGTCAGCACAACCCTGCTGACCGTTAGATTCAGCTGGCACGTCAGCTGGTGCAGCTGATCCATCATCAGCCACGTGTTCCGGGGCGGCGCCTATATCAGGCGACCAGCGTTGTTCCGCCTGCTGCTCTGAAGTGGCAGCAGACTGCGGAAGCACAGCCGCTGATGTCACACAGCGCGATGCTGAGTCCACATCATTGACTGTTTTGCACCATCACCAGCAACGCCCCCAGCTGCAGGCCGCGCTGCAGGTGCCACAGGCAGACTGTCCACAGACACAGCGGCAGGCTCCGGAGCAGGAGCGGCGGAAGGCCCTGCAACGTCGTCTGCAGCAGCGGTGGGTGCCGAGGCCTTGCTGGCAGGCTGTGCGGCTCCGCCGCGGCGGAAGCCCCTGCAACGCCGTCCGCAGCAGCGTCGTGAGCGGAAGCCGCACCGGCAGCTTCAGCCGCGGCTCCACCAGAGCTCCCCGCCGGGCGCCTGTGCAGGCAGGCGAAACGTTTATGGCCCACGTCCCCACATTCAAAACACTTCATCTGTCCCGAGCTCGCATACACCATATAGTAGCCGTCCCCGTGTTTGACCCAGAAGGCCACTTCCAGAGTTTGTGTGGGCGAGTCTAGAAACATGAACACCTGTCGCCTGAGTGATTTCACATGTTTTAACTCGGCTTCCCTGATTCCCAAACTCACGTGTCTAAACGGGCCCGCAAGCTTCCCGAATCTTCTTTCCGTCCTCCTCCTTCAGCCGGCGGATATGAGATATTAAAAAAAAAAATGCCTTTATTGCACAATTCAAGAAAATGTAAGTGCACCAATATCATTCCACCAAGTGTCTCACATTGGAAAAGTGCAAACATAAGAGAGAGGGAGAGAGAGAGCGAGAGAGAGAGAGAGAGAGATGCATCTTTGGTCATTTAAGTTAATTTATTTAATTAAATACAACTTCATTAATATTTTTTTCCTTTGAAATCAGAGTTAAATTATTGTGCTGCTCTGGCTATGCAAAATTATGGCCAAAAATGTAAACTGTTATAAGGAAAAAGTAAGAAATTACCAAAGCCTGTTTAAAATTTATTTTTAAAAAAACAGTAATTTTATTTAAAAAAAAATAGACAAAAATTAGCCATAAAATAATCCACAAATTCATAATAAAGTCTCAAATGTACAAGATAAGTCAATTTTACAAGAAGAAACTACCAATTTGAAGAAAATTGTTTCAAATTTAGATAAATTTACAGAGCAAAGTAGAAAACTGTAAGAAAATTGTTATAAATTTTGGAGAAAAACCTCAAACCTTCAAGACTGAAGTCATTACTCAAGTTTGTAAGTGGGTGCTCTTTGTACCCTTAACTAGAAACTTTTGGTTGTCTATTTGTAATTACCATGACACTTGATATTTTCTAACCTGTTTGTATTCCACCATAGACAGAGGGAGAACCTGAATTAAACAGGGTTCAGAAAGGGCAAGATGAGACAGAAGAGAGGAGCCAAGGAGAGGAAAGTGTTCAGGCAGACGGTCCAGGAGAGGTGAGAGCAGGGGAAGGAGAGAAGGAAGACACCAGTAAAAAGTCCAAACACAGGACATCTGGGTGGGACCCCAACTGGACCAATATTCCAGCATTCAAGCCTTGGATGTACAATACTTCAAATGGTAAGTTTCATATGCAAAGTTACTGTGCAAAATAAAAAAAAGAAAGGAATAGTATAAAAGTAACATATTCCAGTTACAATAGTGTCATGTGTTTACTGACCCCCCACTGCGCCAAGGTCTTTAAGGAAGAGGAAACATTGAGTTAGCAAAGTTGGGATTCTGGAGTTTGCTCCCGTTCACCAACAATAAAAATTCCCAGCATGCATCACTGTACAAATGATTAAACAAATCCCAGATCAGATTTATTCATTGTGACCTTCTAGATTGTGGTAGAAGTAGATTTTGGTGTCTTCATTTCTGTTTTTCTTTAAGACAAACATTTCTGCAACATTTTATCTGTTTCATTCTCACAATGAGTCTTTGTTCTCAGTGTTTACCTTGATGGTGACTTCCTGTTTTCAGCTGTCTCTTCTTTGGTTTAGGTTCTTCTTCTTTAGTGGATCCTGAGTGTACATGCCGGCTTCCTTCTTCATCTTTAATCTCAGTTCCAGTAGAGTTGTGAGAGAGGAGCTGCTCACTGTTTGGTTCTGCTTCACTCTGCTGCTTTTCCTCAGAAGTAAGAGTCACCATGAAGGCATCGGCCTCCAGCTTCACTGCCAGCTGTTCTCCCTCCTGACTGATGCAGAGTTCCTCCTGTTCCTCTTTAACCTGTGGCGGTTCTGGTTCCTCCTGGTCCAAAACAGAGTTCCTCTCCTGGTTCCAGAGCTGCTGCTCAGTCAGAACCACCTCCTCTTTACATTCGGGTTGCAGTGGGAAATCTGAAGGAACAAAGACCCCCCCCCCCCAAAAAAAAAGACAGTTTCACTTTACAAATAAGAAAAATGTGTCAAATTTAGGATTTAAAAAAAGACTTCCGGTTTGGACACCATGGTGATAGCAGCTTAACACTGAAGCTCCCAGACCCGATTCGTGAAAATACCTTGAAAATCAGATTTAACAGATTTTTGGAAGAGTGAAAATTAAAAGACAAAGTCATTATGCCTAAAGGAAAACCGAAGAGATCGACATTTACCAGGCCAAGACACGCATCGGCCGGAGAATCTGACCAGGAGGACATCCCCTCAGAAGCGGAGGAGTTGAATGAAGCTAGCAACAAGGTTAACTTAAAAATGGTACTTCAAGAATTAAGACAATTTCGCCGAGAGTGTTGGGCCGAATTTCGTGAAATTAAAGACGAAATAAAAAGGACAAACAGCAGAATGGACCAGGCTGAGGACCGAATCATGGAAGCAGAGGAAAGAATAAAAGGGCTGGAAGAAACCGTGCTGGATTTACTTAAACGACAGTCAAGACTGGAGGCTAAGCTAACCGACAAAGAAGGAAGACTAAGAAAAGACAACATAAGAATTCATGGTCTGAAAGAAGGAGTCGAGGACGGTTTCACCACAATGGCTGCATGCGTGGAATCCATACTGAGAGAGAAGTTGGAAATTCCCCAATCCAACGACTTGAAGATAGAAAGGGCGCACCGTACATTAGCCCCAAGGCCGTCGGCGGAAGCGCCACCAAGATCGGTGGTGGTGAAGTTCTCCAACTCCAGAATAAAAGAAGAAGTTGTAAGACTGGCTTGGCAGAAAAAAGGATTTATGCACCAAGAGAGAAAACTTTTTATGGAGCACGATTACACCCCGGAGGTCCTTAAAAAGCGCTGGGAATACAACAACGCTAAAAAGGTACTACGAGAGAAGAAACTGCACTTTCAAATTCCATTTCCGGCGAAGCTGCGGGTTTTTTACGGGGCTGAGACGTGTCTCTACAACTCGGCGGAAGAAGCAACCACGGATATGGCGAGAAGAGGGCTCCCGGTAACGGTGTATAAACCCGCAGCAGACCCGATCGAAAGAATCAAGGCTCAAACAAGGTCCACACAGAGACCCTCAAAATCTACGGGCCAGCAGCGGGAAACCCAGCGCCAGAGCAATAGGGAAAAACTGAGCGTTTTCAGGAGGAAATAATATTTTTAGTCAATCTGTGCATCCAACCCTCCTCCTACAAGGTAATAAACATTAAAGGAGATGCAGAATCAGCAAGTATCAGGTGGTAAAACATTTCATGGAACAGACATAATATTAGAAACAAATAAGTATTTAAAAAAATAAAAGTTAAAATAGAAATGTGACAATGAACCACATGATCTCTCCACACTAACAAATACTGTTTTAACGTGACTGTTTGCTGTGATGGTGGTGGGAGGTTGCACACAATTTCATAGGGTATAGGCATAAAAAAAAATAAAATAAAATAAAATCATTACAAGTTCGGATTGGGATCTGAAATTCACGTTAAAAACATGGGACAACTTACAGGGGTAAGAGAGGGCCCTCAGCACGTAAGAGTTTGAGGAATTTCCCTCAGAGCCAACACACCATCAAGGCTCTTCTAAGGTCACGAAAAAGACCTCAGCTCAGGAAGATCTTTTGTCAGTTTTTTGTTTTAAAGTTTTATATACTATGTTCTTAATGTTTTTTCATGTTCTTAATGTTCTTTCAGTTTCCGAGTAGCATAAAAGAGGGCCACTACACTGTTATACTAAATAAGACAACACAATGGAGAAACAGGGCATAACCAAAATAATCTCATATAATGTAAAAGGGATCCTGAATCCAGTTAAAAGATCCAAGATTCTAGGCAAAATGAAAAAAGACAAAGCAGGAATAATATTTTTACAGGAAACCCACCTAACAGACATGGAGCACACTAAACTTAATAGACAAGGGTTTAAAATGATCTCTTCATCTTCATATAAGTCAGGGAGGAGGAGGGGGGTAGCAACATTGATCTCAACCAAAATTATATTTGAAAAAAAAAAAATCAGAACACAAAGATAAAGAAAGGAGATTCAGCATGGTACTTGGTCGGCTAGAGGGAGAAGATATCACCCCACTGAATGTATATGCACCTCCAGGGGCTAACTGGACATTTTATAAAAATGTATTTGACCTAATGATAACTAAAGCCCAAGGTTTAGTGATATGTGGTGGAGACCTCAATCTAAGACTGAATCCATACTGGGATGCATCAGGTAATTCTCCACATCAAAATAACACTCAAAGTAGAAAAACTTGGATGCTACTAAAAGAAATGGGAATCCGTGATGTGTGGAGGGAATTCAACCCCAGTGTAAAAGATTATACATTTTACTCACCACCACATTCATCATACTCAAGGATTGACTATTTTTTTTTATGTTTAATAGAGACATTGGAAGAGTAAAAACATGTGAAATAGGACTGATGGATCTCTCTGACCACAGTCCGATCTATATGGACTTAAGTATCCAAAAATACACAAATAATACATTTTCTTGGAGGTAAAATTCAAATGTGCTGAAAGGACCACTGATAGATGAATTGGAATCAGATATTCTCAGATATTTGGAAGAAAATGATAATGGAGAAGTATCCCCTTTAATACTGTGGGATGCATGCAAAGCTGTAATAAGGGGAAAGATTATCGTAAAACTGGCAATCCAAAAGAAACTGAGACAAGAAAAACTAATCACATTAGAGTCAGAACTTAAGAAACTAGAAAAAAAGCACAAAGACAACATTCATTCTAATGACCCGCTCAAAATTAAGGAAATTAAAAAACAAATAAATGAGATCTACACAATAGAAATCCAGAAGAAACTTACATTTCTGAAACAAAAATACTATGAAACAGGTAGCAAATTGGCAAAATTACTAGCCTATAAATTGAGGAAACAACAAACGGAGAGAGCAATCTACAAAATCAGAGACCCAGCATCAAAGGAAATAAAATTTAGAATTCAGGAAATTCTTAAAAGCTTTGAGAACTACTACAAGAACTTGTACTCCCTCAAAAAACATAAAAAAACGCATCCGAAGCCTTCATAAATACATTAAACCTTCCCCAACTTACTGAGTCACAAAATAAAAAACTATTGTCAGAAATACAACCTAAAGAATTAGAAAAAGCAATTATGAAAGCGAACAAATCCCCAGGAGCAGATGGCTATACAGCAGAGTGGTACAAAACCTTTAAACAGCAACTATCTCCTCTCCTCCTGAAAACATTTAACTATGTCCTCCACACAGGGGAAATCCCCCCCTCCTGGAGAGAAGGGGTCATTGCAGTCATACCTAAACCTGAAAAGGATAAACTAGACTGCTCCAACTACAGACCAATCAGTGTGTTAAATCAGGACTATAAGCTTTTTACCACTATCCTTGCCAAAAGGTTAGAAAATATACTGACAGACTTAATTCATTTAGACCAAACAGGTTTTATAAGACAAAGACAGACACAAGATAACATTAGACGCACTTTACACATAATCATATAAAAAAATATAATTTAAATGCAGCCATATTGGGATTAGATGCTGAAAAAGCATTTGATTTGGTTGACTGGTCTTTCCTATACAGAATCTTATCCAGTTTAAATTTTCATAACAATTTCATTAGAACTATCCAGGCATTATATAAAAAAACCAACAGCTAAGATAAGGATTAACGGTAAATTATCATCATCTTTTGAACTAGAAAGAGGATGTCGTCAGGGCTGCCCCTTGTCTCCACTGCTCTTTGCAATCTTCATTGAACCTCTGAGCCAATGGATAAGACAGAATCAAAAAATTCAAGGTATTACACTTGGTCAGAAGGAACATAAAATAGCACTCTTTGCTGATGACATTTTAATATACCTGGGGTAGCCGGACACCTCTTTTCCAGAACTAATCTCAGTTTTTTCAGAGTATGGAGATTTATCGGGGTACGAATTAAACATGCATAAAACCCAAATTTTAACATTCAACTATGACCTAAATCAATATTTACTAAGCAAACTCAAAACTAACTGGGAGATGGAATCTATGAAATATCTGGGGGTCAATATTCCAAAACAACTCAACAAAATTATATCACTAAACTATGATCCACTGATGGCAAAAATAAAATCTGATCTAGCAAGATGGAATATGATACCATTCTTGGGTACTGCACAAAGAATTGAAGCAGTCAAAATGAATATACTTCCACGTCTTCCATACCTTTTCCAAACAATACCGGTAGAACCTCCCAAAAAAACATGGCAAGAACTGGACAGAAGGATCTCAAGATTCATATGGCAGGGCAAGAGACCTAGAATCAGATGTAGAACCATACAGCTAAACAAAGACAAAGGTGGGCTAGCACTGCCAAATATCAGGGACTATTTTAAAGCCGCACAAATTAAAACTTTAGTAGAGATATGTAACCCAGTCTACACTGCACAATGGAAGGAGATGGAATGCCAAATAACAAGTGACATTCCCCTACAGGCGATAATAGGGAACAATGCCTTACCTAAACTTTTGAATAACACTAACCCATGGATAGAGACCCCGCTAAAAATTTGGTTTAAGATAGTCAGAGAGAATCAAACTAAACAACCCTATCGATTACTGCAATGGATTGCCTATGATCAAGACTTTACTCCTAATAAAACAGACACTAGATTTAAAAAGTGGAAAGAGAACAGACTGATAAAATATTATGATTTTTTTAAAGGGCAAACTTTAAGAAGTTTTGAAGATTTGAAAAAACAAGGTCTAATAAATCAAGACCTTTACAGGTTCTTTCAGCTTAGACACCACATAAACAAAATACTTAAAAAGGAGGATTTGGAACGGGCCCAGTCAGGTGTTCTGAAGGTCTTCTTAATGGCATATAAAGGGATCCCAGGGATCAGATACATTTCTAAAATATACCAAGGTCTTCAAGACTTAAAAGGAGACAACACATCATATATAAAAGAGAGGTGGGGGAAAAAGAGGGGAATTTCACTTTACAACTGGAAATATGGGAAAAGCTAAATAAACAACAATGGAAAAGTACCTCATCCCTGCTGTGGAGAGAATTTGGATGGAAAAATTTGGTAAGATTTTTCAGAACACCTGCACAAAACAAATTTACTCGTAAGGGGTTGAATTGTTGGCGTTTGTGTGGTGAAGAAACTGCAAATCATTTTCATGTGTTTTGGTCATGTCCAGTTATCCACCAATATTGGGCCAATGTACAGACAATATTGGGGAAAATATTCAAAATAACAGTTCCCTCTTCTTTTGTAACTTTGTATTTGGGTTTACTACTGGAATCACTGGAAAGACGAGGAGAAAAATACTTAATCACTGTTTTAATTTGGCAAGTAAAAAAGCTCTAACAAAAAAATGGATGTTGAAGGATTGTCCTACACCTGAAGATTGGATTAACGTGATTCAAGACATTTATTTGATGGAAAAGTTGACATTCGCACTGAGACAGGACATGGATGGGTTCTTGAACTTTTGGCAACCCTGGAACGCATATGTGTCTTCCATTAGATCTAATCTTTGACAAATACCATTTCAATAATGGCACCTCTCTTTGTTCCAACGCTACTCACTTTTTTTTTCTTCTTGTTTTGGTTTTTTTTCTTGTTTTGGTTTTTTGTTCTGTCTTTAATTTCTCTTTTTCTTTCACTTAAAAAAAGGGTGTTGTGATAATTATCTTTCCAATGTTGTCAAAAAACAAAAAAAAGGGAACACGTGATGAAAATATAAACAATGCAATGCTGTAATGACATGTATACCCTTTACAAAAACTTAAAAAAAAATTGAATGAAATTTTAGAAATTTGCACATTTATAGAATAGTAGCCTAGTTAGTAGAGCATCGGCCCCACAATTGGGAGGTCATACCAAAGACCAAAAAAAAAAAAATTTAAAAAAAATGGTACTTTCTGCCTAGTAGCTTGGTGCTCAGCATAATAGAATGGGGAAGGAAAGTTAATGCACAGAGCTACCAGAGGACTGACCCCCCACTGTAGCTTTCACTACTTACAGTAGCTGTGTGGCCCAGGGTCAGAGAAACGGAGATTGGTGCTGCACCAATACACCACATGGTGTCCCACATGCTGTGGAAGGGAATTAACTTGACTAACATTTATGACACAACCATGACTGGAAAACATATTAAGAGTTTTCTAAAGCCTCATTCAGACCTTTATTGTCCCACATACCTATTCTGTGGGTTTTGGAGGGCCAAGACCCTGCAGGTTCTCTCTTCTACTCAGCATCTTCAGCAGGTATTTTCACTGATCAGCAGTCAATGGGAAGAAATTCAGTGAAATCTGCTGTTGAAGACACTGGTTTGAGGTAAAGCCTACATGTTCTTGGCCCTCCATGGCACATGACTGGACACCCCTGTTTTAAAGCATAAAGTATAAACTGTCAATCATTTCTGTATTAAACCTTTAGTCTTACTCAGGGGTGTCAAACTTATGGCCCGCTGGCCAGAATCGTCCCGCCAAAGAGTCCAGCCCAGCCCGCGGGATGAATTTGCCAAGTGTGAAAATTAAATAATAGCACTTTTTCAATAAAGTAACTGCTATTCGCAGTTTGTCCATTTGAGGTTGCACAACAGTAGCAGACACAAAAGTGATCCCTGATTTCTATCGACTCCACTGCAGACCCTTCTCACACATAACATCCAGTAGTGTGAAAAAGTGTTTGCTCCCTTCTTTAGTTCTAATTTTTTTTGTATGTTTGTCACATTTAAATGTTTCAGATCAAACAAATTTAAATATTAGACTAAGATAACACAAGTAAACACAAAATGCAGTTTTTAAATGAAGGCATTTACTATTAAGGGTAAAAAAAAATAAAAAATCAAAACCTACATGGCCCTGTGTGAAAAAGTGTTTGCCTCCCTTGTTAAAACATAAAATAACTGTGGTTTATCAAATCTTTGGAAAGCTGAGTTCAATTTCTCTAGCCACAGCAAGGCCTGATTACTACCACACCTGTTCGCAATCAAGAAATCAGTTAAATAGGGCCTGCCTGACAAAGTGAAGTAGACCAAAAAAGCTAAACATAAAGCTACGATCCAAAGAAATTCAGGAACAAATGACAAAAAGTAATTGAGATCTATCAGTCTGGAAGAGGTTATACAGAAAGTTCTAAAGCTTTGGGACTCCAGCAATCCACAGTGAGAACCATTATCCACAAATGGTGAAAACATGGAATAGTGGTTAACCTTCCCAGGAGTAGCTGGCTGACCAAAATTACCTTAAGAGCACAGCAACGACTCATCCAAGAGGTCACAAAAGACCCTACAACAACATCCAAAGAACTGCAGGCCTCACTTGCCTCAGTTAATGTCAGTGTTCATTACTCCACCATAAGAAACAAGACTAGGCAAAAATGGCCTGCATACCAGCGTTCCAAGAAGAAAACCACTGCTGAGCAAAAATAATATAAAGGCTCGTCTCAGTTTTATCAGAAAACATCTTGATGATACCCAAGACTCTTGGGAAAATACTCTGTGGACTGACGAGACAAAAGTTGAACTTTTTGCAAGGTGTGTGTCCCATTACATCTGGCATAAAAGTAACAGCATTCCAGAAAAGGAACATCATACCAACAGTAAAATATGGTTGTAGTGTGTTGGTCTGGGGCTGTTTTGCTGCTTCACAACCTGGAAGACTTTGTGGTAAATAGAACCATGAATTCTGCTGTCTACCAAAAAAATTCTGAAAAAGAATGTCCAGCCATCTGTTTGTGACCTCAAGCTGAAGCACACTTGGGTTCTGCAGCAGGATAATGATCCAAAACACACCAGCAAGTCCACCTCTGAATGGCTTAAGAAAAACAAAGTGAAGACTTTGGAGTGTCCTAGTCAAAGTCCTGACATGAATCCGATTGAGATGCTGTGGCATGATCTTAAAAAGGTGGTTCAAGCTCAAAAACCCTCCAATGCGGCTGAATTACAACAATTCTGCAAAGATGAGTGGACCAAAATTCCTCCACAGTGTTGTAAAAGACTCATTGCCAGTTATCGCAAATGTTTGATTGCAGTTGTTGCTGCTAAGGGTAGCCCAACAAGTTATTAGGTTTAGGGGGCCAATCACTTTTTCACACAGGACCATATAGGTTTGGATTTATTTTATTTTTTTTTTACCCTTTATAATAATACCCTCATTTTAAAACTACATTTTGTGTTTTCTTGTGTCATCTTTGTTGAATATTTAAATTTGGTTGATCGGAAACATTTAAGTGTGACAAACAGAAAAAAAAAAGACAAATCAGGAAAGGGGCCAACAATTTTTCACACCACTGTATGTATATATTCACACCACATTCCAAATTATTATGCAAATGATATTTGTCTCTGATTTTCCTAAATAGTTGATGCAAATGACAGTCAGTATAATTTTCAAGTCATCAACCGTTAGAGCATAAATCAAATTTTATTGAACAAAACTCCCAATGCTAACTATTTTTTTGCAAAATTAAAAAAAAACTCAGAATGCACTGTTCCAAATTAGTATGCACAATGGAGTTTCAAAACATTTTACTGGTTGTAAAGAACTGAAAATGGTCAGTTGTTGAATTTGCAGCATTAGGAGGTCATATTTACTGAAATCAAAAGCTATTTCAATCAAAAACATCTTAACAGGCCAAATTACATGTTAGCATAGGACCCCTTCTTTGATATAACCTTCACAATTCTTGCATCCATTGAACTTGTGAGTTTTTGAAGAGTTTCTGATTAAATTTCTTTGCAAGACGTCAGAATAGCCTCCCACAACTGCTGTTTTGATGTGAACTGCCTCCCACCCTCAGATCTTTTGCTTGAGGATGCTCCAAAGGTTATCAATAGGGTTGAGGTCAGGGGAGGATGGGGCCACAACATGAGTTTCTCTCCTTTTATGCCCATATCAGCCAATGACACAGAGGTATTCTTTGCAGCATGAGATGGTGCATTGTCACGCATGAAGATAATTTTGCTATGGAAGGCACTGTTCATCTTTTTGTACCACGGAAGAAAGTGGTCAGTCAGAAACTCTACATACTTTGCCAAGGTCATTTTCACACCTTCAGCAACCCTAACGGAGTGTACCAGCTCTCTCCCCATGATTCCGGCCCAAAACATGACTCCGCTGCCTCCTTGTGGACATTGCAGCTTTGTTGTGACATGGTGGCCATCCACCAACCATCCATTACTCCATCCATCGAGACCATCCAGGGTTGCACAGCACTCAACAGTAAACAAGACTGTTTGAAAATTAGTCTTTATGCATTTCTGGGCCCACTGCAACCGTTTCTGCTTGTGAGCATTGGTTAGGGGTGGTCAAATAGTAGGTTTATGCACAACTGCAAGCCTCTGGAGGATCCTGCATCTCGAGGTTCATGGGACTACAGAGGCACTAGCAGCTTCAAATACCTGTTTGCTGCTTTGTAATGGCATTTTAGCAGCTGCTCTCTTAATCTGATGAATTTGTCTAGCAGAAACCTTCCTCATTATGCCTTTACCTGCACAAACCCATCAGCCACAAATTTCTTCACAGTACGATGATCATGCTTAAGTTTTCATGAAATATCTAATGTTTTCATATCTTGTCCAGGCATTACACTAATTGATGCTTTTTGGCAGCATAGAGATCCTTTGTCTTTCCCATATTGCTTGAAACCTGTGGCATGCTTAATAATGTGGAACATCCTTCTTGAGAAGTTTTCCTTTAATTGGGCCCACCTGGCAAACTAATTATCAGAGGTTTCTGATATTGATATCAGTGATCCAAAGAGCCCCGAGACACAATACCATCCATGAGTTTAATAGAAAAAAAAAAAAAAAAATAATTGAATGCTTGTGACACTAAAATCCTATTTGCATAATAATTTGGAACGTGGTGTATATATAAGTCATGTGAAAAAATTAGGACACCCCATTAAAAATTCAGTTCTTTATTAAGAAATGTTCACATATTGATGTCCAATCTTGTTTTTATTTATCTCTGGGAGAGAAGGTGATTAAATTGCAGGTAAGTAACAAAAATTAACCTTGTTTTACTCATTGACTGGAGTGGTGGCATCGTTGGTAAAGCATCCGTCCCACAACCAGATCATACCAAAGAAGATATAAAAATGCTACTTTCTGCCTTCTAGCTTGGTGCTCAGCATAATAGAATGGGGAAAGGAAAGTTAATGCACAGAGCTACCAGAGGACTGAGCTCCCACTTTAGCTACAGTGGGAGGTGGCTACTCTGTAGCCACACTACTTACAGTAGCTGTGTGGCCTAGGGTCAGTGAAACTGAGACTGCCCCATACACCACATGGTGTCCCACATGCTGTTGAAGGGATTAACTTAACTTTACTCATGAATCAGAAGATAGTCAGCTGTCAGTGTGAGTTCTGTGTTGGGTGATGGCCTTATAATTATCCTATAAGGATAATTGTAATATAGTAATATATAATATAAGGACCTATTGGTTATCGATATGGGATCTTGAACTTTGTGCCGACATCCTTTGTTTGATCCCCTGTTCGGACAAGTTTTTGTGTTGGACTTTTGACTGACTGAACGGGAGTGGAGCTGGTCAACTACCGGTGAGCTAACTAGCCATTAGCTAACAGCTGATCCACCAGTTAATAGCTGAGAGAGTTGACACGGACGGCCTTGGACAATATTGGTCAAAAAAAAACAAAAAAACATTCAGCAGATGAAGTTGAGGCCATAAACACACTAGATTTTCTTGCTGAATGGAATGTTTATATATATAGGAAAACAAACAAACAAATTGTTTAATGAGATCAAAAATACGTAACATTTGACCCATTTTCTAGGGGGTAGCATGAGAATGGAATGTTGACATATATGGGAAACAGTGGGGACAGATTGTTGGCACCTGTTGTAGATACAATGCAGAGGATATTGGTGACTTTTAGAAGTTTTCGTTTGGTAAATGAAGTCGATCTCTCATACATACGGCAGAAGTAACAACACAGCAAAAGATAATGCACAGCCACTGAACTAAACATGTTGATTTAAATTTTAACAAAATAAAATGGTAAATGGTGTTCACTTCTATAGCGCTTTTTCCTTATCTCCAGATGACCAAAGTGCTTTACAGATCCTGCTATCCACCCATTCACACACATTCACACTGATGGCGGCAGAGCGGCCATAGACAGGTGCTGGTCTGACCCACCAGGAGCAAAGACTGTTTCCTCAAGTTAGATTTTAACAATGATTTTTTTTTTTTTTTTAATTTACAGTAAGAGATATATCTTACTAAAAATACAGTATGAATGACTAAACGGTTTCCAGCCTTAAGGTGTCTCATACTGGGAAAGTTCCAGACTCACAAAAGTGTAGCATCAATGTTTTTGGATTTTCCTGAACACATCCCAATAAGGGTTTAGAGGCAGACTGACATGTGGAATCCATGTCAGGCTCCTCTAGCACCCCGCAGCGCATCCTCTATGGCATTCACTATTCAACGGTGACTTTTCCCCTCAGGCTTAGTATGATTGAACTTAACCCATCATCACCATCTTGAACTTAACCCAGCCAAAACGGTGGAGATGACTGTGGATTTCAGGCGACACCCCCCTTCATTCCCCCCACTCACCATCCTCAACAGCACAGTGTCCACCGTGGACTCCTTCAAGTTTCTGGGTACCACAATCTCCCAGAACCTGAAGTGGTCCTCCCATATAGACACTGTCCGGAAAAAGGCCCAGCAGAGGTTGTTTTTTCTGCGTCAGCTCAAGAAGTTTGATTTGCCTCAGGAACTGCTGGTTGTCTTCTACACCGCCATCATCCAATCTGTCCTCTGCTTTTCCATCACTGTCTGGTTTGGATCTGCCACTAAACAGGACAAGACCAGACTGCAGCGGATCGTTAAGTCTGCGGAGAGGATCATTGGTTCCGACCTACCCTCCATTGAGAACTCATATCGGTCCATAACCAGGAAACGGGCGGGAAACATCTGTGCTGACCCATCACACCCCGGCCACAAACTGTTTGAACTTCTATCTTCTGGTCGTCGTTACAGATCACTGAAGGTCAAAACCACCCGACACAGGAACAGTTTCTTTCCTCAAGCCATCACTCTGATGAACTCCTAACATTCACCTAGTCCTACCTGTTGCTGTACTCATGACTTTTCATCCATTATTACATTGCACATAACTCTCACACTGCTTTTTACTTCATTCACATTATATCACTGAATCTGAGCTCACATTGAAATACTGTGTGACTGTATATTTTTTCATATATTTCTGCAAAGTGTGGTTAGTCTGAGTAAATAACTGCATATTTTCCTGTATATATTTGCATCCTTTTATCGAAACGTGGACAGACTGTAATTTACTGTACATAGTCTGTTGTCATTGAATCCTTATTTAAATCCTCCACCTGAACAACGAGAGCAAGTTTTTAGCCAAAGTCAAATTCCTTGTATGTGTTGTGCATACTTCACCAATAAAGCTGATTCTGATTAACCAGCACACAAACAAACTATTGATAGAGGTCTACTAAAGCCCCCTTTTCACTAGTACCTACTCAGCCCGACTTGCCTCAACTCTGTTCGGTTTGTAGGGTTTTCCATTTCATACCTACTCCAGTCGGATTCCAACTGTGCTGAGTCGAACTGAAAATGTGATGTCAACAGACTGCAGGCCACTGATTGGTCAGGGCATAATGTCATGAGAGTGACGTCTTCACCAAAATCTTCAGCCTCCATTTGCAAAAATTCTTCAGCAGAAGTGAGCAAGCGTCAGTGTAAAGGTGGAGTCACACTACAACGTTTGGACCAACTTTTAGTGATGTTTTGGCTAACGTTTGGCTCTGCTGGCAAAAGTTAATGTTTGTGTTAATGCTAGTTGGTGTTTGTTGGCAGACGCTGGTGAAAGTTGTGTTCTTTGAAAGTTTTCAGTCTGTTAAAAATTTGCTGACCTTTGGGAATACACATTGGTGAAAGTTGTGCTCCGTTTGTAAAAGTTGTGCTCAGTTTGTAAAAATTCCTGAGTGCTGGGCTAAGTTATGCAGGGTTTACCTAAGTCAGCCTAAGTTAAAGCTGGGTTCACACCATAGCATTTGGACAAACTTTTACAGACGTTTTGAAAAATCAGAGAAATAGCGCAAATCAGCTGACATCAGTGGTAGTCGATGCTTATATGCATTTGTGGAGGCTTCCTGCCATTCTGGACCTGCTTTTGGAGTGAACACATCTCCTTTGGGCATACGTTTCAGTATTTATTTTCATTTTATATTCCTATGTAGTTACTTCTGCATACCATTTCCCCCCCGTTTATTCATTAATATTAAAAAAAACAATAAAATAATGCATAGAATCGAACATCAAGTTTGCAATTAAAATGTGAATGAAGTAAAAAAAAACAAAAACAAAAAACTATTTAGTTAACCTCTTGCACTCCGTTGTTCCACGGGCGGGCAAGTCTCTGCGTCCTAGGGCGCACAAGGGCACACGAGAGCACACTCGTGCGCGCTCGGACGCATGACGCATGATAGAGATACTGATGGTGGTGATGTAGGTGGTGTGGCCTCCAAGCGCCACTGAAAAAAAAAGCTGCAGACACAGCCGCGAACAGATTAGTTCATCTGATTGACCTCTCATTCGACTAATAAGAGCCTTGAATTGGGTTTCTGAAACCTTGAAGAACCAATGAATGAAAACCTAGGAAGGAGGACCCGCCTACTGTGAATGCAGGAGCCAATTGAAGCACAGAAGTTCGGGCTGGGTGAAGAGAGATTTACTGTTGCAGCTGATGAAAAAAAAGGACACTGGATGAACCTGCTACAGATCCAGCAGCATGGAGACCACCCACAAGTGGGACCTGCACTCATTCCAGCAGAATAGACGTTTAGGATTCTCTTCCGTCATCATAGACCGACGGAGGCCGACGACAAAGGTCGTAAATCATTCACCAAAACTGCAATATTGGAATTATGTTTTGACCGGGATCCACGAGCGGACCAGCGTCGCGTTCGTCTGATGATGGGGAAGAGAAGTTCGCCAGGACTCTGCTGCTGTGAAGAGGTAAGGTGTTATAAGCTAAATTATTATTTCTCCCTGAAAACTGTAATCCAAAAATGACTTTTGACCGATCGGTAAATTACAACTGTACGGCGCACGAAGTACGAAGTGCGTGCGCCACAATAAACGGTTCATTTGCCGTGTTAGGACCGTGAACGCCCCCCCCCCCTGCTGCAGAAGAGGAGCGGGGGGGGGTGTTCACGGTCCGAATGCCCCCGGTCCACGGTGGGAAGCCACAGTCACCACATAGCCATATGAGTCTATTCCGTCATGTAGCGATGGCCATCCTCTGTAGCAAGGGGGAGACAACCCCCCCCCCCCACACACACACAGTAGCGAGGGGGGGGGAAGCCACTGTGACAGCGTTGCTGTGGAAACATGCAACAAGTGTAATCCGTCATGTAGCGAGGGCCGAACTTCGTCCTTTATAGCGGGGGTGGGGACAAACCCCCCCCCCACACACACACACAGACACAGCCCTGAATGTGACCTTTCATTAGAGCCTAAAATGAAGATTCTACATTGAATCATTCAAAAGTTACAGACGTTTTTCCAAACTGTGTCATTTGGCACAATTTGGCACAGTTCCCAAACGCCTGGGAACAGCCTGAGAACAAAGCTGTGTAAAATATTCATTTTTTGTGGTATTGTTACCAAATTTGGACCTCAGCTGGATAACACTTGGTTCTACATTTCTGTTGCATTTTCCAGCCGGATCGGACAGTTGTGTGTTATTTGCAAGCATTTGTATCCAAAAAAACACCGTGGCCAAATTTATTTTCTTCAAGTTCACCATGTTTAGATGACTGTAACTCAGTGGCCGGAGCACGTAGAGAGATGATGTTTTTTTGCCAAAAAATTCAAAGTGTTTTCTTTTAAATGAGACCAACCTTTTAAGGACTTTTAAATGGACTAGACATCAGATATCAGTCGTACGCCCATGCCGCTACAGGACTGAGTGGTGAACATGCTTCCATAAGTGAATCAATGTCCTTAGAAAACCAAGTGCTTCAGTTCCTTAATGATAAAGACATTAAGGTAGAAGCCAATGCGATCTCAGCCTGTTATGCTTTACCGAAGAAAGATAACAAAACAAAGAAATCAATTGTGATGCGCTTTGTGAACAGGAGGGTGAAAAATGACATACTGAGGCAGGCCAAAAAACTAAAGGAAACTCAAGTTTACCTAAATGAACACCTGACAAAAAAAAACGCTGAATTAGCACGGCAGGCACGGATGCTAAAGAAACATAATAAGATACAGACAACCTGGACAAGAAATTGTAGAATTTGGATTAAACTAAATGGAACCCCTGAGCAAGCAAAAAGTATAATGATCAGAGATGCTACTGACTTAGAAAAATACAAATGAACACTGACTATGAAACACAGAGTGAGGAAACTCAAACTCTAAAAATATGCCACTATGCTGAACATAAACCACAAGAGATGGAGAATGATATTGATCCTGATAACCACTTTTTCAATAATATTCATAACCACTGTGAATATTACACTGAAAAGCAATTCAAAAGTCAAGTGCAATTAGATGGTAAACTGTCAATAATACACTTCAATAGCAGAAGTCTTAACAAAAACTTCTCACAGATTCAGGACTATTTAAAACAGCTAAACAGAAAATTCACAGCTATAGCAGTCTCTGAAACCTGGCTTAATGCAGACCAGGCTCCCCTGATGGCAATAGAGGGATATCAGATGTTTAACATTAACAGATCTCAAAAAAAGGGTGGTGGTGTTGCACTGTATATTGATGACCTATATAGATGTAAGCTTGTAAATGAAATGTCCTCAGCACTACCAGGGCTTCTGGAATGTGTTACTGTTGAGATTGACCTAGACAAAACAAAAAATCTAATCATAAGCTGCATATACAGAACGCCGGGAACTTGCATTGAGACATTCAGAGATAAATTAGTCGAGCTGTACAATAATATTACTAGTAAGAAAATGGTAGCAATTTGTGGAGATTTCAATATTGATCTACTTAATCCACATCAACAAAATGTAGTTACAGAGTTCATGAACTCTATGTACAGCATGAGTCTATATCCCACAATAACACATCCCAGTAGAATCACAGTTCACTCTGCTACACTTATTGACAACCTGTTTGTCAATGTTCTCGACAAGAAAATAGAAAGTGGATTATTGATAAATGATATAAGCGACCACTTGCCAATCTTTGCACTTATCCATGGCCACACGGGGCCCAACCCAGAAAAAATCTCAAAATCGTTCAGACACAAATCACCAAACGCAATCAGTTCTTTTAAAGAGGACTTGCTGAAGCAAGACTGGACAGAAGTCTATGTATCAGATGTAAATGAAGCCTATGACACATTTACAAACATTGTAACCACTCTTTATGAAAAAAACTGCCCATTAGTTAAAAAAAAGCTTAAACACAAATTTACTGACAAACCATGGCTAACCAAAGGACTACAAAAGGCGTGTAAAAAGAAAAATTTATTATATAAAGCTTTCATAAAGAAAAGGACAAAAGAAGCAGAGCAGCGGTATAAAACATACAAAAATAAGTTAACATATATAATAAGATGTAGTAAAAGAGACCATTACAGTAAAGAACTGGAAAAAAACAAAGACAATATTAAAAATACATGGACAATAATCAACAGTATCCTTGGAAATAAAAGCAGAAATACCAGCTACCCAACTAGCATTCCAAAAAATAATAAATCGACTCCGAATATGAATATAGCTTCACCTGCAGATGAATTTAATAATTTTTTTGTTAACATTGGACTTAAACTGGCCCGAGAAATACCCACTACGGTGCCAACAGGTGATTCAATATGCAATAACACTGCTGTAAAAGACACCATCTTCATAAAGAACACAGACGAAAGAGAGGTCATTGAAATTGTTAAATCGTTCAAAAGTAAAACATCTACTGACTGCGATGGTATTGATATGCTACTAGTCAAAACTGTTATCGAATGCATAGTGAAACCACTGACGTATATCTGTAACCTGTCTCTCCAATCAGGTATATTTCCCAATGCAATGAAAATAGCTAAAGTAATTCCGATTTACAAGACGGGCGACAGAGGGGAACTCTCAAACTACAGACCAATTTCACTATTACCGCAATTTTCCAAGATACTTGAAAAAATATTCTATGAGAGAATTGACAACTTCATACTGAAGAATGATTTATTGTGTGAGCAGCAATATGGGTTCAGACACAAAAGGACAACAGCATATGCCTTAATGGAATTTACAGAAAAAATATCAACAGCCATTGAAAATAAAGAGTATTCATTTGGAGTATTCCTGGATCTTAAAAAAGCATTTGATACAGTAGATCACAATCTATTATTAAAGAAACTACAAAATTGTGGTATCAGAGGGGTAGCACTGTCCTGGTTAAGAAGTTACTTAAAGAATAGATATCAGTTTGTATGTGTTAACAACAAAAACTCAGAGCTACTGAAGGTCACCTGTGGAGTCCCACAGGGTTCAGTTTTGGGACCATTATTATTCAATATGTATATAAATGATATATGTAAAGTTTCAGAAAAAATGGACTTAATATTGTTTGCTGATGACACTAACCTGCTATGCAGTGGAAACAATTTGGAACAACTTCTGGATACACTCGGAAAGGAATTAGGAAAGCTGAAACTGTGGTTTGATTCAAACAAATTAACGCTCAATTTAAGCAAGACAAAATTTATAGTCTTTAACAACCATCACAACTACCCAGTACCCAAACTCAGTGTAAATGGTGTAGAGATTGAAAGGGTATCCGAAACTAAAATCCTTGGAGTAATAATTGATAACAAACTGTGTTGGAAGCCACATATTAATTATATTAAAGGTAAAGTTTCCAAATCAATTGCAATATTACACAGAGTGAAAAATTTGCTCAATCAACCCACACTATACACCTTGTATCATTCATTAATACTCCCATACATGACATATTGTAATGAAGTATGGGGAAATACATATAAAACAAACATATATCCACTCTTTATGCTTCAAAAGAGAGCTATTAGAATAATCAACAAAGCAGCTTACAGGGAACCAACAAACCCACTTTTTCTTAAACAAAAAACTCTCAAGTTGAAAGATCTGATCGACTTTAAAACCGCAATAATAATGTTCAAAGTGAAGAATCTATCACTGCCCGCAAATATCCAAAAGTTGTTCCAAACAAGGGAGAAACAATATCACTTCAGAGGAACATGTATATTTCAAAAGCCTACAGTGAGAACAACTACCAAGCAACACTGTATTTCAGTGCAAGGTGTCAGATTATGGAACGATTTTGGACCTGAATTAAAATCATGTACAAAGCTTGGACAATTTAAACAAAAACTAAAGGAAGAAATACTCCAAACATATTTACAAGACGACATGTAAACTCACATAAGGATTGACATTTCCAGCCTGTGTTGTGTTATAGCTTAGTTTTTCTTTTTTCTCTGTGACACTATGTCTTAGATTTGTTTTTGAATAGTAACCGCTTAACTTAGACTAGCTCAGTTTTCTTTTTCTCTCAGTCATATTTTGTCTTAGCCTTGTTTTAAATTGTAATCGCTCTTGTCTTGTTTTCTCTTTTTTCTCCTTTGAATTCTTGGATGGAATATGGGTGGGCAATATAAGCTGCGGCTTCAGCCATCACCCATTTCGGATAACTCACGTGGAATTGTATAGTAGAAGGAGTCTTTGTCTAATTTGACCTTGTTGTTATATTATACAGTTTCTTTTAACCTGTAATGTACTATCCGAAATAAATAAATTCATTCAAATAAATAAATTCATTCATTCAACCCCATGAAGATGCTGCAAAGGGTTGAAGAACAGCTTTCAATTTACTTTGGGCACGTTATTTTTTGGCATTTTTAGGAAAATTGCCCGGAGTGCAAGGGGTTAATCACCATATAAATAAAATGACAGGTGATTATCTTTTGATCATTACAAATCTCTCCATTAAAATAATATAAAATCCCATTAAATGTCATTTACTTTTTTGACACCACATCAGCGATGTTTGATTCCCCACAGTGGAAGCTGAACCAACAAATCCTAGAGAATGATTACGCATGAAGCAGAAAATTAAGAACAGTAAATTTCTGAATGAGGAGATTTTTTTTTTCTTCTTTTTGGCTGTCAAAAAAAAAAAAAATAATAATCAATGTCTCCAACAGCTGTTGTTTCCAAGGCAAACAGTAATCCCTACTAGCAAAAGACACATTTGCACAACAGCACAGCCTAGAGGTAGAAAAATAACACTGCAAAAACGTGAAATCCCAAACCACTCAGACCACACCCCATCACCTGGAGCAAACAAACCCACAAACAATTCAAACCTCATCAAATGCCCATAATATAAAATCCCGTAGATTAAAAAAAAAAATAATAAACATGTCATACACATCTTGTGATCACCAAATACTGTACATTATCCTCTTACATATATGTTCTTTTTTTTTTTATTTATTTATTTTTTTTTAAATTTCCCTTTCTCCCCATTTCTCTTTTGTTTGTGCATGTCTGAAGTGAGTTTCAATCTAAAAACATCTGTTTTTACCAGCATTCCAGTCAACGTTTGCCAAAGGAGCTTCTCTTAGGCTGACTTAGGTGAACTCTGCATAACTTAGCCCAGTGCTCAGGAACTTTTATAAACTGGAAATAAACGGTGAAAGTTGTGCTCAAACATTGGCAAATTTTCAGCATGCTCAAAATTCTCAATGAATACAACTTCCGCCAGCATTTGCCAACAAACACCAACTATCATTAACTTTTATCAACTTTTGCCAGCAGAGCCAGACGTTTGCTAAAACATCAGTAAATTGGTTCAAACAATGTAGTGTGAACCCACCCAAAAAAGCAGGTCCAGGATGGCAGGAAGCCTCCAAAAATCCTGATCTTTATATCAGCATTGCCTGACGCTGATGTCAGCTCAACTGCACTGAGTATTCTTACCTTAAGTTAACCTAAGTTGGGAAATGCTACACATACACTAGCCTTAGTTGGCAAAAGTTTGACAACGCTGAATGCAATGCTGGGAAATGCTAGCAAAAGTTTGTGAAAGTAATTTCACCAACATGTGGGCTGATTCCTCTGATTTTTAAAAACGTCAGTAAAAGTCGGTCCAAACGTTATAGTGTGAACCCAGCTTTAACAACAAAAGGCTTCAAAGAAATCAACACCGTGGTCCAACGAGGAGGTGCAGACTTCTCTGTGCTTGTTAGTTGATGAGAGAATCCAGAGAGAACTAGACAGAGCGACCCAAAATGAATTTACGGCCACCAACAGGCAAATAATGGGAGGTAGACTGCCGTCGACCTGACGACGGCATCATTGATGAAAACCGTGATAGAGGATGGTGAGTGATGTGATATGACGTGATATTATGCATCTTTTATGTTATTTATCCCAGTGGTGGAAAGCTCTCTTTGAACAAACACCAACGTTGTCTCCTGTATGCAGACAGTGAGCTAGTTAATTAGCCATCAATGCTAACTCGGTGCTCTGATTGTATTTTGCACTTGTGCCGACAACATCTGATGATACAAGCTAGTGTTAATCCTGGTTTAAAAGTTGTTGTTTTTTTTTTTTTTAACATGTTGCACTTTCATGCTGTGCATGTACTTAACCCTTTGAATGTGTATGGTGCAGAACTGCGACATATCCCCTAGTGGTCAAGAGTGGTAAATATTTTTTGTCAATAAAATAGTTCAGATTTCCAATATAACTTGAAAGTGGTAAGAGATAATAACTTACTGTCAATTAGAAAGATGTAAAATATGATCCAAAGTTTCAGATAGGAATAAATTTATGCATATAATTTGCATAGTGTCGCGGCACCTCTTTAGATTCCATAACTCAGTCAAAACTGGACTTTGGCCATATTTGCACAAAAAATGGTTCAGTCTTTTGACACCGTTTTTTGTACAGAGGTACCTCATCATCTTATCTTCAAAGTATATGAACAAGAAATCAGTACATTTAAAAAAAAAAAAATAGAAGAAATTTCTCACTTACTTTTGACAAAGTCAGAGTGAGAAGGCAGGCGCAGTGGCGCACTCTGCCACTAGGGGCACGCAAATTCTCACACTCAAAGAGTTAAGTTGTGTGTATTTTTGTTCTAGAGTCTGACAAGCATCTGCTTTGACACCGGCAATGTCTAGCACGACACAGCAATGTGACTGGTAAGAAACAAGTTGCAAACCCCGCTGTTTTTAGCTGTGATGGAGAAAGTACTCAAATTCTTTGCTTTTAAAGTTAAAGTACAGATAAAGTGCCAAAACTAAAGTAGCATAATTTCCACTTAAGTAAAAATATTCAAGAACTAATCTTTTGAATGTACTTGAAGTATAATAAAAGTACTAGATTCAATTCAGCTGAATGTATTAACTCATTCTGATTGCTGAGGCCACAGTAAAAACAAGATTTTAAACATAATCTAGCCCTTGTAAAATCTACTTTACTGAAGCGCAGCTACATGAAAACTGTGCTGAAATACAACAAAGCACTTTTTGTGTCACATTCTACCACTAGCTTTTAGCAACAAGTGTATTTCCCAAATATGTTTTAAACTTGCTTTAATTAACCACCAACCACTTCTGTCTTTCCTCTAGGCAAGAGGAAAACGATCCACCCCAAACTGGACCTTAAGACACTATTTACAGAGATGCAGGCTGAAGATCTGCTGAACCAGGACCAGCATGAGCGGCACATCCAGTTGCTTCTCAGTGAGGCAAGGGAGCATGAAACTACCTTGCGAAGGGATGAGATTGCTCAGAATGCTGCCTTCAATCAAGCATTCCTTGGTGTGCTGGGCGACCTTGCAAAGGCGATGACTGGCTGGCATGTGACCCAATCTAAGTTTTTTTTTTTTGTTTTGTTTTTTTTTTTTGTTTTTTTTTGTTTTTTTGTTTTTTTAACAGTTTAGAGTCTAATCTGGATTTTGCTGCTGATTGTAACAAACAATTTAGTGACTTTTCTGTTTGCATCATGATTTTCTATCTTTTCTGTTAAGACACCAGTCAGAAAACAGTCAACAGTACACACCGAACATTTATCAGTGACGTTGAAAATAATGGCTAATTTTGAAGAAAAAGTAACCAAAACAATTATGTGTCAAATAGGTTCATTTTGTCTTCTTTTAATTATTTATCTTTTGTTCATATAAAAGACAAAAAATAAAATAGAAAGGAGATGTCTTTACCTTCTTTACATGTTTCAACTGCACTGCAGCCTTCGTCAGAAGAGACGAAGACAATTATGTTATTTACTGAAGACTGTATTGTTGGATGTGCCAGTGCAGAAGACACTGCACACTTCAGTGATAGTTAGATAGATACTTTATTTCAAACAAAAAAGTATAACAAAAACAAAACAAATGACAAATGCAATAAAGTAACAGTATACAGTGTTCAAAAGGGAGAAGGAAGAAGTGAACACTTACTAATTCCATCTCCTCTTTTCCATAAATACACCCATGTGAATTATATACAAATTACCACATTTAAGATAAGATAAGATAAGAAAAGCCTTTATTAGTCCCACAATGGGGAAATTCCAGGATTGCAACAGCACAGGGATAGCAACACTCAGAGCAACAATCAGAAGGCAAGAAAAAACAACATCTAGTAAACATGTCCATATTACTATAAATGTATATATATAGACACACAGTGCAGAGCATTATGGTTGGTTGGTGAATGTGCAGCAGAAAGTCTAAGCTCTCTCTCCGCGGATGCGGCGGGCCAGCTGGTAGTCTTTGGGCATGATGGTGACCCCCTTAGCGAAGAAGAGACCACCAGGTGGGCCTCGCTGGTCTCCTGCAGAGCCGTGACGGCGAAGCTCAGGAAACGCAGGACGGTCTTGAAGTCCTGAGCGATCTCCCTCACCAGGCGCTGGGCGGGCAGCTTACGGATGAGCAGCTCCGTGGATTTCTGGTAGCGACGGATCTCTCTCAGAGCCACGGGCCTGTGACGGCGAGGCCTCTTCACTCTGCCGGTGGCCGGAGCGCCAATCCGAGCAGCCCTGGTGGCTAGCTGTCTCCTGGGGGGCTTCTTCCTCCAGTAGATTTTATGGGCGGTCTGCTTGGTTCTTGCCATCGCTCTTTATTATTCTGTCTTATATTTCTTGCACGCCGCCTAAACTCCAGCCCGGCACCCGCGTCGTTTTCGCTACAGCTCCCGGTATGTCGAGTTTCCCATTAACACCGGGCGGCGGCCAAGTGCTAGCTAGCACTAGCTCCTCCCCGCTGTAGCGTCTCCCGCTGCAAACCGTGGCTCCGTCCGCCGACCCGGGAGACCCCCGGGGCGATCCGTGCGTCCGTGATATATATACAGAGTGAAAGGTGTAGAAAGAAGAAGGAAGATAAAAAAAAAAAAAAAAAAAAAAAAAAGGCTGTTGCAACGGGCAGCCTACTCGTGTGGCGCCACCGGTCTGGCGAAACCGGAATTTAAGACCCCAAGTAAACAATTAACTGTATTTTGTACATATCAACATTAACACAAATCCATCCTAACATATATTGATGTCGATACATCAAAACCAGCCTCAAACAACACAGATATCTAACTAACTAACTAACTAACTAACCTGCACTTATATAGCGCTTTTCTAGTCACAAAGACCACTCAAAGCGCTTTCACTAATATTACCCCTCTATTCTAAGGGCCTATAGGAAACAGATATCTAGGGACAATTTAGAACAGCCAATTAACCTAACATGCATGTCTTTGGATTGTGGGAGGAAACCGGAGCCCCCGGAGTAAACCCACACAGCACAGGGAGAACATGCAAACTCCACACAGAAAGGTTCCAACCCCTGCCAACCTGGGGATTTGAACCAGGAACCTTCTAGCTGTAAGGCAACAGTGCTAACCACTGCACCACCGTGCTGCCCGATATACATAGTGCTGTCCCACCCACCATTCCATAGTGTCCCAGAGTGAACATAGTGAATCGTACATATAAATACTACCCTTCTAACATATATCCTTTCAGCAAATAATGTTTGTACCTCTTTTTGAATTGATTTCTGTTTGTACATAGTTTCAGTTCTGGCTCCAGACTGTTCCACAAATCCACCCCACAGACAGATATAAGATAAGATAAGATAAGCCTTTATTAGTCCCACAACGGGGAAATTCCAGGATTGCAACAGCACAGGGATAGCAACACTCAGAGCAACAATCAGAAGGCAAGAAAAAACAAGCAAGCAAGAGCAGCTAATATACATATGTACATATTACTATAAAATATATATATACACACACACACACACACACACACACACACACACAGTGCAGAGCATTGTAGCTGGATGGAATAAATATGTAAATATATAAACACCCACAGTATGGAGCATTGCAGCTAGGTGGAATAAATATGCAAGTATATAAACACACACAGTGCGGAGCAATGTAGCTAGATGGAATAATATGTAGATATATAAAAACACAGTGCGGAGCATTGTAGCTAGATGGAATAAATATATAGATATATAAATATAAACACACCCAGTGCAGAGCATTGTAGCTAGATGGAATAAATATGTAAATATATAAACACACACAGTGCAGAGCATTGTTGCTAGGTGGGATGAAACAGCATAACCGTCTATTTAGTTATCCTACATGGTATGATTATGTGCCCATACATATTCTCACCCTCCATAGCGACCGGTATGTTCCTAGTTGTATGCCGGAGAGGACCATTGTGTAAGTCTATTGCATCTTTTGCATTCAAAAAAAAAAAAAAAAAATATGCACATACTTTTCTTGACTGTTCGTATCTTGGGTTTTGTAAAGTTTAAGTCTCCTCTCAAATTATGATCATTGTCTCTTTTTAAATATTTTTTGTATATCAGTTGGGAGTTGATTATTATTTGCCCTGTACATGACTTGTGCTGTCTTAAATTTAACTAAATCGATGAACTTTATGACATGTGACTTTAAAAATAACGAATTGGTATGGTCTCTATATCCTACATTATTTATTATCCTTATAGCTCTTTTTTGTAATGTGCATATTGACTGTAGGTTGGTCTTGTAGGTGTTTCCCCAGACTTCTACACAGTAACATAGTACCAGTATATTGAGAAATTCTGTGACATATTAGCATCTGTATTTCTAATAATTGGTTAGGGTTTAATAGGATTTAACATATTTTAACACAAACTTCTTTATGGTTCATAATTCCGTTGACAGACTGACACCAAGCCAAAAGTGGTTTCTCAAACTGCTGGATTATTCTTAGACAGCTTTTCCAATCTTTAAGCATTTGAATGAATGAATGAATCTTTATTTCTGATTGATTAAAAGTAAAGATTAAAAAAAGAAATGGAACAATATAACAAAGGGGGAAAAAATCCAACAAGGTCAAATCAAACAATAACTCCTCTGATTATACAGTTCAACATAAGTTATCCGAAATGGGTGATGGCTGAAGCCGCAGCTTATATTGCCCACCCATATTCCATCCAAAAATCCAAAAGAAAAACAAAACAAGAGCGATTACAATTCAGAACAAAGCTAAGACAAAACGTGACAAAAAAAAAACAAAAACTAAGCAACAACACAACACAGACTAGATATGACAATCCTTATGTGATTTTACATGTCATCTTGTACTGTATATATGTTTGCAGTATTTCTTCCTTTAGTTTTTGTTTAAATTGTCCAAGCGTTGTACATGATTTTAAATTCAGGTCCAAAAGTGTTCCACAATCTGACTCCTTGCACTGAGACACAGTGTTGCTTGGTAGTAGTTCTCACTGAGGGTTTTTTAAATATACATGTTTCTCTGAAATGATATTTTTTCTCCCTTATTTGGAACAACTTTTGGATATTTGCGGGCAGTGATAGATTCTTAACTTTAAACATAATTACTGCAGTTTTAAAGTCAACCAGATCTTTCAACTTGAGAGCTTTTAATTTAAGAAAGAGTGGGTTTGTTGGTTCCCTGTAAGCAGCTTTGTTTATTATTCTAATAGCTCTCTTCTGAAGCATAAAGACTGGATATATATGTTTGTTTTATATGCATTTCCCCATACTTCAGTACAATATGTCATGTATGGGAGTATTAATGAATGATACAAAGTATATAATGTGGGTTGATTCAGCAAATATTTCACTCTGTGTAGTATTGCAATTGATTTAGATATTTTGCCTTTAATATAATTAATATGCGACTTCCAACACAGTTTATTATCAATTATTACTCCAAGAAATTTAGTTTCAGATACCCTTTCAATCTCTACACCATTTACACTAAGTTTAGATACTAAGTTGTTGTGATGGTTGTTAAAAACTATAAATTTTGTCTTACTTAAATTAAGCGTTAATTTGTTTGAATCAAACCACAGTTTAAGCTTTCCTAATTCCTTTCCGAGTGTATCCAAAAGTTGTTCCAAATTGCTTCCACTGCATAATAAATTAGTATCATCGGCAAACAATATTAAATCAATTTTTTCCGAGACTTTACATATATCATTTATATACATGAGCACAAATCACCCTTCATGGACATCACTTGTGGTGTGCCCCAGGGGTCCGTTTTGGGACCCAAACTCTTTATTTTGTATATAAATGACATATGCCAAGTATCAAAAATTCTGAAATTTATTTTGTTTGCGGATGGTACAAATATCCTTTGCACTGGTGAGAATTTGCAGCAGATTTTAGAGGTGGTCACAACTAAAATGAAAAAGTTAACGCAGTGGTTCAACAAAAATAAATTATCTCTAAATCTAAAAAAACCCCCAAAGATTATGTTGTTTGGAAATTATAAAATAAATCATGAAATAATGGTAACGATAGATGATACCAGAATAGAAACAGTACAGGAAAATAAGTTTCTGGGGGTGACGCTAGACAATAAAATCTGCTGGAAACCTCACATCAGTCACATCTAACTAACTAACTAACCTGCACTTATATAGCGCTTTTCTAGTCACAAAGACCACTCAAAGTGCTTTCATTAATACTAACCCTCTATTCTAAGGGCCTATAGGGAACAGATATCTAGGGACAATTTAGAACAGCCAATTAACCTAACATGCATGTTTTTGGCATGTGGGAGGAAACCGGAGAAATCCTGGAGTAAACCCACGCAACACGGGGAGAACATGCAAACTCCACACAGATCACTGTTGGTCGGGGGCTGGGATCGAACCCACGATCCCACGATCCCCACAATCCCCCGGCCAAGGGTAAACTGTGCTGCCGCAGTGCTAACCACTGCGCCACCGTGCATCTGGGCCAAGTTGGCAAAATGTATAGGCATACTGGGGAAGACGAGACACATCTTGGACTATGAAACATTGGTCTTACTGTACAATTCACTGTTTCTACCTTATCTTAACTACTGTGTAGAAGTCTGGGGAAACACCTATAAGACCAACCTACAGTCAATATGCACATTACAAAAAAGAGCTACAAGGATAATAAATAATGTAGGATATAGACACCATACCAATTTGTTGTTTTTAAAGTCACATGTCATAAAGTTCATCAATTTAGTTAAATTTAAGACAGCACAAGTAATGTACAGGGAAATTAATAATCAACTCCCAACTAATATACAAAAATTTTTTTTATTTATTTTTATTTATTTTTATTTTTTATTTATTTTATTTACTTATTTATTTTAAAAAAGAGACAATGATCATAATTTGAGAGGAGACTTAAACTTTACAAAACCCAAGATATGAACAACCAAGAAAAGTATGTGCATATCTGTCTGTGGGGTGGATTTGTGGAACAGTCTGGAGCCGGAACTGAAACTATGTACAAACAGAAATCAATTCAAAAAGAGGTATAAACATTATTTGCTGAAAGGATATATGTTAGAAGGGTAGTATTTATATGTACGATTCACTATGCTCACTCTGGGACACTATGGGACACTATGGAATGGTGAGTGGGACAGCACTGTGTATATCTGTGTTGTTTGAGGCTAGTTTTGATGTATGGACATCAATGTATGTTAGGATGGATGGGTGTTAATGTTGATATGTACAAAATACAGTTAATTGTTTACTTGGGGTCTTAAATGTGGTAATTTGTATATAATTCACATGGGTGTATTTATGGAAAAGAGGAGATGGAATTAATAAGTTTTCACTTCTTCCTTCTCCGTTTCAAACACTGTATACAGTTACTTTATTGCATTTGTCATTTGTTTTGTTATACTTTTTTGTTCGAAATAAAGTATCTATCTACATATTGAATAACAGTGGCCCCAAAACTGAACCCTGTGGGACTCCACAAGTAACCTTCAGTAACTGAGTTTTTGTTACCAACACATACATACTGATATCTATTCTTTAAGTAACTACAAAACCAGGACAGTGCTACTCCCCTAATACCACAATTTTGTAGTTTATTTAATAATAAGTTATGATCCACTGTATCAAATGCTTTTTTAAGATCCAGGAACACCCCAACTGAATACTCTTTATTTTCAACGACAGTTGATATTTTTTCTATAAATTCCATTAGAGCAAATGCAGTTGTCCTCTTGTGTCTGAATCCATATTGCTGCTCACACAATAAATTATTCATTATGAAGCTGTCAATTCTCTCACAGAATATTTTTTCAAGTATCTTGGAAAATTGTGGCAATCGTGAAATTGGTCTATAGTTTGAAAATTCCCCTCTGTCACCCGTCTTGTAAATCAGAATTACGTTAGCTATTTTCATTGCATTGGGAAATATACCCGTTTGGAGAAACAGGTTTCAAATATAAGACAGTGGTTTCACTAAGCATTCAATAATAGTTTTGACTAAGAGCATGTCAATACCATCACAGTCCGTAGATGTTTTACTTTTAAATGATTTAACAATTTCAATGACCTCTCTCTCGTCTGTGTTCTTTATGAAAATGGAGTCTTTTATAGCAGTGTTTTTGCTTACTGTATCACCCGTAGGTGCCATAATGGATATTTCTCGAGCTAAATTAGGACCAATGTTAACAAAAAAGTTATTGAATTCATCTGCAGGTGAGACTGCATTCACACTCTTAAGACATTTTATTATTTTTTTTATTTTTTTTTAATTGGTTGGGTAGCTTATATTTCAATTTTTATTTCCAAGAATATTGTTACGTATTGTCCATGTATTTTTTAATATTGTCTCTGTTTTTCTCCAGTTCTTTACTGTAATAGTCTCTTTTGCTACATCTCATTATATATGTTAAATTATTTTTGTATGTTTTATACCGCTGCTCTGCTTCTTTTGTCCTTTTCTTTAGAAAAGCTTTATATAATGAATTTTTCTTTTTACACGCCTTTTGTAATCCTTTGGTTAACCTTGGCTTGTCGACAAATTTATGTTTTAGCTTTTTCTTTACTAATGGGCAATTTTTTTCATAAAGAGGGGTTACAATGTTCATAATTAATTAATTAATTAATTAATTAATTAATTCACCCTTATTGTCATTCAGCCGTACAACCAATCATGTACAGCAGAACGAGATTGTGTTTTACCTATCTACAGTGTAAATCACACACACCCCAAGTGCAGAATCAGAGGGCCGCTGCCATGCAAGGCGCCGCCACAGAGTTCCCTCCTCCATTCCATTTATTGCCGAGCACCAAGCTGGATGGCAGGAAATTCCACTTTTATATGGTCTTCGGCATGACCCGGCCGGGATTTGAACCCCTGCCTCCCGGGTGTGGGGCGGATGCTCTACCAACTGAGCCACCACTCCGGTATGTTGTTCATAAATGTGTCATAGGCTTCATTTACATCCGATACATATACTTTTGTCCAGTCTTGCTTCAGCAAAGTCTTCTTTAAAAGAACTGATTGCATTTGGTGATTTGTATCTTAAAGATTTTAAAGTTGTTTTCTGTTTTGGCCCCCGTGTGGCCATGGATAAGTGCAAAGACTGGCAAATGGTCACATATCATTTATCAATAATCCACTTTCTATTTTCTTATCAATAATATTAACAAACAGGTTGTCAATAAGTGTAGCAGTGTGAACTGTGATTCTACTGGGATGTGTTATTGTGGGATATAAACTCATACTGTACATAGAATTCATGAACTCTGTAATTACATTTTGTTGAAATGGATTTAGTAAATCAATATTGAAATCTCCACAAATTACAACCATTTTCTTACTAGTAATATTATTGTACAGCTCAACTAATTTATCTCTGAATGTCTCAATGCAAGTTCCCGGCATTTTATATATACAACTTATTAGATTTATTGTTTCATCTTGATCAATCTCAACAGTAACACACTCCAGGATCCCTGGTAATGCAAAGGACATTCCATTTACAAGCTTACACCTATACAGGTCATCAATATACAGTGCAACACCACCACCCTTTTTTTTGAGATCTGTTAATATGAAACATTTGATATCCCTCTATTGTCATCAGAGGAGCCTGCTCTTCATTAAGCCACGTTTCAGAGACTGCGATAGCTGTAAATTTTCTGTCTAGCTGTTTTAAATAGCCCTGAATCTGTGGAAAGTTTTTGTTAAGACTTCTGCTGTTGAAGTGTAGTATTGATAGTTTACCATCTAGTTGCACTTGACTTTTGAATTGCTTTTCAGTGTAATATTCACAATGATTATGGATATTATTGAAAAAGTGGTTATCAGGATCAATATCATTCTCCATCTCTTGTAGATGGTGTTCAGCATAATGACATATTTTCAGAGTTTGAATTTCCTCTCTCTGTGTCAAATGACTTCCTCCAACTGGGGATAATTGATGTCTACTCAAGTCAGTCATAATTTTTTTTGTTTGTTTGTTTTGTTTATTTTTTGGGGTTTTTTTTGTTTTTTTTTTAAGTATATTGACATGGTATGTCACAAAAGAACTATTCTTGCCGTGTGTGTGGATATGGATTACCATAGTCTCTTAATTTTCTTAATCAGTATTCATCTATATTTATTTAAGTCAGTAAGATCTCTGATTATTATGGTATTTGCTTCCTCAGGTGTTCCATTAAGTTTGATCCAAACTCTACAATTTCTTGTCCATGTTGCCTGTATCTTATTTTGTCTTTTCAGCATCCGTGCTTGCCGTGCCATTTCAGCATTAGTCTTTGTTAAATGTTCATTTAGGTAGACTTTTGTTCCCCGTAGCTTTCTGGCCTGCCTCAGTATGTCATTCTTTACCCTTCTGTTCACAAAGCGCATCACAATTGATTTCTTTGTTTTATTATCTTTTCTAGGTAAAGTATGACAGGCTGAAATTGCATTTACTTCAACCTTTATGTTTCTGCTTTCAAGGAACTGAAGCACCTGGTTTTCCAGGGAGACTGATTCACTCAGGGGAGCCTCCTCACCTCTCATTCCTGTTGTAACATTGGCATATGATTGATATTTAAAGTCTAGTCCACTTATAATTTGATCATCCATACGAGAATATTGTTCATTAATTTATGTCATTTGGGAACCTTCACAAATAATATAAACACAAGTGGAGATATATATCTGCAAAAGGTACAAAAGTTTATTGTCAAAATTCTTAGTGCAATACAAAATGAGTAAATGTACAGTAAATAAATTGCTGATGCAGAGAATATATATTTATACAGTATCTACATGTACAGTCATGAAAAAATTGGGACACTCTGTATAAGCCTGTGTTTTTTAACATATTTGGACATATGGATATTTAATATCAATGTTAAAAATACTGGGATATTTATGTAATACAGTTTGACAATTAAAAATGAATTAAATACTTTTCTAAAATTTTCTGTAAAATGAAATTCTAAATAAATAGTGAGGAAAAAATTAGAACACCCCCATCTTTATAGGACACCCCCACATTCATTCCCACTTAAAATGGCTAAAATAAATATTAACTAACTAACTACTAACTAACTTGCACTTATATAGCGCTTTTTTAGTCACAAAGACCACTCAAAGCGCTTTCATTAATACTAACCCTCTATTCTAAGGGCCTATAGGAAACAAATATCTAGGGACAATTTAGAACAGCCAATTAACCTAACATGCATGTTTTTGGCATGTGGGAGGAAACCGGAGAAATCCCGGAGTAAACCCACGCAACACGGGGAGAACATGCAAACTCCACACAGATCACTGTTGGTCGGGGGCTGGGATCGAACCCACGATCCCACGATCCCCACAATCCCCCGGCCAAGGGTAAACTGTGCTGCCGCAGTGCTAACCACTGCGCCACCGTAAAAAAAAATGCAAATAAAAACAAAAACAAGGTTAGACATAGATATGTGAACATTTCTTAATAAATAACTGAATATTTAATGGGGTGTCTTAATTTTTCACATGACTGTATATATCCAGTAAATCCATGTATTTCTCCATGTGACCTTGTGACTGCATTATTTACATATTATACACCACTTGCATATTATACAACACCGGAGTGGTGGCCTAGTGGTAGAACATCGGCCCCACAGCCGGGAGGTCATAGCTTCAAGCCCTGGCCGGGTTATATCGAAGACCATATAAAATGGTACTTCCCGCCTTCTAGCTTGGTGCTCAGTATAATAGAATGGAGGAAGGAAGAGGTTGTTTGTGGCAGTGCCTTGCATGGCAGCGGCACCTCTGATTCTAGATTATTAACATTGTAGACAGGAGAAACATAATTTCATTCTACTGTACATGATTAGCTATATGGACTGAATGACAAAGTTAGCTTCTTCTTTTAATTGCTTTTAATCCTACATCAAGTTTGTTCTGGCTTAAAAATGCATCATAATTGTTAAATATATCTTGTTATACCTAACTTTGTACTGTTTACCTGTTGAAATATATATATTTTACAGCTAATATAACCCCATAACTACAATACGGCACCTGGCGATCAATTTTTGGCAGTTAAAGACTTTTTGCCCCAACACCACCACAGACTCCAGTGCAACTGGAACAGGTACATCCCATGATGTCTCAGTCTCTCCATGATTTTCACACAGATCAGAGCAATTTGTTCCTCAGGAAGCTAAACGTTTCTACAGACATTTTGAAGTTCTGTTACCACTGTGCATTCGTGAAGCTGGTGTGACGTCCCACCACTGGGAGGCTCGGTTGAACACCCAGACCGACGGTTTAAAGCGACAATTTTGCCAGAAGAGACCAATCTGAAACAAACACACACACACTTTAATACCTAATAGCGAAAACTTGCCACGATTACAATGTAGTGCGGGGGACTTATTAATGACTGCAGCAAACTAGCATTAGCAACCATTAGCTTACCTTCATATGTGATCTAGTTCGTATCCTCCCGTCTTTGGCTTTATACTGCTCTATGGCTTTCTGAACTCTCCAGTACTTTTCCAGAGTCTTTCGTCTCTCCGTCTGTAGCCTTCTCTGCCTTTACACTGACAAAAAGCCATATGGAGCAAGCAGTAAGTATACCATCGCCTCGATATCCTCCATCTCGTGTTTTACTTGTGCCACATACAAATGACATCATGGGCGTGTCGGGCTGCCTTGCCGTAAAGATCCCACCCAATTTGAGGTAGTACTCAGTTGTAATGGAAAACCAACCACACCATGTCGAGTGGAGTAGAGTCAAGTAGAGTCGGGCTGAGTAGGTGCTTGTAGAAAAGGGACTTAAGACCCTCCAACTGGGGGAAAAGGGGGGGGGGGGTCACAGAGCACAGCAACCCCTCTCCCATCTCTACCCTTCCACTCACTCACTCACTCACACACTCTCTCTCCCACACACACACACAATGTTGTGATTAAAGTTACCAGATTCTGAAACAATCTGTAATCACGGTGTACTTTAATATTTAGTAGAAAAGCCTTTGTTGGTACCAACAGCTTCTAGATGCCTCCTGTATGGAGGAACTAGGCACAGGTATTGCTCAGGAGTGATTTTAGCCCATTCTTCCACACAAACTGTCAAATTTTGAAGGTTCCATGGGTGTCTTCTATGAACTCTGATCTTCAGTTCGTTCCATAGATTTTCAATTGGATTCAGGTTGGGTGACTGACTGGGCCATTCAAGCAGCTTTATTTTCCTTCTCTGGAGCCAGTTGAGAGTTTCCTTGGCTGTGTGTTTGGGATTGTTGTCTTGCTGAAATGTCCACCCTCATTTCATCTTGAGCAACTTGGCAGATGGCAACAGATTCTTAGCAGGGATGTCTCTGTACATCTGTCCATTTAGCTTTCCTTCAATTATGTGAAGTCTGCCTGTACCATGTGCTGAAAAAAAAAACACCCCTACACCACGATGGGATGTGCAGTGCCATTTCTCCTCCAAACATACTGTGTGTTTGGGCATCCAGAAAGTTCAATTTTGGTCACATCTGACCAGACTATATTCTCCCAGTATTTTACCGTGTTGCCCAAATGTTGTGCAGCAAACTTTAAACAAGCTTCAACATGCTTTTTCTTAAGCAATGGAGTCTTGCGAGGTGAGCGGGCATAGAGCCTGGTTCAGTGCATTACTTACCGTTTTCTTTGAAACAGCAGTACCTGATAACTCCAGGGCTTTCTGGAGCTCTCCACGAGTGGTCTTTGGCTCTTGGATAACTCTTCTAATAATTTGTTTGACTCCTCTGGCAGACATCTTGTGAGGAGCTCTTGGTTGTGGCTGGTTTGTGGTAAAATGATGTTCTTTCCACTTCCGGATGATGGCTCCAACAGTTTATAAATGCACCTGTAACCAAATCCATCATTATGTTTTGCACAAGGTTGCAAATGTCTTTGCTTCTACCCATCATGAGTTCTTTGTGATGTCATAATCTGATATTCACAGACCTTTTGAAAGGCTATCAATCAGGACTTAACCAGCTAAAATTAATTTGCACTGATGGGGGATGGGATGATTTCCTAAATTCTGATGGATTTAAGCTATTTCTTGGCTTTCTATGGTAAATGGTAAATGACGTTCACTTATATAGTGCTTTTTCTCAACTGTAGATGACCAAAGCACTTTATAGATCCTGCTATCCACCCATTCACACACTGATGGCAGCGGAACTGCCATACACAGGCACTGGCCTGACCCACCAGGTGCAACTTGGGGTTCAGCGTCTTGCTCAGGGACACTTCGACATGCAGACAGAGCGGGAATCGAACCCCTGACCCTCCAATCAGTAGTCGGCCACACTATACCTGCACCACAGCCGCCCCATATGCCTCTTTGCCCGTCTTTTTTTCTTCATGTGTTCAATACTTATTTCCTGTGACATTCAACTTTATTAAATTTAACTTGTTTTGTGAACACAGTTGCCTTGATTTCTTTGTACAGACGTGGACAAAATTGTTGGTACCCCTCTGTTAATGAAAGAAAAACCCACAATGGTCACAGAAATAACTTGAATCTGACAAAAGCGGTAATAAATAAAAATTCTATGAAAATTAACCAATGCAAGTCAGACAATGTTTTTGAATTGTGGTTCAACAGAATTATTTTAAAAAACAAACTCAAAACAGGCCTGGACAAAAATGATGGTACCCTTAACTTAATATTTTGTTGCACAACCTTTTGAGGCAATCACTGCACTCAAACAATTTCTGTAACTATCAAAGAGACGTCTGCACCTCTCAGCTGATATTTTGGCCCACTCCTCATAAGCAAACTGCTCCAGTGGTCTCAGGTTTGAAGGGTGCCTTCTCCACATGGCATGTTTCAGCTCCTTCCACAGATTTTCAATAGGATTTAAATCAGGGCTCATAGAAGGCCACTTTAGAATAGTCCGATGTTTTGCTCTTAGCCATTATTGGGTGTTTTTAGCTGTGTGTTTTGGGTCATTATCCTGTTGCAAGACCCATGACCTGTGACTGAGACCAAGCTGTCTGACACTGGGCAGCACATTTCTCTCTTGAATACCTTGCTAGTCTTGAGATTTCATTGAACCCTGCACAGATTCAAGACACCCTGTGCCAGATGCAGCAAAGCAGCCCAAGAACAAAACAGAACCTCCTCCATGTTTCACAGTAGGGACAGTGTTCTTTTCTTGGTATGCTTCATTTTTGCGTCTGAACATAGAGCTGATGTGCCTTGCTAAAAAGTTCCAGTTTTGTCTAATCTGTCCACAGGACATTCTCCCAGAAACTTTGTGGCTTGTCAACATGCAGTTTGGCAAATTCCAGTCTGTTTTTTTTTACGATTTGTTTTCAACAGTGGTGTCCTCCTTGGTCCTCTCCCATGAAGTCCACTTTGGCTCAAACAACGACGGATGGTGCGATCTGACACTGATGTACCTTGACCTTGGAGTTCACCATGAATGTGTTTAGAGGTTATTCTGGGCTCTTTTGTTGCCATTCATATTATCAGTCTCCTCCTGTGGCCACGTCCAGGGAGGTTGGCTACAGTCCCGTGGATCTTAAATTTCTGAATAATATGTGCAATTATAGTCACAGGAACATCAAGCTTTTTTCCTTTTTTTTTTTTTTTTTCCTTTGAAAGACAAAAGTAAAATAGAAAGATGTCTTTACCTTCTTTACATGTTTCAACTGCACTGCAGCCTTCATCAGAAGAGTCAGCTGATTGCTGCCAGGTGACATTTATCAGCTGATTTTCGTAGGCGGGGCCAGCTCAGCAGATCTGTCAGATCCACCGAGCCGGCCCCGCCTCCCGCCGTCAGATGGTCTCTGGAGAATGTGGTCCCAGGTGTGAGAAAGCATAAAGGCCCCCTCATCTCGGTTCATGGTGTCTTTTCCCCGCTTTCTGATCTCTATTGCCTCCTTGATCCAACGTTTGTGTCTGTTGCTCTCCGATCCAATAATTTTTGTGTTGTCCCAGTCCATGATGTGATTATTTCTTTTGCAGTGGTCCGATATAGCTGATTTTAATGTTTCTTGTTCTGCTTTTTCTTTTTGTGATCTTGTGAGTCGTCCTTGCGTTTCCTTCTCACATTCCTTTTGGTGTTCTTTTTTTCTTGTGGTGAATAATCTTCCGGTTTCTCCAATGTAGGTTTTGTTACATGATCTGCATGATATTTCATATAATACATTGCATTTATTGTCTTGTTCTATTCTGTCCTTGGGGTGTACTAATAACTGTCTTAATTTTTTGTGTGGTTTGACTGCTGTGTTTATTTTGTATTTTTTCATGATCCTTTGAATTGGTTCCGTGATCCCTCGTATGTATGGTATAGTTATGGTTTCCTTGTTTTTGATTTCAGCTTTTGTTCTGTGTCTTGTGTCCTGTTTATTTTCTTTGTTTTTGACTTGCTGTTTCCCTTTGTTTATGGCCCATACTGGATATTGGCAGCGTATAAGTGCATGTTTTATGTGGTTTTCCTCTTCCTGTCTGTCTTCTTGTTCCGTGATGATGGTGGCTCGTTCATATAATGTCCTGACGACTGATAGCTTGTGTGCTGTGGGGTGTTCCGATGTCCAAAGTAGGTATTGATCTGTGTGGGTTGGTTTCCTGTAGACTGTGATTTTTATGCTGCCGTCCTCGTTGTGGTGGATTTTCATGTCCAGAAAGGCTATGGTGCCATTTTCCTCCTCTTCGTGTGTGAATTTTATGTTCCCCGTACTGTCTGTACTGTTCAGATGGTCAGTGAGTTCTTGTGTATGTCCTTTCCTTATTTTTTCCAGAATGTCATCTACGTATCTCTTCCAAAGGGTGGGTTTGCATATTGTGGGTGCTGTGTTGATGGCTTTATTTTCCAGATCCTCCATAAAAAAACTGCTCATGATGGCTGATAGTGGGTCTCCCATTGCAAATCCTTCTTTTTGTTTGTAGATTTTTCCTCTGAATTGAAAATAAGTGGATTTTGCAACAAACTGTAGTAATTTGGATATGTCATGGACTGTGAGGTTGGTGCGTCTTTTTAGGGTACTGTCCTTGTTGAGGCGTTCTTGCACTATATGTAGTGTGACGTCAATAGGAGTCTTTGTGAATAAAGAGATGACGTCAAGCTGCTTGGAGATGGTCTTATAGCCTTTACCTTTAACATGCTTGTCTATAATTTTCTTTCTAATCTCCTGAGACAACTCTCTCCTTTGCTTCCTCTGGTCCATGTTTAGTGTGGTACACACCATGTCAACAAACAGCACAGTGACTACTTGTCACCCTTTAAATAGGCCGACTGACTACAAGTTTGTAGATGCCTGTGATGTTAATTAGAGGACACATCTTGGTTGAACATGTCCCGATGGTCACATTATTTTCAATCTTTTCTAGGGGTACCATCATTTTTGTCCAGGCCTGTTTCATGAGTTTGTTTTTTAAAATAATTCTGTTGAACCGCAATTCAAAAGCATTGTCTGATTTTCACGGATTAATTTTCATAGAATTTTTATTTATTACCACTTTTGTCAGATTCAAGTTATTTCTGTAACCATTGTGGATTTTTCTTTCATTAACAGAGGGGTACCAACAATTTTGTCCACGTGTATGGATTACTTGAGCTGTTGCTGGTATCTGCTGAAAATCTCAGGTCACTGGGTCCATCAGAAATATGTCTAATGAGAAAAATGTTGATGTGTTCAATACTTATTTTCCCCACCGTATAAGCATTTTATATTTTCCGTAGAATATTCTGTGTTACACAGGTACAGTATTTTTTAAAATTACCACCCTACACAGAGGTGCACTACTGAATCAAACTCAGGTAATAATTTGAAAGTTTCAGCACCAAGCATTGAAAATGAAATGGTTACGCTTAAAACATGGGTCGATAAAAAAAAGTCAGCTATTAATTTGAAGAAAACAAAGTTTATGGTAGATGTGTATAGATGTGATAAGTTTAAAATAAATAAGTTTCTCTTCTTCCTACACTGTTGTATAAACAAAAAAATAAAAGATATTTTGTACGTCATTCCGATCCTTGATTTTTTAATTTTATCAGTATTATGCATCTTACTATTGCTCAAAGAGTTTTTAGAAAGTTCCTAAAACAATCAGCTGCAGCGTGCAGGCCTTTAACATCTGTTGCTACAAATTTTGCTATTTTTGTAAATTTAAACCGAATCAACAAATGTAACTCGCTTAAAAAGCTATAAAGTGGTTTAAAGGGCCTTCTGCTTGGAGAATTGTGCTGCTGACACATTTTGGCTCCATGAAAAACAAACTGAATTCTGAGAATACTGGTTTGAAGACCCGGGCTGTTTGACCTTAAATAAACATCACAGTTATTTGACACTACAACGCGGCACATGTGAAAATTGGATCATTAAATAAAATCAGAAAAATTAAACAATGAAAAAGGCAGAAAAAACCTCACCATGACTGTGGGTTAGCGGGCAAAGCAGTAAGCATAGTGACGCAGTTAGCAAGCCAGCAGTGAGAGGAGAGGGAGGGTTTGATGGGCATAACCAATGGGCTCTAGAGGCAGGTTGACCACCAAGTCCATTGGGGGTAAAGCCGGAGTAGCAAAAACAGCGCAGGACCGATCCAGAGGTCTTCAGGCAAACTGGGGACAGATTGAAGTGACCAAAAAGTAAGCCTTCAAACGAGCTTTTTATGTTTAAAGCCCCCTCTGATTAGAATCGTATACAATCTCATATTCGTTCAATAACTTATTTTGATTCGTTTAAAAAAATATATATATTTGTCTACTCACCTATTTACTTATAACTACTATATTTATTTACTATGCTTACTTATTACTTAATAGCAAAATACTTACTTATTACTACTCACCTATTTATTTATAATGTGTGTATATATTTGTGTGGTATATATTTGTGTGGTTCCAAGGTTGTCATAGCCAGGAGCGGCACTGGGGTTAGGCGCCCAGTGCTCATAAAATGCTCCTTATGGCGTGCGTCTCGAAAAGCCTCTGACAACTAAGTCCAACTCCTAGCCTGCCCGTGTGGTTTAGTCTCTAAGCCCGGCGGAACTGCTTTTACTTCGGGTAGATGGTGGCTCGTCAACCTGGGAAGGTAGCCCATCTAGGGGAAGGTAAACCCTGATTTCAAACCTCTGCTGCCTTGCGGCACACCCGGTCACGGGAAAAGCTTCGGGAGTCAACCCTGAGGAAAAATCCGGAGTCAGAGCCCCTAAGGCAGTTCTCTGTTGTGCTCAACATCGTTCTGGCAGCTCCTGCGATGGCGCTGGTGCCAAACTGTAGCAGCCCTGCTGTTCCTTTGGATTCATCAGTGACGTGAAGAGGGGGGACATGCTGCATGGGCAACATCTTGTCCTCCATATCTTCCTGCCCAGGCTTGAATCCTACCAACGCCCAACGCTGGAAGGTAGAACACCGGATCACTGTAGAGGACACTCCAGCTTCGCCTTTGGCGTAGACAAAACACGGAAAATGACAGTTACCGGTTATAAGCCACCGCTCAATTGGCGTAGAGCGCGGCGCCAGGGGTTGTTCCAGACGGTGGGAGGGATCATCGGATCTCACTGGACAGCTACCGCCCGCCTCAAGCTGGGCAGCCCCCAGCCAATAAGGTGTTGTCCCGCCACAGCTTGTTTTCCTCATTGGGTGCATGGGGATGAGGAGAAGTCCGAACAGCAGGCTGAGAACCGTCG
This sequence comes from Pholidichthys leucotaenia, assembly GCA_020510985.1. NCBI lineage: Eukaryota > Metazoa > Chordata > Actinopteri > Cichliformes > Pholidichthyidae > Pholidichthys > Pholidichthys leucotaenia. The sequence continues at coordinate 78,957,303 of CM035841.1, forward strand.
CACCAGGCAAGACAAAAAAAACAAAAGAGACCAACTCTAAAACTGTGAACTTGGAACGTCCGCACTATGATGACAGGACTCGCTGCTAACCTCAAGGACATCAACGACACCAGGAAGAGGGCCATCATCAATAATGAGCTGAAGAGACTGGGAGTGGATATCGCCACTCTCCAGGAAACACGGTTGGCTGACGCAGGCACACAGAGAGAAGGACTACACGTTCTACTGGCAGGGAAAGGGCAGTGACGAACACAGGGAACACGGAGTGGGCTTCGCAGTGAAGAACACCTTGCTGAAGATGGTGGAACCGGGCAGCAATGGCTCTGCACGACTCTTCACCCTCTGCCTCAACACCACTCAAGGCCCAGTCACCCTCGTCAGTGTGTATGCCCCAACACTGACAGCCACACCAGAGGCAAAAGACGAGTTCTACGAGAATCTCGCAACAACTGTCAGGATCATCACCAACTCTGAACAACTCATTCTCCTTGGAGAATTCAATGCCAGAGTGGGTGCTGACCACGACTCCTGGCCCTCCTGTCTTGGACCATTTGGCGTGGGCAGAATGAACGGCAACGGACAGTGGCTGCTCGAGTTCTGCACATATCACGATCTGTGCATCACAAACTCGTTCTTCAAGACCAAGCCCCAACACAAGGTTTCCTGGCGACATCCGCACTCAAAGCACTGGCACCAGCTGGACTTGATCCTGACCAGGCGCACCTCACTGAAGAACGTGCTAATCACCCGTTCATTCGAGTGTGCAGATTGCGACACAGACCATTCATTGGTGTGTTGCAAGGTCAAGCTGCAGCTGAAGAAATTCCATCGTGCTAGACAGCCTGGAAAGGCACGGATTGACACCAGCAAGATGGCCCAACCAGAACTTGTTGAGCAGTTTGCCTCCACCTTTGAGAAGGAACTTGGTGTACCACAAGAACGAGAATCTGCAAAGCAGAAATGGGAAAAGCTGTGAAACACCATCCACCGCACAGCCTTGGCTACCTTTGGGAGGAAGACCTCGAAGTCACAGGACTGGTTTGATGCCAAGTTGACCGAGATGACCCCCGTCATTGAAGCCAAGCGCTCAGCACTTGCTGAGTACAATATGTACCCAAACGAGAAGAATCTCCAGATTCTCAGGGCTGCAAGAAGCAAAGTTCAGCAGACTGCTCAGCGCTGTGCCAACGAGTACTGGACTCAGCTCAGCCAAGACATTCAAACCGCTGTCATAACAGGGAACATCCGTGGTATGTATGATGGCATCAAGAAAGCACTTGGTCCGGCTCAGAGCAAGACGGCTCCCCTCAAATCCTCCACTGGGAGATGATCACAGAAAAGAACAAGCAGATGGAGAGATGGGTGGAACACTACTCCGACCTCTACTCCAGACAGAACACCGTGACACCGTCAGCCCTTGATGCCATCGACTGCCTGCCATCCATGGACGAACTTGACGCTGAGCCAACCATCGACGAACTCAGCAAGGCCATTGATAGCTTGACTGCTGGCAAGGCACCCGGCAACGACGGCATACCCCCCGACCTGATCAAGCACTGCAAGACCGCCCTACTGCTGCCATTGCATGACGTCCTCTGCCAGTGCTGGAAGGAAGGTGCCGTACCACAGGACATGAGGGACGCCAAGATCATCACCCTCTACAAAAACAAAGGGGAGAGAAGCGACTGCAACAACTACAGGGGCATCTCCCTCCTCACCGTTGTTGGCAAAGTCTATGCACGAGCTGTTCTCGTTCGTCTACAGAAGCTTGCCGAACGTGTCTACCCCGAGTCTCAGTGTGGCTTCCGCGCTGAGCGATCAACAATAGACATGATATTCTCCATCCGCCAACTCCAGGAGAAATGCAGAGAACAGAACATGCCCCTGTACGTCGCCTTCATCGACCTCACCAAAGCGTTCGATCTGGTCAGCAGAGAGGGCCTTTTCAAGATCCTGCCAAAGATAGGATGCCCACCAAAGTTGCAAAGCCTCATCGAATCGTTTCACACCAATATGCAGGGGATAGTGCAGCACGACGGCAACATCTCAGAGCCATTCAACATATGCAGTGGAGTGAAACAGGGCTGTGTACTTGCGCCAACCCTCTTTGGGATTTTCTTTGCTATGCTCCTGAGGCATGCCTTCAGCACAGCAACAGAGGGAATCTACCTGCACACAAGATCTGACGGCAGGTTTTTCAACCTCGCCCGCCTGAAAGCCAGAACCAAAGTATGCGAGGCTCTAATCAGAGACATGCTGTTCGTAGACGACGCTGCAGTTGCAACCCACACACAGCAGGAGCTTCAGACCCTGATGGACTGCTTCTCCCAGGCATGCAAGGACTTCGGGCTTACCATCAGCCTGAAGAAGACTAGCATCTTGCCGCAAGGCACGGAAGCACCACCAACCATCACCATCGACTACTACGAGCTGGAGGTCGTGAATCAGTTCACGTACCTGGGGTCCACGATCAGCAACAACCTCTCCCTTGATACAGAGATCGACAAGAGGATTGGAAAATCAGCCTTCACACTCGCTCGCCTCACCACACGAGTGTGGGAGAATCCCAAACTCTCTGTCAAGACGAAGATGGCAGTGTACAACGCCTGCGTCATCAGCACACTGCTCTATGGGAATGAGACGTGGACAACATACGCCCGGCAGGAAAAGAAACTGAACTCCTTCCACTTGCGCTGCATTCGCCACATCCTGGACATATCCTGGCAGGACAAAGTGCCCAACACAGAAGTTCTGTCCCGCGCCGGCCTTCCCTCCATGTTCACTCTACTCAGGCAGCACAGGCTTCGCTGGCTAGGCCACGTTCACCGTATGGAGGATGGCAGAATCCCCAAAGACGTCCTCTACGGAGAACTGGCGACTGGTAGGAGACGTTGGCCGCCCACAGCTGCGCTTTAGAGACGTCTGCAAGAGAGACATAAAGGCCCTGGAGATCAACACAGAGCGCTGGGAGGACCATACAACGGACCGCTCCAAATGGAGAGGCACCCTGACCAGACAGCTCAAGGCGGGTGAAGAGAGACTGACTGCTGCAGCAGATGAAAAAAGGACCCAAAAGAAGAACCGCCACAGACCCAGCAGCACGGAGACCACCCACAAGTGTGACCTGTGTGACAGGGACTGCCATTCGCGCATCGGCTTGTTCAGCCACAGGCGGTGCTGTTCCAGCAGAGTAGACATTTAGGATTCTCTTCCATGGTCATCATAGACCAACGGAGGCCAACGATATATTTGTGTGTTGTACATATATTTATATGTACATACACATGCATTTGCTGTAGTATTCCAAGTGTTTGTGTGGCTATGAGTTGGTGATATGAGTTTTGTTTGTTGTATTGTTTTGATTTAATGTTTGTTTTTCTGTATTCTACTCTATTTGGGATTTTTGTTAAAGCTGGGTTCACACTATAGCATTTGGACTGACTTTTACAGGTATTTTGAAAAATCAGAGAAATTAGTCCAAATGGTTAAATTGCGTTCGGGAGCAGGTTTTCTTTTAATGCAGCACACACCAACTTTTACAAATTTTACAAACTTTTAAGATAAGATAAAATAAGATAAGCCTTTATTAGTCCCACAATGGGGGAATTCCAGGATTGCAGCAGTAAAGGAATAGCAGCACTCAGAGCAAAAGTAAATAAGATAAAAGGATAAGAACTGGTTAGCCAAATCTGTAAATAAATATACATATGTACACAGTTATATACACAGTGCAAGAGCATTGCAGCTAGATGGTATCAACAGCATTACAGTTTGTTAAATTACCCAGCAGAACATAAATATGTACCCAGATAGTATATTTCCTATTTGAGTCAATAGTGTTGTTGCCACCCTTACTATATTTGTAATTGTCTTAGTTGTGTATTGGAGGGGACAATCTCTATTGTGCAAAGTTGTTATGTTTAATACATTTAATACGACAGCTACGAGCAGCACCGGTTAGGTTATAAAGTCTGGCAGCTGTAGGTAGGAAGGACCTGCGGAACCTCTCCCTCGTGGACTTAGGATGGCACAGCCTACTGCTAAATGAGCTCCTCAGTGCGTTCAGCGTGTCCCACATGGGGTGGGACTTTGACTTCAGCAAAGATGACAGCTTAGCCACCATCCTCTCTCCCATCTCCTCCACTGGGTCAAGGTGTCGCCCCAGAACAGAGCTAGCTTTTTTGATCAGCCTATTCAGTCTCTTCCTGTCAGCTGCTGTGATGCCACTGGCCCAACAGACCACTCCAAATGTGATGGCTGATGCCACCACCGAATTATAGAAGGTCTTCAGGAGTGCCCCTCGCACTCCAAAAGACCTGAGTCTCCTCAGAAGGAATAGTCTGCATTGACCCTTCTTGTAGAGAGCATTGGTGTTGTGTGACCAGTCCAGTTTATTGTTCAGGTGAACACCCAGGTACTTGTAAGATGTCACCCTCTCAATGTCTGTTTCCTGGATGTTTACTGGTGCTGGGGGGGGGGGGGGGGGTGTCCTTGCCTGCGGCAGTCCACCACCAGTTCCTTGGTTTTCCTCACACTGATCTAGAGGAAGTTCCGCAGACACAAGTCCACAATGTCCTGGATGCGTCCTCTGTACTATGCATCATCCCCATCAGAGATGAATCCGACGATCGCAGAGTCACCAGAGAACTTCTGTAGAAGTGGCTTCTGTGGTGTATTGTGTGAAAAGTCAGCAGTGTAGAGGGTGAACAGGAAGGGGGCAAGAACTGTTCCCTGGGGGACCCCCGTACTGCAGATGATGGTGTCAGACACACAGTCCTGGGTTCTCAAACTGTGGTCGGTCTTTGAAATAGTCCAGGATCCACAATGACAGGTGCTGGTCCACCCCTGTGCACAGCAGCTTGTCCCTAAGGATAACTGGTTGGATGGTGCTGAAACCACTGGAGAAATCAAAGAATATGATCCTCACAGTGCTCCCAGGCTTCTCCAGGTGGGAAAGGGAACAATGTAGGAGGAAGATCACTGCATCCTCCACCCCAATGCCATGCTGGTAGCCAAACTGAAGTGGATCCATCGTTGGTCCCACCAGGAGGTAGAGGTGGGTGAGAAGCAGCCTCGCCAGGGTCTTCATTAGGCGTGATTTGAGGGCCACTGGTCTGTAGCTGTTCAGGTCCTTGGGGTGCGGAGTCTTCGGTATGGGTACCAAACAGGATGTTTTCCACAGCTGTGGTCCCCTCCCCAGTTTCAGACTCAGACTGAAGATGTGCTCCACGATGCTGCACAGCTGGTCTGCACAGGACTTCAGGAGCCTCGAGCTGATGACATCCGCACCTGCAGCCTTCCTCGCCTTGATCTTCTTCAGCTCAGCTCTCACCTGGGTCTTAGGGAGAGTCAGGCTGGGGCAGGGGGTCTGTGTGCTGGGAGGGAGGGATGTTGGGTCTGTGAGGGGAACAACAGCGGGGGATGTACGAGGGGAGGCGGAGAGAGGGCAGTGGACCGCAGGACTAGATGAAGGTGGAGGCAGCAGTGGTTGGTGGGCAGGCGGAGAAGAGGGCGATTTGTCAAACCTGTTAAAGAACAGGTTCAGGTTGTTAATCCACTCCCTACCACCATGGCCTGGGAGGAGGTATTCTGGTGCTGAGAAATGGTTTTGAGGCTTCTCCAGACACCGCTGACATCACTCTGTTGCAGCTTACCCTCCATCTTCTTCCTGTAGCCGTCCTTCCGCTGTCTGATCTTCCTCCTTAGCTCCCTCTGTAATGACTTCAGCTCCTCCTTGTTTCCCGACCTGAAGATCCTTTTCTTCTCCTTCAGCAGTGACTTTATCTCAGGGTTGATTCAGGGTTTGTTGTTTGAGAAACACCATATGGTCTTGGGGGGTACTGTGTTCTCCACACAGAAGTTGATGTACTTTGTGATGGTGTGTGTGAAGCCATCAATGGTGTAGGAGGAAATATGGAATTTTAATAAATATGATCAGGTATGAATTATTTAATTTATATTGATGTATTGGAATCTGAGATAAAATCTCGTTTCATATACATCAGAAAAGTTAATAACACTCGTGGGGCACCAGCTTCTATCTCTAAGAAGCAATTTAATCTTTAATTTCACTTTATACCTGTTTAATCACTCAATAAATTAATTAATAATCAGTCTCAAAAATTTTCCGTGAATTTGAAACCTGTGCTTGAAACAGACTCAGAATGAAATAAATTCTCAACAACTTCTCTCATTTTCACATATTTATTAAACAAAATGATTAACAGACATTGCAATAATTTCATTAATCACAGAATCAATCTTGTAAATGATGGATTAACGATGTTAATATTTTCGGAACCAGGGTTAAACTGAGAAACCAATTTCTATCAGTTTGAGTTAACAGATTATGGAAACAACGCAAATTTATGGACAAAGTTTACTAATTATATGAAAAGTCCTGGATTAATCTTAACCACTTGCGCTCCGTTGTTCCGCGGGAGGGCAAGTCTCTGCGTCCTATGACGCACGAGGGCGTGCGAGAGCGCGCTCGTGCGCCCTCGTGCGCATGACGCATGATGGTGGTGATGGTGGTGATGGTGATGTAGTAGCGTCCAAGCGCCACTCAAAAAAAAAAACTGCAGAGACAGCCGCGAACAGATTAGTTCATCTGATTGACCTCTCATTCGACTAATAAGAGCCTTGAATTGGGTTTCTGAAACCTTGAAGAACCAATGAATGAAAATCTAGGAAGGAGGACCCGCCTACGCAGGAGCCAATTGAAGCACAGAAATTCTGGCTGGGTGAAGCGATATTTACTGCTGCAGAAGGACTCTGTATGAATCTCCTACAGACCCAGGCTCACCCAGCAGCATGGAGAACACCCACAAGTGGGACCTGCACTCATTCCAGCAGAATAGACGGAGGCCGACGACAAAAGTCGTAAATCATTCGCCAAAACGGCAATAATGGAATTATGTTGATCGGGATCCACGAGCGGAGCAGCGTCGCGTTCGTCTGATGCGTGGGAAGAGCTGTTCGCCACGACTCTGCTGCTTTGAAGAGGTAAGGTGTTATAAGCTAAATTATTATTTATCCCTGAAAACTGTAATCCAAAAATGACTTTTGACCGATCGGTAAATTACAACTGTACTGCGCACGAAATACGAAGTGCGTGCGCCGCGATAAACGGTTCAATTTGCCGTGTTCGGACCGTGAACGCCCCGGGGCACGGTCCGAACGCTCTCCGGTCCGCGGGGGGTAAGCATATCAGTCTATTCCATCATGTAGCGATGGCCCTCTTCTGTAGCGAGGGGGGGGGGGCATTCACGGTCCGTTCACGGCCCCCCCCCACACACACACACACACACACACAGTAGCGAGGGGGGGGGAGCCGCTGTGAAAACATGCAAGGAAAAAAAAAAAAAAAAAAAAAAAGTGTATTCCGTCATGTAGCGAGGGCCGAATTTGGTCCTTGGTAGCGGGGGGGGGGGGGGGACGACCCCCCGCCCCCCCCCCCCCCCCCCACACACACACACACACACACAGACACAGCCCTGAGTGTGACCTTTCATTAGAGCCTAAAATGAAGATTCTACATTGAATTATTCAAAAGTTACAGACGTTTTTCCAAACTGTGCCATTTGGCACAATTTGGCACAGTTCCATAACGCCTGGGAACAGCCTGAGAACAAAGCTGTGTAAAATATTCATTTTTGGTGGTATTGTTACCAAATTTGGATCTCAGCTGGATAACACTTGGTTCTACATTTCTGTTGCATTTTCCAGCCGGATCGGACAGCTGTGTGTTATTTACAAGCATTTGTATCCAAAAAAACACTCTGTCCAATTTTTTTTTCTTCAAGTTCAGTATGTTTAGATGACTGTAACTCAGTGGCCGGAGCACGTAGAGAGATTATGTTTTTTTTGCCAAAAAATTCAAAGTGTTTTCTTTTAAATGAGACCAACCCCATGAAGATGCTGCAAAGGGTTGAATAACAGCTTTCGATTTACTTTGGGCACGTTATTTTTGGGCATTTTTAGGAAAATTGCCCGGAGTGCAAGTGGTTAAGAAAATAAAAACGGAATTTTAATGAAAAGAAGAGTTATGTTAAGGGCTTCTTAATTTGCATCTGATTAGATACACAAATTATTACCGAACCTCAGACGTTTAATTCAGAAGATGAATTAAAGTTGCAGCTCACGTGATTCCTCGTCGGCGTCATCCTCAGTCCAAGATTTCGTGCACGTTAGAGGGAATATCTGCCCGCAGATACTTTCAGGGTCCACATTTCGACCTTTAAATTCAAGCGGTCGAAGGGGCTGGATTTTGGGCTGCATGACCCACAGTTGAAACAGAGTTGCGAAATGTCATTAGAGGAGTGGTCTGGGCTGCCATAACAGCACTGGACTGCGTTGAGTCCTTTGGTCCTTCCTCATTTGCATGAGGGATTTTCTTCTTGTGTTTCCTTCATTTGGAACGCTTGTTTTGAGTTGGCACAGCTGATATAGCTAGAATGTTAGCAGTTTTATTCTCTTTGTAGCTTTGAATCTCTGCTAGGAGGTGTTGGACAATTTCAATATCTTCTCTACTGAATGTAGGAGTTTCTTCTTCCTTCCAAGGTTTGTGATAGGTCTCTGCTTCTGAGCTTCTGTGATGGGATGGAGACCATTTGTCGCGGTTACGCGTGTCTTCGTATCGGTATCTGTCATCATGGTAGTCCATATCGCGTTCTTGTGACCTATCCTGTGGATATGGTCTACGACGGTAGTCGGGTTTTCGCAAAGTTGGTCCAAAGTGATATCCAGAGGACCTAGTTTGGTTTTGACCTTGATGAGGTCGGTTGGGAAAATGCTTTGGCTGTTTATGTACTCAACAGTGTAGGAGATGGAGTAGAGCGAGGAGCTCCTTCCAACTCCAAGGTGTTAGATGCATTGCTAATAGCTAGCACTGTGGCAGGTTCAGTGTGCTTGTTGCGACTTTGTTGCTGTTTTTGGAACGCATAGTGTTCAAACTCTCTCAGCTGACTTATTGAGTTTGACCTTGGGTTAGCTGTAACTCCCAGGTGATGACTCACAGTGGGATGGAGGTTTTGGATGAAGAGGGTCTTGAAATTGTGGTCTTCTTCCATCCCTGGTGTATTTTGAGATCCAAAATATGCAAGTAGGAGTCTCTGGTAGTAGGCTTGTGTTGGCTCTGATCGTCCTTGCTTCACGGCTAGGGCTGCGGTTAGCCCTGCTTGTAGGCAGTCGGAGAACTCCTTTTCGATGGCTTCGTGGAGCAGCATGTAGTCTGCTTTGATGTTTGTCGGCTGTCTGTCTATGACTTTTGATACTGACCTGTTAGATGTTAGCTTAATCAGATAGATGCGATCATCAATTGTAGCATCAGGATACTTACGCAGGTAGTAATCAATGTCCTGTAAATAGACTTTGGCATCAGGTGAACCCGTAGGTCCTGGATCAAATTTGGTGATATTTCGCGCGATTCTGTCAAGATCGCAGTCTGAAGGGGCACAAGCACGCTGTCCATGCAGTCGTCTGTATTCAAAACGGGAATCGGGTTAGGGAGCGAGGTGGATGTCCCGGTGTTCATGTCTTTCCTTTAGGAGCAGTTGAAATTCCTTGTAGTCCTTCTTCACATTTTCAAATTGACCTTCAACTCTTCTGAGTTCCTTCTTTGTGTCTTGAAGGGCATCTTCAAGTTCATTGTTGTCTTGGTGAAACACGTCATTGTTATGTATCAACCGTTCCTTTTCTGACTCTGCACGGTCCAAATCTTGTAATGCTTCATCCAGTTGATTTTGAGTTTTGTCATTCTCCTCTTGAGATTGTTCCAGATTTTCTTTCAGTGTTTCATTCTTTTCTTGGAGAGATAGGATCATTGTTTGTTGATTTGCTAGTTCATTCTCGGCTACCTTTAATCTTGCAACTAATGTTAGCGCAAACTTACCTAACACACTGGTGAGGTCCTTGCCTTCTGGTGGTTTTTCAGTGTGTTCATTCAAAAATTCTTCAGTGAGTTGCTCTAATTCTTCAGGCTGTGTTTCATTGACCCGTGTTGTGAAGCTAGAAATTAAATTAGAAGTCCATTCTTCCAATGTTGTTTGAAGGTCATCCAGTTTGGTAAATTGGTCGGTTGTCTGATGACTCATCATGTTTAACTGTTGTTGTTATTTAGCCTTTAAAAAAAAATTCAACTTGTTGATTATTCTTAAATTTGTTCAACAAGGTTTAACCGTGAGTGTTTTATTTTACAACCGTGATAGTTGAAAGTTCCTTTAGAATTTGTTTCAACTTGTAGGCTTGCAGGATGGGAAACAGAATTTTGAAATTATTTAGAAATGTAGAGATACTTCAATTAATTTGTTCATTGAAACTGTATGTTGATCAATAAAGTTGAATTGAAATTGGATTGAATTTGTTTCACAAAACAAAACAGGAATTTCAGTTGTGTGGCTTGACTTATTTCCTTTGATTTTCAAAGTCTAGTATTGTTATTTGTCATCAATAACTAGCTTTGGGATTTTGCAAAATGTCACTTTGAAAGTGAGGATTTTATTTACAAAAGAAATACAAAAACAAAAGAGGCTAAATGCTTTAAAGATTTAAGATTATAAGTTTCCACTTTCTTTTAAAGTTAAGGCTTTCCTTTGGTTTTATTTGTTAAAAGCCTATTTTCATTTGAAGCATTAAATGTTTAAAATATTTAAGATAAGATAAGCCTTTATTAGTCCCACAATGGGGAAATTCCAGGATTGCAACAGCATAGGGATAGCAACACTCAGAGCAACAATCAGAAGGCAAGAAAAAACAACATCTAGTAAACATATGTCCATATTACTATAAATGTATATATATAGACACACAGTGCAGAACATTATGGCTGGTGAATGTGCAGCAGAAAGTCTAAGTTCTCTCTCCGCGGATGCAGCGGGCCAGCTGGAAGTCTTTGGGCATGATGGTGACCCCCTTAGCGAAGAAGAGACCATCAGGTGGGCCTCGCTGGTCTCCTGCAGAGCCACGACGGCGAAGCTCAGGAAACGCAGGACGGTCTTGAAGTCCTGAGCGATCTCCCTCACCAGGCGCTGGACGGGCAGCTTGCGGATGAGCAGCTCCGTGGATCTCTGGCAGCGACGGATCTCTCTCAGAGCCACGGGCCTGTGACGGCGAGGCTTCTTCACTCTGCCGGTGGCCGGAGCGTCTCTCCGAGCAGCCCTGGTGGGGGGGGGGGGCTTCTTCCTCCAGTAGATTTTACGGGCGGTCTGCTTGGTTCTTGCCATCGCTCTTTATTATTCTGTCTTATATTTCTTTCACGCCGCCTAAACTCCAGCCCGGCACCGCGTCGTTTTCGCTACAGCTCCCGGTATGTCGAGTTTCCCATTAGCACCGGGCGGCGGCCAAGTGCTAGCTAGCACTAGCTCCTCCCCGCTGTAACGTCTCCCGCTGCAAACCGTGGCTCCGTCCGCCGACCCGGGAGACCCCCGGGGCGATCCGTGCGTCCGTGATATATATACAGAGTGAAAGGTGTAGAAAGAAGAAGGAAGATAAAAAAAAAGGCTGTTGCAACAGGCAGCCCACTCGTGTGGCGCCGCCGGTCCGGCAAATTAGAAACAAGTGAATTGTTTAAATATTTAGTATCCAAGGATTTCTTAGGATTGAAGCCAATAATGATCTGTCTTGATTGTTATCTAAAATTTCTTATTTACAGAATAATCAATGTTTGCACCTTTTTGACTTTTCTTTTAAATCCTGGGAAAAATTTGAAAATTATGCTGGTTGGTTAAATGTTTTTCTTTTCCTGTTGAGAAAACATGAACTAAGAAATGACACAATGAGTTTAAATGACACCTAGAGCTTGTCTTAAGTGTTAATTGCTTGGTGTGGTTTCCTAAATTTGAGAAAGAGGAAAAATTATAAATATTCAGTAAGTCTGTAAATTTGTTAAAATGCACAGGTTTAATCCTACTTTAATGTTACTCTTGAGCAAACATCAGCAATAGAATCCTTAAGCTAAAACTGGGTTTCTGTGGGAAGTGAATCACACCATACACATTTAAAAACAGCAAAATAAGCACACATATAGCTTCAAAGTTTGCAACTTTTCGCTTAAAAGTGTGTAAATATGTTTGCTTTTAGCTTAAAAGACTATAATATGTGGTTACATAAGTGATTAAATACAATAGGGGTGTTTGTAAATGTTCCCGCTATAGGTATCTATGCAGTGAGTGGGGGTTTTACCACTGAGAAAAACTTTCAGAAGCCAACAGGTTCTTTTCCCTTTTGTTATTGGCATAAAAGTTTGGATTAGTGTTAAATTTAGTTTATTCCGAATAATATGAATTGCTTTGAAGTTACTTTGAAGACTTAATTTGGTTATAAATCGTCTTTAAAGATTAGAAGTTTAAATAAAAATTGCAGTCCCTATGTTTCACCACAAGATGGAGGCAGTTTTCGTCTGCACTCCCGGAAGAGGAAACCCAATGACGTCACTCAAGGAGTCAAGGATTTCTACTCAAAATGGCGGCTACAGGGAACTTTACCTAGACTTAAGATGGAGTCGCTTGGCCCATCTACACATGCGCAGTTTTTCGTACACAGCTTGACGGTCGCGTGCGCGACTGAGCGTGCACGTGCCACGTGAATGCAGCTCAAGTTTCAGTCCATAAAACCACGCCTTGCTTTCCAAAGGCGGGAAAACTTTGGTCTCCTTAAAGTTTATTCAACAAGTTTATACAATGGTTAATTCAATTAAATCCCCCAAGGGTTTGCTTCGCCTGCGGGGTGTTGAAATAACGGGGAAAACAAATAGGATTTCTTCGCTATTTTGTTCCCAGGCCTATTTTAATTATTCAGCGTGTAATCACGCTTCTTAAGCATGCATTGAACAAAAAAACTAAAAACTGACTAGAGTGGGGTCTCTTCACCCACACTTCTCTTGGTCAACAGACACACACACACACACACACACACACACACAGCAGTAATCAGGGGGGCAAATTCACCCCCTCCCCCTCGTAACACAGAGACAAAGACAATAAACTGGCTGCAGACAGATGAACCACCATTGTGAGTTAAAAATCGACCAAAATCACACAGCTTATGTATTAATTTCTTTCATTCTGAGTGAGTCAAGTTCAACCAGGCTCTCACGCGGGGTACCATAAATGTAGGAGGAAATATGGAATTTTAATAAATATGATCAGGTATGAATTATTTAATTTATATTGATGTATTGGAATCTGAGATAAAATCTCATTTCATATACATCAGAAAAGTTAATAACACTCGTGGGGCACCAGCTTCCATCTCTAAGAAGCAATTTAATCTTTAATTTCACTTTATACCCGTTTAATCACTCAATAAATTAATTAATAATCAGTCTCAAATTTTCCATGAATTCGATACCTGTGCTTGAAACAGACTCAGAATGAAATAAATTCTCAACAACTTCTCTCATTTTCACATATTTATTAAATGAAATGATTAACAGACATTGCAGTAATTCCATTAATCATAGAATCAATCTTGTAAATGATGGATTAACAATGTTAATATTTTCGGAACCAGGGTTAAACTGAGAAACCAATTTCTATCAGTTTGAGTTAACAGATTATGGAAACAACGCAAATTTATGGAGAAAGTTTACTAATTATATGAAAAATCCTGGATTAATCTTAAGAAAATAAAAACGGAATTTTAATGAAAAGAAGAGTTATGTTAAGGGCTTCTTAATTTGCATCTGATTAGATACACAAATTATTACCGAACCTCAGACGTTTAATTCAGAAGATGAATTAAAGCTGCAGCTCACGCGATTCCTCGTTCGGCGTCGTCCTCAGTCCAAGATTTCGTGGACATTAGAGGGAATATCTGCCCGCAGATACTTTCAGGGTCCACATTTCGACCTTTAAATTCAAGCGGTCAAAGGGGCTGGATTTTCGGCTGTATGACCCACAGTTGAAACTTCGGAGACAGATGATGACGATGTTTCTTCAGCGTGTGATGAACAGCTGTGCGTTTTCTCCTTTGTAGACACGAGCCTCCAGAGGTCTTCGAGAATAATTAGATCTAATCAGATCTCAAATTAGGAAAAAAAAAAAAAAAAAAACTTTCGGACTTTAGATAAAATAATAGCTTCTGTTGTGTGATTGGTCAAGAAAAATATTATAAAAATAAAGTCAAGATGAAAGTTTACATTAAAATTAAACAAACGGTGGTTTTACAGAAAGTTTAACAAAGAAAAAGTGATGAAAATTGGAGTTTAACTCGGATTAAGAATTGAGCTCAAAGAAATAGGAATTCCTAGGCATTTAAGAGAAAAAGAAAAAGACATTAAAATACAAAGTTACATAAACAAATTACGAGTTATCTGCTCTGTGTTCAGAAAAACGACACATGGTGGAAGTCTGTTCAGACGGTCCTTTGTTCTTTCTTGCTCTTCCTTGCTGTGTGTAGACAATGGACAATAGAGAGAGACAAATGTCGAAAGAGAAAAGAGATCGGTGAAAAGGGGCAAAGAGAAGGGCTTTCTCCTTTTTATAAGCTCTGTTGAGCCTTCGCGGGCTTCCGGGTTGACCGAAATCTCAGCCAATGAGCGTCCTTCGTGGGCGGACTTGAGGAACTTTCAGTCCAGTGAACAAACAGTCTATTGTCTGGAGCTTTTGGGGAAAGAGTTGTGATGCAGAGATTGGCTGCTGGAGTCACATGGTTTTAGAGGCAAATTTTTGATACATACTGGAATGTGCTTTTTCCCCTTATGTATTAAACTAAGATAACGTTGGTGATTAGTATAAATTATAAGCAGTGCTTCTAAATCAACATGCAGGAATAAACATTCATTTAAACATTTTTAACCACTTGCACTCCGGACAATTTTCCTAAAAATGCCAAAAAATAACGTGCCCAAAGTAAATCGAAAGCTGTTCTTCAACCCTTTGCAGCATCTTCATGGGGTTGGTCTCATTTAAAAGAAAACACTTTGAATTTTTTGGCAAAAAAAAAAAACAAAAACAAAACAATCTCTCTACGTGCTCCGGCCACTGAGTTACAGTCATCTAAACATACTGAACTTGAAGAAAAAAAATTTGGACACAGTATTTTTTTTGGATACAAATGCTTGTAAATAACACACAGCTGTCCGATCCGGCTGGACAATGCAACAGAAATGTAGAACCAAGTGTTATCCAGCTGAGATCCAAATTTGGTAACAATACCACAAAAAATGAATATTTTACACAGCTTTGTTCTCAGGCTGTTCCCAGGCGTTTTGGAACTGTGCTAAATTGTGCCAAATGGCACAGTTTGGAAAAACGTCTGTAACTTTTGAATGATTCAATGTAGAAGCTTCATTTTAGGCTCAAAGGAAAGGTTACACTCAGGGCTGTGTCTGTGTGTGTGTGGGGGGGGGGTCGTTCCCCCCCCCCGCTATCAAGGACAGAGTTCGGCCCTCGCTACATGACAGATTACACTCGTTGCATGTTTCCACAGCAACGCTGTCACAGCGACTCCCCCCCCCTCGCTACTGTGTGTGTGTGGGGGGGGGGGGTTGTCCCCCCCCCCGCTTGCTACAGAGGATGGACTTTAGCCATCGCTACACAACGGATTAGCCTTATGTGGTGATGTAGGACAGCAGTGCAGTCACCGCGGCTCCCCCCCCCCCCTCGCTGCAGAAGAATAGCGGGGGTGGGGGGGCGTTCACAGCCTGTACACTGCGAGCAACCCCTTGTACCGCGGCGCACGAACTTCAGACTTCGTGAACCGCACAGCTGTAATTTACTGATCGGTCAAAAGTCATTTTGGATTACAATTTTCAGGGATAGAGAATAATTTAGCTTATAACACCTTACCTCTTCACAGCGGAGTCTTGGCGAACTTGTCTTCCTCATTGTCAGACGAACGCGACGCTGGTCCGCTCTGGTTCTGGTCTCGCGACTCGATCAAAGCATAATTCCATTATTGCGGTTTTGTGCTTCCATGATTGCGGTTTTTGGCGAACGATTTTTCAAAACAAATAACAGTAGTAATTAAAAAAAGACTAGCGAAGGCATGTGTTTCACTCACCCTTCGTCGTCAGCCTCCGTCGGTCTATAATGACCATGGAAGAAATCATAACGTCTACTCTGCTGGAACCAATACAAAATAAGCACCACCTGTGGCCGAACATGCCGATCCACGAATGGCACTCCCTGTCACACAGGTTGCATTTGTGGATGGTCTCCATGCTGCTGGGTCTGTGGAGCTCTTCCTGTGTCCTTTTTTGATCCGCTGCAGCAGCCAGTCTTCACCCAGCCTTAAAAAAAAAAAAAAAAAAAAAAAAAAAAAAAAAAAAACAGCTCACCAACTTCTCTGCTTCAATTGGCTCACTGCATTCAAAGCGTTGGGAGGCGGGTCCTCCTTCCTAGGTTTTCATTCATTGGTTCTTCAAGGTTTCAGAAACCCAATTCAAGGCTCTTATTAGTCGAATGAGAGGTCAATCAGATGAACTAATCTGTTCGCGGCTGTGTTTGCAGATTTTTTTTTCAGTGGTGCTTGGAGGCCACACCACCTACACCACCACCATCAATATCCTTATCATGCGTCATGCGCACGAGGGCGCACGAGTGCACTCTCGTGCGCCCTCGTGCACCCTAGGACGCAGAGACTTGCCCGCCCGCGGAACAACGGAGTGCAAGTGGTTAACATGCGTATATATAAAATCACAGATTAATGCATTTCACACATATTGATTTTCCACATTAAAAACATCAGAGTCCATTTGCTTTTCATAGTCCTGAAAAGAAGAGGAGTTGTAATAATGTACTTTAAAGTTCACCGGTTAAATCCAGCATGTCCCAGAGTTTAAGGAAATTAACTGAGTTGTGGATCTGTGTAGCCCAAGTCTGTTGCATGTTTATGGGGGCAATAAAACCAAAGCCAGACATTGGGGAAATCCCTTAGGCTGGTTTTAAAAAAGGAATGGGATTTCAGCTGTGGCCTGGAGGAAGAAAATCCATTCTTTACTGTCTTACTCCTGGGTGAAACAAAATGTCTTTAAGCAGAAGAATAATTATTGCTGAGCCAAAGTGAGATGATGCTACAATGGCTATGTTTACATGGACACAAGTAACCGGATTAAAAGCCTGATCAGAATAAAAATGCTTCATGTAAACACGCCAATCTGAATATTCTAACCCGATCACGCTCATTCAGATCAAAATTTCATTCCCATTGAGATGGGTGGATTATGCCGATCGTTAATCCGAATGGTGCGCATGAAAACACTTATTCCGAAAGTAGGGCAGAAAATAGGTTTACTGCACATGTCTGTACACCTGCCGCACGTCGATGCGACACATTTCCGCCTTAGCAGCAGCTAGCAGGAAACATAGCAGGAGTAAAACAAAACTGGTCTGTATCGTCCTGCTGTCTCTCTCTGTTCGTCATATGCAGAAGTATGTACTTGTAGCTTCATTACAGAGACCAGCAGAAGCAAAAGTACAGTCTGAATAACACAATACAGGTCCATTTTGACACAAAGCGGGGCTTGCACCGGAAGTTGCTTCTTCTTCTACTATTTTCAGAATGACGAAATGTCGACGTGCGCATGTCAAAATGATTTATTCCATTCAAACGTGTGACACATGGAAACGCATGTCCTAATCGGATGAGCTTTTTCAGGATCCATGTAAACAGTAAAATTCTGATCTGAATTGTTATCAGATTGATGAAATTTTGTCCATGTAACTGTGGCCAATGTCCTCACCATGTGGATTACAGAGTGGCTCCCACACAGTGGATTCAAAACAGTTCCTCAAAGCATCCTCCGCCTCCTCGGACCACATCTTCACTGTGCGGGTAACAGGAGGTTGTAAAAGTTCCTAAGCGCTGGGCTAAGATATGAAGAGTTTGCCTAAGTCAGCCTAAATTAAGCTTCGTTGGCAAACGTTGACTGAAATTGTGAATAAAATACTGTAACTTGTTCTGTCACAATTGGGAATAGTCTCAAAGGGCTGTTATAGCTTATAAATATGTTATTTCACCTGCCAAAAATTGATTAAAGTTAAATTAAGAGTCTTAATGTTGATTCAAGCAGATTGCATGCTTTAAAAATAACTTGATTTGGCTGTTCAGGGTTAAATTATGAATATAATACTGTAACTTGCTCCCTCACAATTGTGAATTGTCTCAAAGGACAATAATTCTGTATTTTACCTGCAAAAAATTGATTAAGGGTCTTAATCTGGATTGAAACTCCAGAAATTTAATCATAACTGGTTTATTCATGTGCATGTAAACATGGTCAATGATCAGGTTTACATGTACACTAATAAAGCGGTTATGATTGGATTTCTGCAGTTATCTGATTATTCAAGTGGCCGTGTAAACAGAATAATCTGATAAAGGCCATGTGACTGGGGTCATTACTCCAACTCATTCAGGTTGTTCGTGTTTTGGAAAAGATCAATGGTTTAAAAAATGTAAACATTTCACAATGTACTTTACGTCTTTGTACCAAATTTGGAGTTGCCATTAAGTTGTTTTGCCATTATTTTACTGGTCCACCCACTTAACATTAAATCCGGTGCAGGGTTTCCTCTGGTAACATTTCCACGTGGCGGGTCGTCACCCTTGAAGTTATGCCGCCACACTAAGGAAATACAAATTAAAGAAAAAATATGAAGGAATGACAGTCTGCAAGCGCGCACAAGAACAACGCGCGTGACCGTCATCCGTGTGGCGTTCAGGAGTGCCCTGCCTCCATTCCAATTGGCAGGCAGAGTGTCTCACTAGCGTCACTGTCCAAGAGAAGCATGAGCTTATTAAAGTACTTTAAATGTAGAAAAAAGCAGAAAAGGTATGCAAGCAGTGGAGGCATTTATGGTGGTTTTAACCCCCTAGTAATGGAGACAAGAATGAAGAGTGGCTTAGCTAACAGGTGTGGTCAGGATTCATATGCAGGGGAAGGCAAGAGTGACTGAATCACTGAGGATTCACTTCACCAGCCACTACAATATTAACTAATAATTCATGTTCACCATTATGTACCTGGCAAGTTAAGATGATCAAAATTCAAAAAGTCAATGATTTTAATCCGTCAACAGCATTCAGACAAACTAAACGTGCCTACAGTTGAATTTCAAAATTAGTAAAGTTTTTCCTGCTGTCTGGGTGGTGAGGAGATTTCTAAAAAAAAAATTAAAAAATAAATATAAATATTTTAGCAGAAATAACTGCATCCTTGGTCATTTAAGTTCATTGTTTCATTAAATATATATATTTTTTTCTTTGAAGTCACAGTTAAATTATTGTTCTGTTCTGGCTCTGCAAAATTATGGTCAAAAATGTAAATTGTATAAGGGAAAAAAGTCAAAACTTTACCACACTCCGTTTCAGATTTATTAAAAAAAAAACAGTAATTTTATTAAAAAAAAAAAAAATTGCCATAAAATAATCCACAAATTTATAATAAAATCTCAAATGTACAAGAAAAGTCAATTTTACAAGAGGAAATTGGTTGCAAATTTAGATAAATTTACAAAGAAAAGCAGAAAACTATAAGAAAATTGTCATAAATTTTGGAGAAAAACCTCAAACCTGATGACTGAAGTCATTACTCAAGTTTGTAAGTGGGTGCTCTTTGTACCCTTAACTCAACGAGAAATTTTTTTTGTCTATTTTTTTATTATTAATTTCATAGCACTGCTTTTACATGAGTAGAATTTCTGGCTACTATACCCACCTCTGATCATATAATTTAAGTAAATTACTATTATGAATGTTGTTGTTTTTTTCCCCCCTTCTCTTTCCTGCTCTTTCTCAATGTGGAAAAAAAAGAAACACTAGAATAAAAATATTTAAAAAAATACACATATTTTTGTCATTAATGTAAACCATGCAAAACAAAATCCTACAGGACAAAATATGACACTTGATGTTTTCTAACCTGGTTGTCATCATTTCACAAATTACAGGCCATTCTCTTTAAAATGGTAAATGGCATTCACTTATATAGCACTTTTATTCTCATCTCTTGATGACCAAAGCGCTTTACAGATCCTGCCATCCACCCATTCACACACTGAGGGTGGCATGCTACCTAACATGGCGCTTTACTCTCACAGTTCTCCAAACGACTTGAAAAAAATCTTCACTAAGAGACTGGATGATTTCATTGAAAAACACAACCTCCTAACAGACAGTCAGTATGGTTTTATTGCAGACAAATCTACATCCTTGGCACTGATCTAACTTATAGAAGAAATTACTAGTTGTATAGATAAAAAAAAAAAGTTTGTTGTAGGAGTATTTATAGATTTAAAGAAAGCTTTTGACACCATAAACCACATAATTTTACTGAGGAAATTGTAAAGGTATGGGATAAGAGGAGTCGGACTGAGTTGGGTGGAAAGTTATTTAAGTAACAGACAACAATTTGTACAAACTGTTGAGCACAAATCACCCTTCATGAACATCTCTTGTGGTGTGCCCTAGGGGGCAGTTTTGGGACCCAAACTCTTTATCTTATATATAAATGACATATGCCAAGTATCAAAAATTCTGAAATTTATTTTGTTTGCGGATGACACAAATATCCTTAGCACTGGTGAGAATTTGCAGCAGGTTTTAGAGGTGGTCACAACTGAAATGAAAAGGTTAACACAGTGGTTTAACCCCTTGCACTCTGGTCAATTTCCCTAAAAACGCCAAAAAATAACGTACCCAAAGTAAATCAAAAGCTGTTCTTCAACCCTTTGCAACATCTTCATGGGGTTGGTCTCATTTAAAAGAAAACACTTTGAATTTTTTGGCAAAACAGTCATAATCTCTCTAAGTGCTCCTGCCATTGAGTAACAGTCATCTAAACATACTGAACTTGAAGAAAATAAATTTTGCCTGGGTGGTTTTTGGATACAAATGCTTGCAAATAACACACAGCTTCAGATCCGGGCTGGAAAATGCAACAGAAATGTAGAACCAAGTGTTATCCAGCTGAGGTCAAAATTTTGTAACAATACCACAAAAAATGAATATATTACACAGCTTTTTTCATAGGTTGTTCCCAGGCGTTTTTGAACTGTGCCAAATTGTGCCAAATGGCACAGTTTGGAAAAACGTCTGTAACTTATAAATGATTCAATATAGAAGCTTCATCTTGGGCTCTAATGAAAGGTGAAGGGCTGAGTGTGTGTGTGTGTGTGTGGGGGGGGGTGTTTATTCATTCATGAATGAATGAATGAACAAACAAGCCCCCACACACAAAGAAGCATGCCACATAAAAAATGTGTGGCTTTTTTTTTTTTTGTTTACAAGAAAAAATAACCTACAGTGCACTAAAAATTATACTAGAATATTTGTAATGTAGAAGATAACAACCCCCCCCCCCCCACACCCGCTACAGAGGACGGACATCGCCCATCGCTACATGACGGAAAGCGGTGACAGAGCACCGCGGTCTAATACGCACAGTTGGACTAAAATATCTGCAATAATATCTGCAATCCGCTACAGAACAGTAGCGGTGGGGGGGGGCGTTCACGGTCCGGACGCGGCGCACGAACCGTGTCCAGTCCGTGTGCCGCAGTACACACTCTGTGCGCCACGGTCTACTACGCGCAGTTGGACTAAAATATCTGCAATATATCTGCAATCCGCTACAGAAGAGTAGCGTGGGGGGGGGGGAGCGTTCACAACATGATGGGGGGGGCCGTTCGCAACATTTTGTAATTTACCGATCTGTCAAAAGTTATTTGGATTACAATTTTCAGGGACAAAGAATAATTTAGCTTATAACACTTAGCTGTCCACAACAGCAGCGTAGCTGGCGAACTTCTCTTTCTCATTGTCAGACGAACATGAAGCTGGTCCGCTTGTTACGGACTCGTGGTTCTGGTCACGCGACCCGGTCAAATCATAATTCCATTATTGCGGTTTTGCGCTTCCATGATTGCGGTTTTGGCGAACAATTTTTCAAAACAAATAAAAACAGTAGTAAGAAAAAAAGACTGGCGAATGCCTGTGTGTCACCCAGCCTTACACAAAACAGCTTTCGAACTTCTGTGCTTCAATTGGCTGGCTGTATTCGCAGCCGTTGGTAGGCGAGTCCTTCTTACTAGGTTTTCAGTCATTGGTTCTTCAAGGTTTCAGAAACCCAATTCAAGGCTCTTATTAGTCAAATGAGAGGTCAATCACATCTAAACCAATCAAAGCACTCCTTTGGCTTTCTGTTTGCGGCTGTGTCTGTAGTGAAAGAACGGAAATGCAGCTTTTTTTTTTTCTTCAGTGAGCCCTAGGACGCACAGTGTGCGTACTAGGGTGCCCTCGTGCGCTCTAGGACGCAGAGACGTGCCCGCCCGCGGTACACCGAAGTGCAACAGGTTAACAAAAATAAATTATCTCTAAATCTGAAAAAAAAAAAAAAATAAAGACTATGTTGTTTGGAAATTATAAAATAAATCATGAAATAATGGCAACGATAGATGATACCAGAATAGAAACAGTACAGGAAAATAAGTTTCTGGGGGTGACGCTAGACAATAAAATCTGTTGGAAACCTCACATCAGTCACATCCGGGCCAAGTTGGCAAAATGTATAGGCATACTGGGGAAGACAAGACACATTTTGGACTATAAATCATTGTTCTTACTGTACAATTCATTGTTTCTACCATGTCTTAACTACTGTGTAGAGGTCTGGGGAAACACCTACAGGGCCAACCTACAGCCAATATGCACATTAGAAAAAAAGCTATAAGGATAATAAATAATGCAGGACATAGAGACCACACCAACTCGTTGTTTTTAAAGTTACATGCCATAAAGTTCATGGATTTAGTAAAATATAAGACAGCACAAGTAATGTACAGGGCAATTAATAATCAACTCCTAACTAATATACAAAAAAATATTCAAAAAAAGAGGCAATGATTATAATTTGAGAGGAAACTTAAACTTTACAAAACCTAATGTATGAACAGCTAAGAAAAGTATGTGCATATCTGTCTGCAGTGTGGGGGGGGGGGATTTGTGGAACAGTCTGGAGCCGGAACTGAAACTATGTACAAACAGAACTCAATTCAAAAATAGGTATAAACATGATTTGTTGAAAGGATATACAGTATGCTAGAGGAGTAGTATTAATAGGTGCGATTCAATATGCTCACTCTGGGACACTATGGTATGGTAGGTGGGACAGTACTGTGCATATCTGTGTATATCTGTGTTGTCTGGGGCTGGGTTTAGATGTATGGACCATATGTATGTTGGGATGGATGGGTGTCAATGTTGATATGTACAAAATATAGTTAATTGTCTACTCGGGGTCTTAAATGAGGTAATATGTATATATTTCACATTGGTTGTATTTAGGGAAAAGAGGAGTTGGAGTAAATAAGTGTTAATTTCTTCCTTCTCCCTTTCGAGCACTGTATACTATTACTTTTATTGCACTTGTCATTTGTTTTGTTTTTTTACTTTTTTGTTTGAAATAAAGTATGTATCTATCTATCTATCTATCTATCCCACCATTGACAGAGACAGAACCTGAATTAAACAGAGCTCAGAGAGGGAAAGATGAGACAAAAGAGAGGAGCCAAGGAGAGGAAAGTGTTCAGGCAGAGGGTCCAGGAGAGGTGAGAGCAGAGGAAGGAAAGAAGGATGACACCAGTAAAATGTTCAATCACAGGACGTCTGGGTAGGACCCCAACTGGCCCAATATTCCAACATTCAAGCTTTGGTTGTACAGTACTTAAAATGGTAAGTTTCATATGCAAAGTTACTGTGCAAAATTTTTAAAAAAAGAAATAGTGTAAAATTAACATATAGGGCTGTCTACGCTTACATCACCAGTCTCATGAACACGCACCAATGGCACGTCGAGGTATCAACAAACAACAATTTCAGTGCATTTCTATGGCAATGTTGGCTAAATTTAAATAAAGAATATATCAGAGTGTTACACAACTGCCTCATGTAGTCATCGCCATCTTATGAAAGATGGTGATAGCAATTAAAATAAAAGTGTTTCAGATTCACATTGGCCAGCAGAGATTACCAAAGGAGGATTTTGTGGGCTGCCTTTTCATACGACTTGGCTAAAGGATGATATGACCCACGTCTCTGTCTGGCCACAAATGGAGCTTGCTCCTGCTGCAGATATGTCTGTTTACCAAACTATGGCACAGATTTACTAAGGCAGTGAAAATTAGACCAAGCGCCTCAGGGAGTGGCCAATTTTAGCCAGTGATCTGCTAACAACACACAACATTATGAACACAGACACAGTCACTTCATTTCAATAATGCCCACCTATCCGCTAAGACCACTGCAAAATTGTGCATAGGCACAGCTGATGAGGAAGCGGGTTATAAACCCAGGCAAAGCCAGTTCGGAGGAACCTAATAACTGGTTGAGCCACCCTTAGCAGCAACAAATGCAATCAAGCGTTTGTGATAACTGGCAATGAGTCTCTTACAGTGCTGTGGAGGAATTTTGGCCAACTCATCTTTGCGGAATTGTTGTAATTCAGCCACAGTTGAGGGTTTTCGAGCATGAACCCCCCTTTTAAGGTCCTGCACAGCATCTTAATCGGATTCAGGTCAGTACTTTGATTAGGCCACTCCAAAGTCTTCATTTTGTTTGTCTTAAGCTATTCAGAAGTGGACTTGCTGGTGTGCTTTGGATCATTGTCCTGCTGCAGAACCCAAGTGCGCTTCAGCTCGAGGTCATGAAAAGATGGCCGGACATTCTCCTTCAGGATATTTTGGTAGACAGCACAATTCATGGTTCCATTGACCACAGCAAGTCTTCCAGGTCCTGAAGAAGCAAAACAGCCCCAGACAATCACACTACCACCACCATACTTTACTGTTGGTATAATGTTCCCTTTCTGAAATGTTGTGTTACTTTTACGCCAGATGTAATGGTACACACACCTTCCAAAAAGTTCAACTTTTGTCTCATCAGTCCACAGAATATTTTCCCAAAAGTCATGGGATCTTCAAGATGTTTTCTGGTAAAACTGAGACGAGCCTTTATATTCTTTTTGTTCAGCAGTGGTTTTCGTATTGCAACTCTGCCATGCAGGCCATTTTTGCCCAGTCTCTTTCTTATGGTGAAGTCATGAACATTGGCCTTAACTGAGGCAAGTGAGGCCTGCAGTTCCTTGGATATTGTTGTAGGTTTTTTTGTGACCTCTTGGATGAGTCGTCGCTGCGCTCTTGGGGTAATTTTGGTTGGCCAGCAACTCTGGGGAAGGTTCACCACTGTTCCATGTTTTCACTATTTGTGGATAATGGCTCGCACGCTGGTTCCGTGGAGTCCCAAAGCTTTAGAAATGACTTTATAACTTTTTCAAGACCAATACAGTGCATCTGGAAAGTATTCAAAACACTTCACTTTTTCCACATTTTGTTATGTTACAGCCTTATTCCAAAAGGGATTAAATTCATTTTTCCCCTCAAAAATCTACACACAATACCCCATAATGACAATGTGAAAAAAGTTTTTGACATTATTGCAAATTTTTTCAAAAAAACAAACTAAGAAATCACATGTACATAAGTATTCACAGCCTTTGCTCAATACTTTGTTAATGCACCTTTGGCAGCAATTACAACATCAAGTTTTATTTTTTTTTTTTTTTTAATATGATGCCACAAGCTTGGCACACCTACAGTATCTGTGGGCAGTGTCGCCCATTCCTCTTTGCAGCACCTCTCAAGCTCCTTCAGGTTGGATGGGAAGCGTTGGTGCACAGTCATTTGCAGATCTCTCCAAAGATGTTCAATTGGATTCAAGTCTGGGCTCGGGCTGGGCCACTCAAGGACATTCACAGAGTCGTCCTGAAGCCACTCCTTTGATATCTTGGCTGTGTGCTTGGGGTTGTTGTCCTGCAGAAAGATGAACCGTCACCCCAGTCTGAGGTCAAGAGCGCTCCGGAGAAGGTTTACATCAAGGATGTCTCTGTACATTGCTGCATTCATCTTTCCCTCTATCCTGAATAGTTTCCCAGTTCCTGCCACTGAAAAACATCCCCACAGCATGATGCTGCCAGCACCATTGGCATGGTTATGAGCGGTGCCTGGTTCCTTCAAACATGACGCCTGGCATTCACACCAAAGAGTTCAATCTTTGTCTCATCAGATAAGAGAATTTTGTTTCTCATGGTCTGAAAGTCCTTCAGGTGCCTTTTGGCAAACTCCAGGCAGGCTGCAACGTGCCTTTGACTAAGGAGTGTCATCCGTCTGACAACTCTACCATACAGGCCTGATTGATGGATTGCTGCAGAGATGGTTGTCCTTCTGGAAGGTTCTCTCTCCACAGAGGAATGCTGGAGCTCTGACAGAGTGACCAACGGGTTCTTGGTCACCTCCCTGACTAAGACCCGTCTCCTGCCCAATTGCTCAGTTTAGACGGCTGGCCAGCTCCAGGAAGAGTCCTGGTGGTTCTGAACTTCTTCCATTTACAGATGATGGAGGCCACTGTGCTCATTGGGGCATTCAAAGCAGCAGAAATTTTTCTGTCCCCTTATTCAGATTTGTGCCTCCAGACAATCCTGTCTCGGAGGTCTACAGACAATTCCTTTGACTTGATGCTTGGTTTGTGCTCTGACATGCACTGTCAACTGTAGGACCTTATATAGACAGGTGTGTGCCTTTTCAAATCATATCCCATCAACTGAATTTACCACAGGTGGACTCCAATTAAGCTGTAGAAACATCTCAAGGATGATCAGTGGAAACAGGATGCACCTGAGCTCAATTTTGAGATTCATGGCAAAGGCTGTGAATACTTATGTACATGTGATTTCTTAGTTGTTGTTTTTTTTTATTTTTAATAAATTTGCAAAAATCTAAAAAATAAATAAATCACATCGTCATTATGGGGTATTGTGTGTAGAATTTTGAGAGAAAAAATTATTTTAATCCCATTTGGAATAAGGCTGTAATAAAACAAAATGTGAAAAAAGTGAAGCGCTCTGAATACTTTCCAGATGCACTTTAAATCTCAATTATTTTGTTTCTCATTTGTTCCTGAATTTCTTTGGATCACAGCATGATGTCTAGCTTTTGAGGATCTTTTGGTCTACTTCACTTTATCAGGCAGGTCCTATTAAAATGATTTCTTGATTGAGAACAGGTGTGGCAGTAATCAGGCCTGGGTGTGGCCAGAGAAATTGAACTCAGCTTTCCAACGATGTGATAAACCACAAATAATTTATGTTTTAGGGGGAGGGGTCACTTTATCACACAGGGCCATGTAGGTTTGGATTTGTTTTTTTTAAACCTTAATAATAAATACCTTAATTTAAAAACTGCATTTTGTGTTTACTTGTATTATCTTTGTCTAATATTTAAATTAGTTAGATGATCTGAAACATTTAAGTGTGACAAACATACAAAAAAAAAAGAGGAATCAAGAAGGGGGCAAACACTTTTCAATCCACTGTATTTAAATAGCACATACAAATAGTCTGGTCAGTTTACTAAAGCTGAGCGAATCGCTCATTGAAATTAATAATAGGCAGGTCCTATTTCAGTGATTTCTTGATTGAGAACAGGTGTGGCAGTAATCAGGCCTGGGTGTGGCCAGAGAAATTGAACTCAGCTTTCCAACGATGTGATAAACCACAGTTAATTGATCTTTGGGGCTCAGAGCCATGAAGGTTTGGAGATTTATTTATTTTTTTACCCTTGATAATAAACACCTTCATTTAAAAAACTATATTTTGTGTTTACTTGTGTTATCTTTGTCTAACATTTAAAATAGTCTGATGATTTGAACATTTAAGTGTGACAAACATACAAAAAAAATGATAAATTAGGAAAGGGGTAAACACTTTTTTTTACACCACTGTATATGTATAAAAATATGACAACTAAAAGCTGACCCGGAGGTTTTGGCTCCGTTTCTGCTTTCAAAAGACTTTTCTTCTCCACCGCTTGCTGCCCCCAGATGAAAATCCACAGAATAGCTATGTGGGACTAGAATGTTCTGAATGAGGCTTTAGGAAATTAGGAATCACTTTATAAATCACTGGATTGAAAATGCACTTGTATATGTCCAGACTGGATCCTGGGGTCCACTTGGGGTGCTCACTTGGTCAGGGATCCACTTGACCTGAATCCCTGCCATCACTTGAGTTAGAACCATTTTAAACTATAATTTTATAGTTCTAGTTCTCTTTATAGCGCTTGGTGTGAACGGCTCTTAACCTCTCCCCAAAAAGGAAAGAGCGTCCTGTAAGTTACTGCAGATCTTCTGGACCAAAATCCTCCCAAAGTCTCTTTTCTAGCGTCTCTGATCCCATTGTAGTTTCACATACCTGTTGTTGTTCGGAGCTTCATGACATCCAACAGTTTCTTCTGACTTTCCATCTTTTCTTTGTCCTCTTTGCCTCTCTGTGTGTTTCTTTTTTCAGCAGCAGTTTGTCTCTCGCTGATAACATGAACACACTGTTGCTTCACTAAATAAAACGCTGATCTGACTCCCTGCATGGTTTAAAGTGAACCACCGCCACAAGTTAAAGCGAACCACGGTAGCATCCGGTCACGTGATCGGATGTTTACAAAAAATATTAACAGCACGCTCTATTTTTCTGTGATAAGTTTATGTCGACCTGATAACACAGCGTTAACTGATTCCAGAAAAACTTACAAAACAAAAAACAATGTTTTTGTGCCTTGATTCTATGTCACTGATGTGACGTCATTTTGATATAAACGTTCCTCAACTCAAGCTGGCGACGGAGGTTTGTTTGCGCCGGAACCGGAAGCAGCTCATCGCTAGACAAACGCCGTTGTTGAAAAGAGTTTTTGAACAGTGCTGAGACTTGAAATGTTTTGGTCCACAGCGTCGGATGGTTAGATCTCCGAGAGAGGGCCAGAGAAATTTGTCGGTTGGTTTGGCAAGGAGGTCGGGTGACGGGACTGGAGTTTGCGGGCGTGGGAAAATGATGGTAAAGGAAGGTGTGGCGGGTCGGCGCAGCGGCGTTGTGAATGGGCCAGACTGGGGAGACTGATTTGTGGGATAGTGAAGACAGTATGGATACTGGGCAGGGAAGCGGGAACTGGAGAGAGAAAAGGGAGAATAACTTATCTGAAAATAAGGCAAAGAAGGCTAGAAGTAGTGGAAGTGGTGGTGGTGCGGAGGGAGGAGGACAGGAAGGAGCCCAATTCAAAATTATTTTAAGGTTCGAGGATGAAAAGGGGATATCCACAATGAGCCCAGTTAAATTAACAACAATATTGAAAAAACAGGTTGGAGAAATACTCATGGCAAAGGTGCTGAGGGATGGAAATCTACGGATTGTATGTAGGAATGAGGAGCAAAGGGAAAGAGCTGACAAAATGAGGGAGGTTGGGCGGTTCAAAGTGAAAAGTACAAGCTTTACTGATAACGGATCTAAGTGGAACAAGGGTGTAATTTGGGGGGGGGGGGTGCCAATAGGAGTCTCAATGGAAGAAATTAAAGCTAATTTAAAGGGGGGGGGGTAGTAAAAGCAGCTCGTAGACTACAGGCCACTCGGGAAGGACAGAGGAGAGACACTGGGGGTGTGGTGATTGAGTTTGAAGGAGAAGTGCTCCTCAAAAGTGTAAATTTGGGCTTTTTGAGGTATGGAGTAAGATAATTTGTTCCTAATCCAATTCGGTGTTATAATTGCCAAAGATTAGGACATATAGCTAATACTTGTAGATGGAGAAGAAGGTGTGCAAGGTGTGGGGGCAACCACCAGTATGGAGAATGTGAGCAAGAAACGCCAAAGTGTTGTAACTGTGGCGGAAG
This sequence comes from Pholidichthys leucotaenia, assembly GCA_020510985.1. Taxonomy (NCBI): domain Eukaryota; kingdom Metazoa; phylum Chordata; class Actinopteri; order Cichliformes; family Pholidichthyidae; genus Pholidichthys; species Pholidichthys leucotaenia. The sequence continues at coordinate 78,987,006 of CM035841.1, forward strand.
TCATAGTGTGGCCTATGGAGGCTGTGAAAGAATGATGAGAGAGAGGGAAATTCAGCGAGTCAAAGTGCAGAATAAAGTCTCTTATGCCAAAGCAGTGAAAAAGATAAGATAAGATAAGCCTTTATTAGTCCCACGACGGGGAAATTCCAGGATTGCAACACTCAGAGCAACAATCAGAAGGCAAGAAAAAAACAAGCAAGCAAGAGCAGCTAATATACATATGTACATATTACTATAAAAATATATATATATACACACACAGTGCAGAGCATTGTAGCTGGATGGAATAAATATATGAATATATAAACACACAGTGCGGAGCATTGTAGCTAGATGGAATAAATATGTAAATATATAAACACACACAGTGCAGAGCATTGTTGCTAGATGGGATGAAACAGCATAACCGTCTACTTAGTTATCCTACATGGTATGATTATGTGCCCATACATATTCTCACCCTCCATAGCGACCGGTATTTTCCTAGTTGTATGCCGGAGGGGACCATTGTGTAAGTCTATTGCATCTTTTGCATTCAAAAAACTATTAGTTTGTTACATCTTTTTGCTATCTCTGCGAGCAGCCCTGGGGGGAGATGGACTGGGGGGAGGCTGCCTGTAGGGGAAAGAGATGTAACTGGTCCCCTTTTTGGGCACCCCTAAACGGCCGTGATCGGGAACACCAATGCATACGTGTGGGCAGCGTAGGGACCACGATGACACCAGACTGCTGTTTCCACAATTTATTTACTCCTGTTAATGAAACAAAACAAAATACATCACGCCTCGTCCGTACCTCGATCCCACACAGGCTCCCCCAGCAAAGCAACGCGATACTGTGTGGGAAAGGGAGCTCTAAAATAATTTTACAATACATAAAATAAATTATATTACAAATAAGAAAATTTTCCAAAACAAACATACCTGTTAATGAAACAAAACAAAATACATCACGCCTCGTCCGTACCTCGATCCCACACAGGCTCCTACATTTACAAAAATATGGGTTACACATCGGCACAAGCTGCTAGAGTCACCACAGAGCCTATATTGGCGCGAAACTCTAAAATGGCGCCTAGCAGACTTTTAATGTGCGCCGAAACATCCAAAAAACTCTTATTTACAACACGAACAACAAAAAATACACTACAGTAACATGTCAAATTAATAAGGAACAATTACAAACTAAGGTTGCAGTCTAAATGATAAAACTAACGAACAATACAGTCATTTAGTGCCAGCAGCATTTTAAACACGGCTTACCCCCAGCAAAGCAACGTGATACTGTGGGGGGAAAAATGAACTACCGGAGCCTCGGAGGTACAGGAAGAGCGGATGTGAGAAGTGTACCGCCAAAATAAAAGTACTCAAGTAAAATAAAATTCACAACAATATAAAGAAAAACATAACTGAGAAAAAGAAATGCTTAAGGTACATTTTCGACTCCGTTACACCCACCCCACTGAATTTTATCAAACTTGAGCCATAGCTACACAGAACTCATGACAATATACAAAACCCGGGGTTAGTTAAAGAACACCATCTGAAAGAGTGTCCCACACAAGGGCGAAGTGGCATGGGAGCAGCGCTTATCTCTCAACCCAACCACTGGTAATGGAGTGCCTTGTACACCCCACCAAAAACCCCAACTATTAGTGTAGTAAAAGCTCATGTATAATAAAATAAAATGAAATGGCTGATCACTAGAATTCAAGGTCAAGTCCACAAAAGGATAGTCCACTCATGTAGCATTTAGTCAGTCAGGGTCTGAAACACAGACCTACAAACAGCCTTAACATTGAACTTGTCCTGAATTACATCTTGCCTGGACATTGTCTGCACTAGTGTATTTACAGGTCTAATCAGGCAACCAAATCTTGACCTGATTTGAGATTGTGCATTTGGACGGCCACAATGTGTACGTGACGTCTGGTCAACAGTACAGCGAACAAGGGGAGTGTCTGTCTGTCTCTCGGAGTCAGGAACAGAAACAAGTTGACTGTCAAGTGTTTGTCCACCATGAGTATCAGTAGCAGCTGTAGTCACAGGTCTAGAGTCAGAGGACATGGGATGATCTACACCTTCAGCAACAGGTGCAACTGAAGAGTTCTGGGGGTCAGAGGACACACTTGTCACATCAGAAACGTCTACCTGTGACACAGATGGTTCAGTGAGCTGCGTGATCCACTCAACAGTTCTTCTTTCAGAGTCAACAGGTTCTGGATCAACTAATGGTTCACGTGTTTCTCCACATGAAGACGGATCACCTGTACCAGCCTCACTCTCTCCCTCGAAGAGGTCCACAGATGTGTCTCCCTCATCACCAACGTCTGTAGCTAAGGTTTCTGGAAGTAAGGTGGATGAACCATGGTTGGACACATCACACACATCCACCACAGGAAGAAAATTTACCAGCATCAACAGATTCCTGTGGACCACTTTTGTCCGTCCAGTAAGAGTGTCACAAATTCTGTATATATGGGTCTGTGGGTTCACATCCATTACAGTGTAAACAGTTGATTCCCACTTATCAGCAGTTTTCTTTTTGCCTCTCTCCTTTCTGTTGGCCAAAAGCACCCTGTCACCAATCTCAATCTTGGATCCTGTCACTTTCCTGTTGTAAAGATTAGCATGTCTGTGTTGCTCCTTAGCAGCATGGTCCTGAGCAACCATCATTGCTTCTTTTAGCTCACAGGTGAGAGTTGCCACATACTTGTCATAACTGGTTACATCAGCATCACGAAGAACAGAACGAAACATGACATCTACTGGCAAACGGGGCACACGGCCATACATGAGGTAAAAAGGAGGAAAGCCAGTCGTCCCATGGGCTGTACAGTTGTACATAAATGTCAAAGTCTGCAACCGTCGTGGCCAGTTAGCTTTCATCTCAGGGGACAGTGCACGAATCATCCCACCCAGTGTCCTGTTAAACCGTTCGACACTCCCATTTCCCATTGGGTGGTAAGGGGTAGTGTGAGATTTCCTGACACCGGACACTTTGAGGAGTTCACTGATTAATTGACTTCCAAAATTAGGACCTTGGTCACTGTGGATTCTTCCTGGGAATCCAAAGACACAAAAGTACTTGTTCCACAGAACATTTGCCACTTGCTTAGCTGTTTGATCCTTACAAGGAAAGGCCTGAGCCATCCTGGTAAAGTGATCTGTTATCACTAGGACATCAATAGACTTGTTCCTAGAGTCTTCAGCTGACCAAAAGTCAATACAGACCAGCTCAAGTGGTCTAGATGACAAGATGCTCTTTAAGGGAGCTTGTCCCTCAGGTTCAGCTGATTTGCTGAGGACACAACGCTGGCAGTGTGTGACATGGTCTCTAACATCTCTCTCAAGGGTCAGCCAGAAAAATCTCTGTCTGGATAAACTGAGGGTTCGCGACTGGGCTTGATGACCAGCATCATCATGCACGCCTTTCAACACCTCATCCTTAAGTGAGTCTGGGACAACATACTGAAGCCGTTTGGACTTGGTTCTCTGGCCTCTTGAAACTCTGTACAGAACACCATTGCTCACAGATAGCTTATCCCAGTGTTTCAGATATTTAATCACTGAAAATGATTCTTTCACCCTTTCTCTCCTTGAGGGTCTCCGATGTCTTTCAACATAAAACAGGACGCGAGAAAGAATTCCATCCTCCAACTGTTTGTCACGCAAAGCCTTTTCAGAATAGGCAGGCAACGGGTCTTGACCTGGTGGAACTAACTGGGGCAAAAACTGCAAGGCTTCAATTGCCCGGGCCCTCGGACCAGCATCCCACTCAGTGTGCGACTGCATCACAGCAGACACTTCTTCTGAATTCACAATCTGAGTGTGTACCCGGGAGGTATGAGCATTGTCACACATCGCATCCACGTGATCACTGGATGAACGAAAAGCATCCTGAACAGAGGCAGTAGACACATTTTTGACTTCACTGAGGGGTTTCACATATGGCTCATTGAACAGTCTGTGACCAATATTTTCCTTGACAAAAGGCACACGGCTTAATGCATCAGCCACAATGTTCTGCCACCCTGGAACATACTTTATGTCAAAGTCATACGCAGCCAACTTGGCTACCTAGCGTTGCTCACAACAGTCTAACTTGGGCTTTGTCAATATGTGAGTCAAAGGATTGTTGTCAGTCCAAACAGTGAATTTGTGACCCTTTAACCAATGACTAAACTTGTCAGTGATGGACCATTTCAAAGCCAGAAATTCCAGTCGGTGCGCTGGATAGTTTTTCTGAGACTGTGTCAGAGACTTACTGGCAAAAGCAATAGGTCTGGCATGACTTTCACCTTCCTGGACTTGGGACAGAACGGCACCTATCCCATCCAGAGATGCATCAGTTGAAAGCATGAAGGGACGGTCAAAGTTAGGATGAGCCAAGACCACAGTGTTAACAAGTGCAGATTTGAGACTTTCAAAGGCATGTATGTGCTCTTGGGTCCAATCAGAAGCACAAAGCTTTCTGCAAGCCATCTTGGTTTTCTTACATCTGCCTTTAAATTTCCCACCTTTCAACAGGCTGAACAATGGCTTGGCAATGGCAGAATATCCTGGCACAAAATGCTGATAGTAATTAACCATACCCAAGAAGGATCTAAGTCTTTTTTAGGACGGTGTCACACCATCAGTGTCCATAAGGTCAGCACAAGTCATTTTTGCGATGTTTTCAACCTTACTAGGGTCGGATGAAACACCATTCTCATCAATTACGTGACCAAGAAACCTCACAGATCTCCTGAGGAAAAAACACTTTTTGGGTGCCAACTTCAAGTTGTGCCTACGCAGTCTGCTGAACACCATCTCAATGCGCTGCAATGCACTCTCCTTATCAGATGCAAAAATCAGCAGATCATCCAAATAGCACAACAAAGTCAAATAATTCTTGTCACCAAAAATGGCAGTCATCATGCGCATAAAACTAGCAGGACTATTGCATAATCCCTGGGGCAGGCGATTGTACTCATACAAGCCCATCGGAGTGGTAAAAGCAGAATACTTCCCGTCATCCTCATGAAGCGGCATATTGTAGAAGCCGGATGTTAAATCCACTGTGCTGAAGAGGCAGTTACCTCCCAGTGCTGCCAGACAATCTGCCTGGTGAGGGAGAGGGTGAGCATCTTTCAGAGTCCTCTTATTCAGCCAGCGAAAATCCGTGCAGATGCGGAGGTCGCCATTCTTTTTCCACACAAGAACCAAGGGAGATGCATACTCGCTAGTCGATTTCCTGATAATGTCTTTTTCCTCCATTTCATTTAGCACCTGTCTTAATTTCTGATACTGACTAGGGGGTACACGCCTGTATGGGAGTCTGAATGGTTTACAAAGGTGTACAAAGCCCTTAGCTTCGCCGCAGTCTAGGTGGTGGCGTGAAAAGACATCCTCGTACTGAAGTACCAAGTCAGCCATTCTCTTTTTGCAGTCCTCTGACACTTTGCATAAATTGATGTCTATGTCACAAAGCCCCACTGACTTGAGTTTTTCTTTTACAGACTCCATACCAGCATTACATGCCGTTGTAGACTGTGTGTAGCAGGTCACTGGTACACTAGACTGCTCAGCTGCGTCCATGTCTTCAAGGGCTACACATGTGTAGACGTCAGCTAGCTTCGCATTGCGCCATAACAACACAGGCTTGTTGGACATGTTGATGAGTTTGAGCGGGACCCACCTGTCACCCCACATAGGAGTTACAATCTTAGCTACTAGGACACCCCTAGGAGCTGAACGAGAAGATGTGGGCTCTGTCATGACTGTACTGCCTGGAGATACAACAGTGTCTTTAGGCAATTTACCCCAAACAAGGTACTCACGCCCAGGTTCAAGGTAGGTGGCTGAGTTACATCTGACAGTACCAACATTGTCAGGAATGTCATTTCCTTTCCAGGGGTTCAAACCAGTGAGCATAGACAAGAACTGCTCAGCTTCTGGTTCTGCAGTTGGGCAGGGGCCAGACACTGTTTTCCAATAGGACTTGCATTGTTTCGAATGGTGTAGGATGTGCTTTATTACATTGGTACCAATAATCAACTCATCATGCTGACCACAGACAACCAGAGTGGGGACCAGCATTTTACAACCATACACCTCCATCACAATGTCAAAAGCACTCTTTGGCCTGACACGCTGTCCACCACACCCAACCAGCATCACATTCACATCAATCTGGTTCTCATTTGTTATCACTCCAGCAGTTCTCAGTTTCTTCTCTGCATCCTCGTTGATACTGCAGGCCATGGAGCCACTGTCCAGCATGCCATCAATTATCACTGCACCACCAAAAGCTACTGGTGTGTAGAAAAGGCTGGAACTATTGCCAATTATGTGAATATTCTGATACACAACAACTACATCATCGCATGAGCTTCTTACTGATGCAAAAATTGACTCAGCATCAGATGTGTCACTGCAGTGGGAGCTTGAGGTGAGACCTGCACTGCCTCCCTCCAAGTACAGGTCACTTAGTTTCCCTGAGACTGAGAAGGAGGCTGACAGTTGTTGTTGGGACAGGCCAGTCTGGTATGACCAGGGGAAAGACAGGTAAAACACAGTTTCTCAGACATGCAATGTGAAATGGTGGAGTGACGTGTGTCATTACAGACCATACAAGTTGCTTCCCTGGGGCGTCTTTGACGAGGGGCATGTTTAAATCTGTTGCTCTCAATTGGGTGAGGAAATGTACACTGCTGCAACTTCTCCATCATTTCCTGAAACATATTAACCATGCGACCAAGGAGCCTCTCCTCTGACTGTTGGAGATTTTGAGCAACAACCGGCACACTGGCACAATCTGAGCTGAGTGTATTTGGGGTAGGGTCAGAGATGGGGAATGTAGAGGGACCCTGACATGTAAACTGTCGGGTTTGAGGAAGTGAAGAGGGAATGACTGGGGTGTGGCACTGTTCTGGCATGGTCATGGCTGAAGATGGCAACCTGGGTTTGTCAGATGTTACAGTAGCTGTGTGACTCATTAGCTGTGGACCATCAGGCGCTCTGGCACTAGCTCTAACCTCTCTCTGATAATCGTCAATTCTCAACTGAACATCACGTGAGGTCCATTCATGAGGTGGTTTCCACTTCAAGGTGCAAGACAGATCAGGATCAGGACAATTTTTGACGAACATGATAGCAACCTCTTTGCTCATGTCCTCAGTCTGCTTGCCTTGTCTACGCAGACCCTCGAGAGCCAGGTCAGCTGCTTTGTTCAGCCTTATCCAGTAGTCCACTGGGTTTTCTCTGTGCCTGGGCAGGGTTGCATAAAAATCTGCAAGCGGAAGACATGAGGAGGCATCACAGAAGTAACGGAGAAGAACATCATAGATTATCTCAGGTTTCTTTTTAGCATCTAGCTCCAGGTCACTACGCAGGGCAACTTTCACAACATCTCTGGCTTTGCCCAGTAAATGACTCATTATTTCTCCTGCTTGCTCACACACAGGAATCTCTCTCTTTTTAAGGTCAGTCTTAGACAAGTCAATCAGTCCCGAACTGAATATTTGTCAGTACTGTCACCTCTAAATGTGGGTAGTTCTCTGTCTGACTTGACATGGACAGTCACGTGTGGAGGGTCATATTTGGTAACATCACAATTTGCAGTTCGACCAGTAGGAGAAGTCTGGTTGTCATTGGTCATATTCACAACACCAGCAGACATTAACTTAGCAACTATAGACTCACCAATTTGAGCACCAAGCTGCCCTACCATATCTGTAAGTTGTCCAATGGCACCAACATTACTGCAGGGTGTGGAAACATGAGGACCTTCACTCATGAACTCATCAACAGGAATACAACCTGGGCTCTGACCTAACCCCGTATCCCCACCACTATTCATGAATTTGGAATGCCCCACATCTCTACTATTAGCAATATCACCACGCCAAACATCTCTTCCTTTTGGCAAAACAGGTGTTGTATAATTATCCATGTCTTTTTTTTTTTTAGAACTACTTTACACAGTGAAATGTACTTGCGTTGTGAATAACTCCAAAATAAAGTGACATATATTACAGTATAGGATCACAATTGCCACTACTTCACATACCATAAATGTACTGTGGGTAATCAGTTAAAATGTGCTTCAACAGTCCTTTATATGTCTGACCACATATACGTCCTGGCGTAGACCTAATTTGGTGATGCAGCATCCACGGTGACCGGCGTCGAGCTGATCAGAAGATCCAAGGGTCACATCACCAGTGTAACGGGTCCCTTTTTTGGGCACCCCTAAACGGCCGTGATCGGGAACACCAATGCATACATGTGGGCAGCGTAGGGACCACAATGACACCAGACTGCTGTTTCCACAATTTATTTACTCCTGTTAATGAAACAAAACAAAATACATCACGCCTCGTCCGTACCTCGATCCCACACAGGCTCCCCCAGCAAAGCAACGCGATACTGTGTGGGAAAGGGAGCTCTAAAATAATTTTACAATACATAAAATAAATTATATTACAAATACAAAAATTTTCCAAAACAAACGTACCTGTTAATGAAACAAATCAAAATACATCACGCCTCGTCCGTACCTCGATCCCACACAGGCTCCTACATTTACAAAAATATGGGTTACACATCGGCACAAGCTGCCAGAGTCACCACAGAGCCTATATTGGCGCGAAACTCTAAAATGGCGCCTAGCGGACTTCTAATGTGCGCCGAAACATCCATAAAACTCTTATTTACAACACGAACAACAAAAAATACACTACAGTAACATGTCAAATTAATAAGGAACAATTACAAACTAAGGTTGCAGTCTAAATGATAAAACTAACGAACAATACAGTCATTTAGTGCCAGCAGCGTTTTAAACACGACTTACCCCCAGCAAAGCAACGTCATACTGTGGGGGAAAAATGAACTACCGGAGCCTCGGAGGTACAGGAAGAGCGGATGTGAGAAGTGTACCGCCAAAATAAAAGTACTCAAGTAAAATAAAATTCACAACAATATAAAGAAAAACATAACTGAGAAAAAGAAATGCTTAAGGTACATTTTCGACTCCGTTACAGAGAACTGGTACGGAATGGGGAAATCCAGGTTGATCTGAAGAGACTGGTTATTTTTATAGCAGGAGTTGTGAATGCCACAATGGAAGTCAAGTCTAAAACTGAAAGAATTCAAATAATAGTGAAAGCAGCAGCTAATCATCTTGGTTTCAGTGGTTTAACCTGGGAGGAGGCGAGGAGTGGGCTTAGTAGCCAGACAAGTCAGGACCAAGCATCGACTGGATAGGAATTGTGAGGATGGTCATATTGATTCAATGGAATGCAAGAAGTTTGTTGGTAAATGGACAGTAATTCAAAAGATATATTGAGGAACTTTCAGACAAACCAGATGTTATTTGTGTTCAGGAGACATGGTTGAAACCTAATCTGGATTTTAAAATAGTGGGATATGTTTCTATTCGGAATGATAGAAAGGAGGGAATGGGAGGTGGGTGTGCAACATTTGTGAGGGAGGGAATTCAGTTCAGAGAGATAGGTAAAGGGGCTGAGCTGGAATACGTGGTAGTTGAAATTTGGACTAAAGAGGGGGAATTAGTTGTTGTTAATTTGTATAATCCTTGTAAGAGGTTGATATTGAGTCAATTATCTCAGATGGAGGGGGTAGATGGGAGCAGGGTGGTAGTTTGTGGGGACTTTAATGCCCATAATATGTTATGGGGGGCAAATCATACAGACATAAATGGTGAGATTATTGAAGAACTCTTGGAAGAGAAGAATCTAGTATGTTTAAACAATGGTAGAGCAACTAGAATTGATGTACATACGGGGAGTGGTTCAGTTCTTGACTTAATGTTGGTGACTAATAATATTGCAAGTGTGTGTGAGTGGGAGGTTTTAGAGGAGTCTTCCGTGGGAAGTGATCATTTTCCAGTGTATTGTAATCTTTTCATTTCAGCGAATAGGGTAAGTGGTCACAAAAAAGGGAGGTGGGTTTTTAGCAATTGGAAGTTATTTAAGTTTATTTGTGAGAGAGACCTTCCCCTAGTAGAGGTCAGTGAAGACATTGAAAGCATGGAGAAAAGTATTAAAACTGTTTTTCTGGAAGCAGCCAACCAGTCAATCTCTAAAAGTAAAGGGAAAAGGTTAAAGAAAGCAGTGCCTTGGTGGACAGAGGAGTGCACTAGAGCTATTAAAGAGAGGAATAAGATACTTAAGGTCCTAAGGAGAACTCATAACTGGCAAAACTTGATTAATTATAAGAGAGCACTAGCAAAAGCCAGGAAAACTATCCGGAGGTCTAAGAGAGAAAGCTGGCAGAGATACTGTAGCACTGTAGGTAGATCAACAGCCGTGGGAGATGTGTGGAGCATGATCAAGGCTATGAGGGGAGTCAGGAGGGAATGGCAGTATCCAATACTAAAAAGTGGGGGAGATATTGCAATAACTGATGAGGAAAAAGAAACAATGATAGCAAAGAGCCTGACTCAAATTCATAGCTCAAGCAATTTGACTGAAGGAGGTAAAAGAGGAAGAAGTAGGACGAGTTTAGCACACCCTGGGGTTTTGGAGGAAAGGTGTGACTTTAGTAGCTCTTTGGATTCTCCTTTCACTCTAGATGAAATGGAAAAAGCAGTAAACAAATCAGGATTAACATCCCCTGGGAAAGACGATGTCTGTTATATCATGGTGAAACACTTAGGGACTTTGGCAAGGAGGAAGCTATTGGAAGTCTACAACAAAGTATGGTAAAAGGGAAAGCTCCTGTCACGCCTCGCCGCTCATCAGCGGCGCCAGCTGCACGCACACCTGCGCCTCGTCAGCGGCGAGGGATTTAAGCCGCCTCGCCCTGGGCTTCGGCCTGAAGCCGTCTGATCACATCGGCTACTCTTGCTGCAAGGAACTCCCTTCTACTAAGCAAGATTGCAAGTAAGCATCCTTACCTTCTTCTTCCAGTTCTCCTCCCCTGTGCACAGGTGGATTCCCCGGCGGCGGACAACATTATCCAGCCGTCATCTCCTCGCTGTTGCATCAGGCGCACCAGGTTGCTGTCTACCGGGCTATGCCAGCCATCTGCCCAAAACAAGTAAGCCAGCTGTCATTGCTACAATCTCCTGTATTGGTGTGGTGCCCGTTACCCTTCTCCCTCTGCTTCTCCCATAGGGTTGTCCGGCTGTACGGCCTCCTGCCCCCGTGCCTGACGCAGACGCCACCACCAATACATTTACACATCACAGACATGCAACCACACACACACTTGTTGTTCAATAAACTGTTAAACCTATTCTGAGCCTGTGTGTGTGTCTCCTGAGCCCTGCATTATGTCAGTACGGCTTCAGCAGAGCGGCTCGGCGGACAGCGGGCTCACACGCCGTCTCACCACTCTCGAGGTTCAAATAGATTTGATAGTTTATCAGCAACAGGTGATGCTGAATCAATTAGTTAAGATCACTCACCGGTTAGATCGCGTGGATCTCCTGCAACCGTTCCCCCCGGCTCGTCAGGGAGGTGCAGCTCCTACCTCTCCGGTGGCCGGTCAGACTGATCCCGGGTCGCCAACCCGGCTCACACCTATTCCGACCCCTGCCCGCTTTAGCGGACAGCTCGGCGGAGCGCGGGGGTTCATCATGCAGTGTGAGTCGGTGTTCTCCCGCGTCCCTGGGGATTTTCCCTCAGACCACAGCCGAATTGGCTATGTAGGTAACCTCCTGGAGGGGCGGGCACTCACCTGGGCTTACGCCGTCATGGCGAAGCCCAGCTATGCCAACCTCTCCTACGGCCAATTCGTGCAACAGTTCCTAGACATGTTTGATTATAGCCGACGAGATAGTGTGTTAGTAGATCATCTTCTCTGTCTTCAGCAGGGAGGATGGTCAGCTGCAGACTACTCGATCGACTTCCGGGTCATCGCGGAGGAGGTTGGCTGGGATGAGCCCTCGCTCTGCGGCATCTTCCTCCGCAGTCTGAACTCTGGTCTGAGGGATGAGCTGGCTGGTTGCAATATTCCGGGGAGGCTTTCAGGGCTGATATCGCTAGCGATTAGTTTGGATAACAGGCTTCGCGAGCGTTCTTCAGAGCGGAAGTTTGCTTCTTGCTCGTGGGGAGGCTCGTCTCGCCTGTCCCAAGCTCGCCCCCTGGCGTCGCCACCGCCAGACTCCTCCGAGAAGTCGGAGGCGAAGGCGGTGGTCCGGTCAAAGCTCCATCTAGCGGAGAGACAACGCCGCCGGGAGTTGGGCCTCTGCATGTATTGCGGAGGCAGTCAACACTCTGTGGAGCATTGTCCAGAGAGGCCGGTTAGGGGTCCGCGAATCACGGTAGGGGGCCTTGCAGATTCTAACTGGTCGAGTCCCCTCACTCAATTGATGCTGCCCATCCGTTTCTGTCATAATTCCACTGGGCACCTCACTCATGCACTGGTGGATTCAGGCGCGGAAGGCAGCTTTATTTCACAGAGCCTGGCAACCCGATTGGGCATCCGTTGCCATACCCTCAAGACTCCTCTCGCCCTAGTTAATCTCTCCCGTGTTTCCCTGGGAAAGGTAACACACCAGACCATCCCCGTCCCTGTTATTATTTCTGGAAACCATCGGGAGGAGATCACCTTTTTCGTCCTACCAAACTCAGTATCTCCCGTCATCCTCGGATACCCATGGCTCCGCCTCCACAGCCCTGTCCTGGATTGGAGGTCTGGCAGAGTGTCCGCCTGGAGCTCCTTTTGCATGAGCACCTGCCTTCAATCCGCTGCCTGCTCCCCGTCCTCTCCTCCTACTCCCAAGGACGCCGCGCCTCTGGATCTCACCCTAGTGCCATCGGAGTTTCACGACCTGGGTATGGTATTCAGCAAGTCCAAGGCGATGTCTCTTCCTCCGCACAGGCCTTACAACTGTGCGATAAACATCCGCCAGGGGGCACCCTTACCCTCTGGGCGACTCTACAGCCTGTCTGCGCCGGAGAAGGAGGCCATGAACTCCTATCTCAAGGAATCGCTGAGTGCTGGAATCATCCGTCCCTCGTCATCACCATTAGGCGCTGGATTCTTCTTCGTGGGCAAGAAGGACGGCTCCCTCCGTCCTTGTATTGACTACCGCGCCCTGAATGACATCACGGAGAAGGATCGCTACACCCTGCCACTAATGGACACCGCCTTCCACTCCCTCCAGGGGGTGACTTGGTTCACCAAGCTGGATCTTCGTAGCGCGTACCACCTCGTCCGGATCCGGGAGGGAGACGAGTGGAAGACAGCCTTCCGTACCCCGAACGGTCATTTCGAGTACCTGGTGATACCGTTCGGGTTGACCAATGCTCCAGCCGTCTTTCAGCGCCTTATAAATGACGTCCTCCGGGATTTCATCGGCCTGTTCGTGTTCGTCTACCTGGATGACATCTTCATCTTCTCCAGATCCAGAGACGAGCACCGGGTCCATGTGAGGCGGGTCCTCCAGAGGCTGCTGGAGAACCGGTTGTATGTCAAGGCTGAGAAGTGTGAGTTTTACGCTAAGACTACGTCCTTCCTCGGGTTTGTCATCTCCCACGACCAGGTGCTCCCGGACCCAGCTAAGGTGAAAGCGGTGGTGGAATGGCCCACTCCTATGTCTAGGAAACAGGTACAGCAGTTTATTGGGTTTGCCAACTTCTACCGCCGCTTTGTCCCGAACTTTGGTTCCATCGTCGGCCCTCTGACCCGCCTCACGTCTCCTAAGGTCCCGTTCCGGTGGACTGAAGAGGCCGCAGCTGCTTTCCAGGCGCTGAAGGCGGAGTTCTCCTCCTCCCGGGTCCTCAGCCAAGTTGATCCCTCGCTGCAATGCATCGTGGAGGTGGACGCTTCGGACACGGGGGTGGGGGTGGTTCTATCTCAGCGGTCTCCTGACGACGGGATCAAACGGCCCTGCGCCTTCTTCTCTCGGCGCTTGTCCCCGGCGGAACGGAATTACGACGTGGGGGACAGAGAGCTCCTCGCCATCAAGCTCGCGCTGCAGGAGTGGCGTCACTGGCTAGAGGGGGCGGCCCTGCCGTTCGTGGTTCTCACCGACCACAAGAACTTGGAGCATTTAAGATCTGCCAAGCGTCTGAACGCCCGCCAGGCGCGCTGGTCCTTGTTCTTTGCCAGGTTCTGCTTCAAGATCTCCTTCAGGCCTGGCTCCAAGAACGGCCTGCCTGACGCCCTCTCTAGGCAATTTGCCCCTGAGGCGTCTGAGGACGCAGCCCACACCATCTTGCCCAGGTCGTGCATCGGGGGAGCCGTCACTAGGGACATCGAGAGTAAGATCCGGAAGGCGCAGGAATCGGAACCAGACCCTGGCGGCGGACCGGAGGGGAGGCTTTTTGTGCCGTCCACGGTCCGGGGGGAGGTTATCCACTGGCTGCACACATCTAAGCTCACCTGCCACCCTGGGTCCTCTCAGATGATTGACCTTCTTCTACGATCCTTCTGGTGGCCGGGTCTGTGGAAGGACGCTGCCCGCTACGTCCGGGCCTGCCCCGTTTGCACCACCAGCAAGTCAGGAAATGCCCCTCCAGCGGGTTTGCTCCAGCCTCTGCCCGTCCCTGGCAGGCCCTGGTTGCATATCGCCCTGGATTTTGTCACCAGTCTGCCGGCCTCTAACACCTTCAACACAGTCCTGACCATTGTTGATCGTTTCTCCAAGGCCGCCCACTTCATCCCATTACGAGGGCTTCCATCGGCCTTGGAGACGGCGGACCTCCTTATCCAGCATGTGGGCAGGCTGCACGGGATTCCGGTGGACGTGGTCTCGGACCGGGGCCCCCAGTTTTCCTCAGAGGTTTGGAGATCCTTCTGCAACGCCCTGGGAGCCAAGGTAAGCCTCTCCTCCGGCCATCACCCCCAAACTAACGGGCAGTGTGAGCGGACCAATCAGGAGCTGGAGGCTGTGCTCCGCTGCGTCACTACATCCAAGCCTGCGTCCTGGAGCAACCATCTCACCTGGGTTGAGTACGCCCATAACACCGCCCGCTCTTCTGCCACTGGGATGTCCCCTTTCAAGGCGTCCCTGGGCTACGACCCCCCTCTGTTCCCTATGCAGGAGAGTGAGGTAACTGTCCCCTCAGTTCGGGCGCACCTCAGGCGGTGCCGCTCCATTTGGGCGTCGGCGCGTAATGCACTTTTACGCACGGCGGAGTGCAACAAATCTACGGCGGACCGGCACAGGAGACCTGCCCCAGCCTACCAGGTTGGCCAGCGTGTCTACGTGTCTACCCAGGACGTCGTTTTGAAGGGTGAGAGGAGGAGGCTGGCACAGCGTTTCATGGGCCCATACCCCATTACCAGGATTATAAACCCGGTGGCTGTGCGTGTGGCTATTCCCCCCTCCCTCCGCATTCATCCCACCTTCCACGTATCCAAGGTGAAGCTGGCAGTCTCTGATCCCCTTTGCCCTCCTCCTGCTGCGCAGCCTGCGCCCTGGATGATTGATGGTCATCCGGCCTGGCCCGTCTCTTCCATCCTGGACTCCCGGCGCCGGGGTCGCGGGTTGCAGTACTTGGTGGACTGGGAGGGCTATGGACCTGAACATCGGCAATGGGTACCCTCGTCGTTTGTGTTGGATCCATCCCTCATTGAAAAGGAAGGGGAACTATGGATCCTGTTGTGTGTTTGGAGACAGAGGTACGGAAGGCTCAATTAAACAGAGAGTCGGTAATTGCAGTGTTCTTTGGCGTGGAAAAGGCATATGACATGTTGTGGAAGGAGGGGCTAATGATAAAGCTAAGTACAGTGGGGCAAAAAAGTATTTAGTCAGCCACCAATTGTGCAAGTTCTACCACTTAAAAGATGAGAAAGGTCTCCAATTTTCATCATAGGTATACCTCAACTATGAGAGACAAAATGAGAAAAAAAAAATCCAGAAAATCACATTGTCTGATTTTTAAAGAATTTATTTGCAAATTATGGTGGAAAATAAGTATTTGGTCACCTACAAACAAGCAAGATTTCTGGCTCCCACAGACCTGTAACTTCTTCTTTAAGAGACTCTTCTGTCCTCCACTCGTTACCTGTATTAATTGCACCTGTTTGAACTCGTTATCAGTATAAAAGACACCTGTCCACAACCTCAAACAGTCAGACTCCAAACTCCACTATGGCCAAGACCAAAGAGCTGTCAAAGGACACCAGAAACAAAATTGTAGACCTGCACCAGGTTGGGAAGACTGAATCTGCAATAGGTAAGCAGCTTGGTGTGAAGAAATCAACTGTGGGAGCAATTATTAGAAAATGGAAGACATACAAGACCACTGATAATCTCCCTCGATCTGGGGCTCCACTTAAGATCTCACCCCGTGGGGTCAAAATGATCACGAGAACGGTGAGCAAAAATCCCAGAACCACACAGGGGGACCTAGTGAATGACCTGCAGAGAGCTGGGACCAAAGTAACAAAGGCTACCATCAGTAACACACTACGCCGCCAGGGACTCAAATCCTGCAGTGCCAGACGTGTCCCCCTGCTTAAGCCAGTACATGTCCAGGTCCGTCTGAAGTTTGCTAGAGAGCATTTGGATGATCCAGAAGAGGATTGGGAGAATGTCATATGGTCAGATGAAACCAAAATAGAACTTTTTGGTAAAAACTCAACTTGTCGTGTTTGGAGGAAAAAGAATGCTGAGTTGCATCCAAAGAACACCATACCTACTGTGAAGCATGGGGGTGGAAACATCATGCTTTGGGGCTGTTTATCTGCAAAGGGACCAGGACAACTGATCTGTGTAAAGGAAAGAATGAATGGGGCCATGTATCATGAGATTTTGAGTGAAAACCTCCTTCCATCAGCAAGGGCATTGAAGATGAAACGTGGCTGGGTCTTTCAGCATGACAATGATCCCAAACACACCACCCAGGCAACGAAGGAGTGGCTTCGTAAGAAGCATTTCAAGGTCCTGGAGTGGCCTAGCCAGTCTCCAGATCTCAACCCCATAGAAAATCTTTGGAGGGAGTTGAAAGTCCATGTTGCCCAGTGACAGCCCCAAAACATCACTGCTCTAGAGGAGATCTGCATGGAGGAATGGGCCAAAATACCAGCAACAGTGTGTGAAAACCTTGTGAAGACTTACAGAAAACGTATGACCTCTGTCATTGCCAACAAAGGGTATATAACAAAGTATTGAGATAAACTTTTGTTATTGACCAAATACTTATTTTCCACCATAATTTGCAAATAAATTCTTTAAAAATCAGACAATGTAATTTTCTGGATTTTTTTTTCTCGTTTTGTCTCTCATAGTTGAGGTATACCTATGATGAAAATTGGAGACCTCTCTCATCTTTTAAGTGGGAGAACTTGCACAGTTGGTGGCTGACTAAATACTTTTTTTGCCCTACTGTATGATAGGAATATCTGGGAGAACATTTAACTGGATAAAAGATTTTTTGTTTAATAGGCACATTCAAGTTAGAGTGGGCAGAGCCTTGTCAGATAGGTACTTGGTGGAAAATGGCACCCCCCAGGGTAGTGTTATAAGCCCAGTACTTTTTTCTATTATGATAAATGATGTTTTTTTCTGTTGTGAACAACGATATTGGCCGTTCTTTATTTGCTGATGATGGGGTATTATGGAAAAGAGTGAGTAATTTTAAGTATATGAGGGAAAATACAAGAAGCGATAAGTGCAGTGGAGGGGTGGTCATATTCCTGGGGATTTAAATTCTCTGTTGAGAAAACAAAGGTAGTAGTATTCACAAGAAAAAGGGTAGCTGATGCCCAGTTAACATTGTACGCTCAGGAATTAGAACAAGTCAAAGTTTTCAGGTTTCTGGGTGTCTGGTTTGATGTTAATCTAACTTGGAGGGAGCATATTCAGAAGGTGTCAGCTAAGTGCAAAAAGGTACTGAATGTGATGAGGTGTTTGACAGGGACTGAGTGGGGTGCTAGTAGAACGGCTATGAAAAACATTTATGTTGTGTTAATTAGGTCTGTATTGGATTATGGGTGTATTGTATATGGATCTGCTTCCAAAACCCCGTTGAGCAAGTTAGATGTCATCCAGGCCCAAGCACTGAGGATCTGCTGTGGGACTTTTAAAGCAACTCCTGTTGCTGCTCTCCAGGTGGAAATGGGGGGAATGCCATTAAATATCACGCGTAAACAGATGATGATGAGCTATTGGGTCAATCTGCAGGGGCACGCTCAAGAGAAACACCCTACAGTCAGAGTGTTGTTGCCTTGTTGGGAGGGGGAAAGAGTTAAAAGGGAGAATTTTGCATTTTACGTTGGGAGAGTAGCCAGTGATATGAAGCTATGTGATAGAACATATATTCCATCAGTTCCTTTGCCAGTCACTCCTCCATGGTTTTTCTATCCAATGTCAGTTGATTTGTATTTTTTGGAAAAGATGCGAGGGGGCAGAGAATTTGGAAACACCGCAGTTTTAGTAGAGGATCGGTTGGGAACAATATATCACTCCCTTACCCCAGTATTCACGGATGGATCAAAGGATCCTGACACGGGCTGCACTGAGTTTGCTTTCCATATCCCTGCCTTGAAAATATCTGTTAATAGAAGAACATCTTCCCATCTGTCTGTATATACAGTCGAAATGTTGGCTTTGTTGACTGCATTGCAGAGGATTGAGGAGCTGACGATCAATGATTTTGTCCTTTGTTCGGATTCCAGTGCAGCCTTGCTGTCAATAAAATCAGGGTCATCTGATAGCAGACAGGACTTGGTCTATGAGATATATGAGACTTTGTATAGACTCAGAAACAAAGGGGTGGCTGTGGTGTTTATGTGGATTCCAGCTCACAGGGGGGTAAAGGGCAACGAGGCCGCAGATAAATTGGCTAAACAGGCTCTGGGGCACTGGGAGGTGTGGGATATTTCATTGAGTAAATCTGAGGCAAAAATGCTGATTAAAGAGTATATTAGGCAGGAGTGGCAGCATAGGTGGGACACAGGGGAAACAGGGCGACATTTGTATGCTATCCAGAGTGCGGTTGGAGTGAAGGGCAGGATGGGGACAAGAAATACAAAGGAAGAGAATATTTTATCTAGGCTAAGGATGGGACACACTAGGTTAAACAAAACTTTGCATTTGGTAGATAAGCACCCGACAGGGATGTGCGATTATTGTGAGAGAGAGGAAGAAAGTGTGGAGCATGTCATTTTCCACTGCCAGAAGTATACCCAGGAGAGAGACAGATTAGTGGAGGGAATTAGAGAATTAGGGGTGGGTGATGCTAACTTAAGTGTGATGGTGGGGGTTGGGGTAAGAAAGTTGTTGGTTTACTTTAAAGATACGGGTTTAATTAATAGGATATAGTTGTTTTGTTTTTTTTTTGTTTTGTTTTGTTTTGTTTTTTAATTGGAGGGTGTTTGGGGTAGAATGTCTGGTCGACACTCCAACGCTGGATGGCGGTAATGCGCCTTTAAGTTGGGTGCCCCCGCCAAAAACAGAAGAAGAAGAAGAAGAAGCTGGCGACGGACCAGTTGAGCTTTGAGGCCTGAACCGAGACTTGCTGGTAAAACTGTTAAAAAGACTTTTGTTGGTCACCAACAAATGTGAGGAATATTTGTGAGACAACAACTAAGCTGACCCGCAGAAGATTCTGGTTCCGTTTCTGCTTTCAAAGAGGATTTAAAAGGACGGTGAACCAAGTTAAATCCAGCTAGCTTTACTATCTTAGCTTAGCCTCTCTTGTTTTGATAACTGTGTCATCTGTCCAGCTGTGTGTTTAAAAGGTTTTTACATATTGGCTCTGTGATAGGAGCACGTAATTTCGGGTGCAAGTTTGCTGTGAATTGCGAGCATCTGTCTCTAGGGTGGCTGTGTTTCATTTCAGGTGGTGCAGCCTCGTAGACTGTGGCCCAGGAGGTCAGTGTTGTGTTGTAGTTTGGGTTCCTTATTTGTGAGGCACAAGTGGTGGCTCCATCTTTCCGGTTCTGCCACCACCCAGGCATGTCCTTGCCTGCCGCAGGCAAGGACAACCCCTCACAGCACCAGTAAATATACAGGGAACAGACATCAAGATGGTGACATCCTACAAGTACCTGGGTGTTCATCTGAACAATAAACTAGACTGGTCACACAATACTAACGCACTCTACAAGAAGGGACAGCACAGGCTGTTCCTACTGAGGAGGCTCAGGTCTTTTGGTGTACAAGGGGCGCTGCTGAAGACATTCTATGACACGGTGGTGGCATCAGCCATCACTTTTGGAGTGGTCTGCTGGGGCAGTGGCATTACAGCGGCTGATAGGAAGAGACTGAACAACTCTGTCCTGGGGCAGCGCCTTGACCCAGTGAAGGAGATGGGAGAGAGAAGGATGGTGGCTAAACTGTCATCTCTGCTGGAGTCCGAGTTCCACCCTATGCAGGACACACTGAATGTACTAAGGAGCTCATTTAGCAGCAGATTACATCATCTTAGGTGCACAACCAAGAGGTTTCGCAGGTCCTTCCTACCGACGGCTGTCAGACTGTACAACCTAAGCAGGGCTGCTCGCAGAGAAAATTCAATTCAATTCAACTTTATTTATATAGCGCCATTTCACAACAACAGTCATCTCATAGCACTATCAACTGTAAGGGGAACCCCCACAGTTGCAGAAAGACCCCAGCAATCAGGCGATCCCCTGTGAGCAAGCACTTGGCGACGGTGGAGAGGAAAAACTCCCTTTTAACAGGAAGAAACCTCCAGCAGAACCAGGCTCAGGGAGGGGCAGTCATCTGCTGCGACTGGCTGGGAGGTGAGGGGATAGAGAAGAAGAAAAGAACAGACATGTAGAGAGCAAACAGCACGATGGGGACTCAATCTATGGGAGAGAACAAACAAATGTTAATGACCAGCAAAAAAAATATTTCATTGAGAGTGAGGAAAGGAGTGAGGCCCAGTGTATTACTGGAGGTCCCCCGGCTGACTAAACCTATTAGCAGCATAACTAAGGGAGGGTTCAGAAACACATGATCCCTCCCTAATTGTAGGCTATATCAAAAAGGTAGGTTTTAGCCCTATTCTTAAAAACAGAGATCGAGTCTGACTCCCAAATCCAGATTGGCAGCTGATTCCACAGGAGAGGAGCTTGATAACTGAAGGCTCTGCCTCCCATTGTACTTTTGGAGATTCTAGGTATTACAAGTAATCCTGCATTTTGGGAGCGTAGTGCTCTGTTAGGACAATACGGTAGTATCAGATCTTTTAAATAAAAAGGAGCCTGATTGTTTAGAGCTTTGTAAGTAAGAAGAAGGATTTTAAACTTAATTCTAAACTCTATGGGAAGCCAATGAAGGGAGGCCAGAACCGGAGAGATATGATCTCTCTTTCTAATACCTGTTAAAACTCTTGCTGCAGCATTTTGGATCAGCTGAAGACTTTTTAAAGATGTTTTAGGACAGCCTGATAATAAAGAATTACAATAATCTAATCTCGAGCTAACAAAAGCGTGGATCAGTTTCTCACCATCACTCTGAGACAAGATACTCCTAATCTTGGCAATATTACGCAAATGATAGAAGGCAGTCTTAGAAACAAATTTAATATGTGAATTGAAGGACAAATCCTGATCAAAAATAACTCCAAGGTTCCTCACAGAGCTATTAAGAGAAAGAGTAACCGCATCCAAACTGAAAGTTTGATTTGGAAAGGAATTTCTAAGGTTTTTTGGACCAACAAGAATGACTTCAGTCTTATCTGAATTTAATAGCAGGAAATTACAAGTCATCCAAGCTTTGATTTCCTTAAGACAGGCTTCTAACTTGGCTAATTGATTACTATCATCTGGCTTCATTGACAGGTATAATTGTGTGTCATCAGCATAACAATGAAAATGTATACAGTGCTTTCTAATAATGTTGCCTAACGGAAGCATATATAAACTAAAAAGAGTAGGGCCTAGCACAGATCCCTGTGGAACTCCATGACTGAGCTTTGAGTTGAAAGAAAACTCATTATTTTCATGAACAAACTGGAACCTATCAGATAAATAAGATCTAAACCACTGCAACAAAGTTTCATTAAGTCCAACATAATGTTCTAATCTATCAAGTAGAATATTATGATCGATAGTATCAAAAGCTGCACTAAGGTCTAAAAGGACAAGTACAGAAACTAGTCCATTATCAGATGCAATGAGGAGGTCGTTAGTGACCTTCGCTAAGGCTGTTTCAGTACTATGATGGATTCTAAACCCAGACTGAAACTCTTCAAGTAAACCATTTCCCTGAAGGTGGTCAAATAATTGCGTAGCAACAACTCTTTCTAAGATTTTTGAAATGAAAGGGAGATTAGAGATTGGTCTATAGTTAGATTAGATTAGGTTCAACTTTATTGTCATTACACATGTTTGAATACAAGGTAACGAAACACAGTTTAGCATCCAATCAGAAGTGCAAAGGACAGCAGTGCAGTATATACGGTAATTAACAGTATGTGCAATTTAAGCAAATATATGCAAATATATGCAGCAGTGCAGAAAGTTAAAAGTACTGTTATGTGCAAATAATGTGCAATAAGTTAGATGTAGTTATGTAGTTATGCAGTTATGTACAGGTGAGGATGGTAAAAGATGATTGTAAGAGAGTCAGCGGGGAACTAAGTTCAATAACGTGACAGCTGTTGGAAAGAAACTGTTCCTAAACCTGCTGGTTCTAGTCCGAAGGCTTCTGAAATGTCTTCTGGAGGGGAGAAGCTGGAACAGTCCATGATCAGGATGGTTGGAGTCCCTAAGAATGCTGCGTGCCCGGCGCAGACATCTTTTCCTGTAGACGTCCTCTATAGCTGGAAGTGGAGTCCCTGTGATGTGTTGGGCGGTTTTCACCACCCGCTGCAGCGCCTTGCGGTCAGCTACAGAGCAGCTCCCATACCAGAGTGTAATACAGTTGGTCAGGGTGCTCTCTATCACGCAGCGGTAGAAGTTGCCCAGGATGTCAGTTGACAGATGGTTCTTCTTCAATGTCCTCAAGAAGAAGAGGCACTGATGGGCCTTCTTGATCAGGCTGATGGTGTTAACTGACCAGGACAGGTCCTCCGAGATGTGGGTCCCCAGGAATTTGAAGCTGGGGACACGTTCAACAACTATGCCATTGATATGGATGGGATCATGTGTCTCTTCCCTCTCCTTCCTGTAGTCCACTATGAGCTCCTTGGTTTTGCTGGTGTTAAGGAGCAGGTTATTGTCAGCGCACCAAGTAGCCAAGTGCTCAACCTCTGCCCTGTAATCTGACTCGTCGTTGTCCCTGATGAGTCCAATCACCGTGGTGTCATCTGCGAACTTTATGATGTAATTGGATCCATACATAGGCCTGCAGTCATGGGTGTAGAGGGAGTAGAGGAATAGGCTGAGCACACAGCCCTGTGGTACACCAGTGTTGAGTGTGATGAAGGAAGAACGGTTGGGGCCTGACCTAACATGCTGGGGTCTGTTGGTCAGAAAATCCATGATCCAGTTGCAGGTGGAGGTACTGATTCCCAGGTCCCCAAGTTTGGTGAGCAACTTGGAGGGGATAACTGTGTTGAATGCTGAGCTGAAGTCAATAAACAGCATTCTTACGTAGGTGGTCTTGTCATCCAGGTGTGAGAGTACATAGTGCAGCACTGTCGAAACCGCATCTTCTGTACTCCTGTTGCTCCGGTAGGCGAACTGATGAGGGTCCAGTGTAGGGGGCAGGCCTTTTTTGAGCTGTGCCAAGACCAGTCGCTCAAAGCACTTCATGACTATGGGCGTCAGTGCCACAGGGCGATAGTCATTTAGGCACGATGGTGTTGAATGTTTCGGCACTGGTACTATTGAAGTGGTCTTGGAGCACGCTGGTACCACGGCCTGGGCCAGGGACAGATTGAAGATGTCTGTGAAGACCCCCGCCAGCTGCTCAGCGCATGCCCTCAGCACACGCCCAGGAATGCCATCAGGGCCAGCAGCCTTACGTACGTTGACATGACTCAGTGCATTACGGACATCGGTGTGGGTGAGTGTGAGGTGGTGGAGGTCATCAGAGGGTGGGAAATCTGGATTTTAATGGGACACACGCCAGGCTTTTATTTGTGGACTTTTCTTCTGCCTTTAATACAATCCAACCTCATATTTTAGTTGAAAGGCTCCTGCAACAATTTGATTTAAGCAATAATCTGGTGGGTTGGATTCTGGATTTCTTAACCAACAGGACGCAGAGAGTAAGGGTCAATGGCACATTGTCTGACCTAAAGTGCTCTTCTACTGGCTCTCCTCAGGGGTGTGTGTTGTCACCACTACTCTTCATCCTGTACACAAACATGTGTCGGAGCAGACATGACAACAGACACATTATTGGGGTGGAGGATGCGGTGATCTTCCTCCTTCACCGTTCTCTGTCCCACCTGGAGAAGCCCGGGAATATGGTGAGGATCATGTTCTTTGACTTCTCCAGTGCTTTCAACACCATCCAACCGATGATCCTGAAGGACAAGCTGCTGCGCGCAGGGGTGGACCAGCACCTGTCATCATGGATCCTGGACTACCTCACGAACCGGCCTCAGTTTGTGAGAACCCGGGACTGTGTGTCCGACACGATCATCAGTAGCACGGGGGCCCCCCAGGGAACGGTGCTGGCTCCCTTCCTGTTCACTCTTTATACTGCGGACTTCTCACACAACACAACACACTGCCATCTACAGAAGTTCTCTGATGACTCTGCGATCGTTGGCCTCATCTCCAATGGAGATGAAGCTGAGTACAGAGGGCTTATCCAGGACTTCGTGGACTGGTGCCATCGGAACTGCCTCCAGATCAACGCGAGGAAAACTAAGGAGCTGGTGGTGGACTGCCGCAGGCATGGGCAGCCCCTCACAGTACCAGTAAATATACAGGGAACAGACATCGAGATGGTGACATCCTATAAGTACCTGGGTGTTCATCTGAACAATAAACTAGACTGGTCACACAATACTGATGCACTCTACAAGAAGGGACAGCGCAGGCTGTTCCTACTGAGGAGACTCAGGTCTTTTGGTGTACAAGGGGTGCTGCTGAAGTCATTCTATGACACGGTGGTGGCATCAGCCATCACTTTTGGAGTGGTCTGCTGGGGCAGTGGCATTACTGCAGCCGATAGGAAGAGACTGAACAAACTGATTAAGAAAGCTAGCTCTGTCCTGGGGCAGCGCCTTGATCCGATGGAGGAGATAGGAGAGAGAAGGACGGTGGCTAAACTGTCATCTCTGCTGGAGTCCGAGTTCCACCCTATGCAGGACATACTGAATGCACTGAGGAGCTCATTTAGCAGCAGACTACATCATCCCAGGTGCACAACCGAGAGGTTTCGTAGGTCCTTCCTACCAACGGCTGTCCAGACTGTACAACCTAAGCAGGGCTGCTCGCAGAGATAGCAAAAAGACGTAACAAACTAATAGTTTTTTGAATGCAAAAGATGTAATAGACTTACACAATGGTCCCCTCTGGCATACAACTAGGAACATACCGGTCGCTATGGAGGGTGAGAATATGTATGGGCACATAATCATACCATGTAGGATAACTAAGTAGACGGTTATGCTGTTTCATTCCATCTAGCAACAATGCTCTGCACTGTGTGTGTTTATATATTTACATATTTATCCCATCTAGCTACAATGCTCAGCACTGGGTGTGTTTATATTTATATATCTACATATTATTCCATCTAGCTACATTGCTCCGCACTGTGTGTGTGTTTATATACTTGCATATTTATTCCACCTAGCTGCAATGCTCCGTACTGTGGGTGTTTATATATTTGCATATTTATTCCATCTAGCTACAATGCTCTGCACTGTGTGTTCATATATTCATATATTTATTCCATCCAGCTACAATGCTCTGCACTGTGTGTCTGTGTGTGTGTGTATATATATATATATTTTATAGTAATATGTACATATGTATATTAGCTGCTCTTGCTTGCTTGTTTTTTTCTTGCCTTCTGATTGTTGCTCTGAGTGTTGCTATCCCTGTGCTGTTGCAATCCTGGAATTTCCCCGTTGTGGGACTAATAAAGGCTTATCTTATCTTATCTTATCTTATAAAGTATGCTGATGACTCAGTCATTGTCATTCTCCTCCAGGATGGTGAGAGTGGCCATGGCCCAGTAGTTGATGACTTTGTTCACTGGTGTGAGGATTCCTACCTGCAGCTGAATACAACAAAAACGAAAGATATGATTATTGACTTTAGGAGGAAAACTCCCAGGCACAAAGTCACCATACTAAAAGGCCAGACCACCGAATGTGTACAATCGTAC
Source organism: Pholidichthys leucotaenia (assembly GCA_020510985.1). Classification (NCBI taxonomy): domain Eukaryota; kingdom Metazoa; phylum Chordata; class Actinopteri; order Cichliformes; family Pholidichthyidae; genus Pholidichthys; species Pholidichthys leucotaenia. The sequence goes on from CM035841.1 coordinate 79,013,163, forward strand.
AAATATCTTGGGACGATTATTGATAGTGGATTGAACTTTGAGGTGAACTGTGAAAGGGTGTGCAAAAAGGGTCAGCAAAATTTGCATTGTTTGAGGAAACTTGCACGCTTCCAAATTGACCGAACCATAATGACTATGTTCTATCGGGCTTTTATTGAATCTGTTTTATCCTTTTCTTTAATGTCATGGTTTGGTCAGATAAAACTGAAACAGAGGAAATCCTTGGATCAGGTAGTCAGATGGTCCAGTCGTTTGCTTGGTGAGTCACAGCTGAGCCTGACATCCCTGTACACCAGACAAGTACAGAGGATGGCCGACTCGATTTTAAATGATGACTCCCACCCTTTGCACTGCAACTTTCAGCTTCTTCCCTCCAGACGGAGGTTTGCTGTCCCAAAAAGTAGAACCCAGCGCTACAAAAACAGCTTTGTCCCTGCTGCTGTCAAAGAGTTGAACAAGCTATAAAAATTATATTGTACATATTTTATATTTACCTATTTTGTAAGATGTGTACCTGTGTTTGTGTCTATGTTGAATGTAATTAGTGGCTTGTAAATATGGATGTCACCAACTGCAAAACAAATCTACCTACGGGTACAAATAAAGTAACCTGAACCTGAACCTGAAATTGATGTTCTTTTCATTGTTGTCCTTGTCAAAACGAGCATAGAAGTTATTTAGCTCATTGAGAAAGGGCACAGTCATGGCTATAGGTATGGAGTTGCTGGGCTTATAATCAGAGATAGCTTGAATGCCCTGCTACATACGTCGGGAGTCAGAGTCCCCAAAATGTTCCTCCACCTTCAGCTTGTAGCTGTGCTTGGCCTTCTTGATGCCCCTCTTCAGATCTGCCCTGGATGAACTGTAGGCCTGTGCATCACCAGATCTAAAGGCATTGTTACGTGCTTTTAGCAGAAGTCGCACTTCTCTGTTCATCCACGGCTTCTGATTTGGGTACGTGGTGATCTGTCTTTCCGTGGTGACACTGTCAATAGTGGTGTTGATATGGTCCAGGACTGAGTGGGTGTAAGAGTTGATGTTTATGTGGGAGCCACAGGTAGCCTGAGAGGTGAACATACTCCAGTCTGTGTTCCTAAACTTCTCCTGGAGTACAGAGTCAACCCCCTCTGGCCACACTTTGATGGTCCTCACTGATGGCTTCACCCGGTTGATGAGCGGTACATACTTGGGGGTAAGGAACAAGGATAAATGATCAGACTGACCTAGGTGGGGGAGGGGAGTTGCTGTGTAGGCTCCCACAATATTGGTGTAAACATGGTCCAATGTTTTGTCCCCTCTTGTGTGACAGGAGACATGCTGGTAGAATTTAGGAAGCACTGTCTTGAGGTTAGAGTGGTTAAAATCACCCGCCACAATAAATGCTGCCTCTGGGTGTGCAGTTTGTTGTTTGCTAATAGCTGCATGCAGTTCTTTCATAGCAAGCTTAGCATTAGCATCCACAGAAATGTAAGCGGCTGTTATGATGGTACAAGTGAACTCGCGTGGCAGATAGAAAGGTCTACATTTAACCATGAGAAACTCCAGGTTAGCTGAGCAGTGTCTCTCAACAGTGACAGAGTTCGTGCACCAAGCCTTGTTAATATAAATGCACAATCCCCCCCCTCTTGTCTTACCGGAGTCAACTGCTGCTCTGTCTGCCCGGAGCGTGTGTAGGCCGGCTAGCTCGATAACATTGTCGGGTATTCCACTGTGAAGCCATGTTTCCGTAAAAATCATGATATTGCAGTTCATAAGTTTCTTATTGTTGGTGATCCGAAGCCGTAGTTCACTCATTTTGCTCGCCAGAGACCGTACATTATCAAGGAAAATACTGGGTAGCGATAGCCGGTGCGGTGTTAGCTTTAGCTTAGCTCTTAGCCCACCGCGTTTACCCCTCCTTTGTTTACGGTCCTTACGCCGCCTGCGAGCACTTCCGGTTGGCCGGGAAGCCTGCCGAGCGTCGGGAGTTCTCCAGAGCTCCGGGATGAGACGTAGATTCAGACGTAGGTTGCTGATAAAAAGGTCGTTATCGTTGTTTTGTAAACCAATATTCAAAAGCTCATCACGGGTGTAAGATGTAAAAGCAGAGCTGTTCTGAACGAACATACCCGAAATGAGCAGAAATAACACTGCTAGTCCCCAGAATCTGGTAGGACGCTGAGCCTCGCGTTGTGCACGCGCCGCCATCTTGCGCCATAGTTAGCTAAAGCTCCTGGATCTAGCGTTGGCTTTTTGAGTAAGGGTTTAATTACAGCCGTTTTAAAAGCCTGTGGTACATGGCCTAAAGTTAATGAAGAATTGATTATATGAAGAATAAGGCTACCAATAAGTGGGAAGACTTCTTTAAATAACCTGGTAGGAATAGGGTCTAAATGACAAGTTGAAGGTTTGGATGAGGAAACTATTTTGTCTAACTCACAAAGGTCGATTGGAGTAAACTCATCAAGACAGACATCAATAGAAGGAGTTGTAGTAGTTACAGTATTTAAGTTAACTGTGGGAAGAATCTGATTGATTTTATCTCTGATGGATGAAATTTTATTATTGAAAAAGTTCATAAAGTCCTGACTAGTAAGCTCTAAGGGAATGCTAGGATTGACAGAGTCCTGACTCTTTGTCAACCTGACTACAGTACTGAAAAGAAACCTGGGATTATTCTTGTTCTCTTCTATTAATGCAGAGTAATAACTTGTTCTAGCTTTTCTCAGAGATTTTTTATAAATTAAAAGATGATTTCTCCAAGCTAAATAGATTTCATCTAAATTAGTGGAGCGCCATTTTCTTTCTAATTGACGAGTCTTCTGTTTTAAGCTACGAGTTTCTGTGTTGAACCAAGGAGTTAGAAATCTCCGATTAGACTTTTTCTTTTTTAAGGGGGCCACCAAGTCTAGAGTCTGATGCAGAGAAGCTGAAACACTATCCACCATGTTATCAATTACAGAAGGAGCAAGCTGTCTATAGCTTATTTCCGTTGTGTTGGCACATGGCATAGAGGAAACAATCTGCATAAATTTGGTAACAGCATCATCTGAGAGGCATCTACTGTAATAATATTTTTCTTTAGGAGCCAAATAGTCAGAAATAGTAAAATCAAAGGTTAACAGACAATGGTCTGACAGTACAGGGTTATGAGGAGACACTACAAGATTTTCTATTTCTATGCCATATGTCAGAACAAGGTCCAATGTATGGTGGAGGTAATGAGTAGAATTTCCTACTTTCTGAGAAAACCCAATCAAGTCTAATATTGAATTAAATGCCACATTAAGGCAGTCACTATCTACATCCACATGTATATTAAAGTCCCCTACTATAATTATTCTATCAGATTTCAGCACTAAATCAGCTAAGAAATCAGCAAATTCGGATAAAAATTCTGAGTAGGTTGATGGGGGACGATAAACTATGGCAAATAAAATTGGGTTTAACCTAAAATTGCTAAAGTGCCCAATACTGAGGACCAGGCCCTCAAAGGAATTATAACATGTTTTTTGCTTTACATTAACTAGTAATTTGGAATGGTAAATTGTTGCTACTCCTTCTCCACGACAAGAATTTCTGGGATTTTGACATTTTAAATAACCAGAGGGAGTTGATTCATTCAAACCAACATAATCCTCTTGCCCTAACCAAGTCTCTGTAATGGAAATTAAATCAATCTGATGATCAATTAACAGATCATGGACTAACAGAGACTTGGGAGTTAGAGACCTAATATTTAATAAACCACATTTAATTTTTAAATTATGAGGAGGAACAGAGGCCAATTCATTCAATTTAGAGGCTTTATGTTTAATTTGAGTTTTACCAATATTTTGCTTTATCACTTTGGGATGCTTATGCATTATATTTTTATTTACTTTGGAGGGAGCAGACAACGATTCTCTGATGGGGAAGTCAGGGGCTAAGCTGAGGGGTGGCGGATGAAGAGGAGCTGCAGAGAGGCGTGTAAGACTGCGACTCTGCTTCCTGGTCCCAACTCTGAGTAGTCAGGGTTTTGGAAATTTGGATAAAAAAGATGCCAGATTGTTAGATAAATGAGAAGCACCATCCAAAGTGGGATGAATGCTGTCTCGTCTCATAAGACCAGGTTTTCCCCAAAAAGAGCTCCAATTGTCAATGTAGCCCACATCATTTTTAGGACACCACACAGACAGCCAGCGGTTCAAGGATGACGAGCGGCTAAACGTGTCATCACGTTTATAGATAGATAGATAGCAAAAAGATGTGACAACCTAATAGTATTGAATGCAAAAGACGCAATAGACTTACACAATGGTCCCCTCCAGTATACAAGTAGGAAAAGACTGGTAGCTACGGAGGGTGACAATATGTATGGGTACATAATCAAACCATGTAGGATAACTAAGTAGACGGTTATGCTGTTTCATTCCATCTAGCTACAATGCGCCGCACTGTGTGTGTTTATATATTTACCTCCGCCAGGCCGAAAAGGCCAGGAGGAGGTTATGTTTTTGCCGGGGTTTGTCTGTGTGTTTGTTTGTCTGTCTGTCTGTCTGTCTGTTTGTCTGTTGGTTAGCAAGATAACTCAAAAAATCTTGGACGGATTTCCATGAAACTTTCAGGCGTTGTTGGAAATGGTACAAGGAAGAACTGATTAAATTTTGGGGGTGATCCGGTTCACCGTCTGGATACAGGAATTTTTTAAAGCAATGGAGGGCGCTGGTCGTCATGTCTGCAACACAAACTCCGCGTTCTTCAACGTTTTAGGCACAAAAGGACACAGAAAACACTGCTGGCCTGGGCCCGCCAGCGTGCCTGTGTTTGCGCGCAACTGCAAAACCTCACACGGGCAGCTGTCCGCCGACGGATTCTTTGGCAGAAATTCCCCAGCCAGCCATAGGAGCTGCGCATTTGGCAGAAATTCACCGGCCAGCCATAGGCGCTGCGCAAAAACGAGCTCTCTGCCGGCGAAGCTTCTAAATTCTCGTTTGCCGCGGAGCGCACCCCCCAAAAAAATAATATTGTAGCGAACTCAATATGAGCACCCTACTTGGCTTGTCAAGTGGGTTGACCCTATTGGCGACACAGGTAGAGTGTGGGACTCTGGAGCGGGAGGCGTGAGTTCGAACCTTCTGGTGGGATGTTGCCATGTCGACCAGCACAATATAATATAAAACCCACAGCAATCTGTCTACCCAATTTGCATCCGTCAGTGGAGGAATTGGACACAACAGCAACACTTCAGTTTATTACCTCCGCCAAGGAGGCAATGCTTTTACTACTGAACCACTAATCCTATCACTATCAGATTGATTGTCATTGATTAATTGTGTGTTTATTGCACTGTCCCTGTCAAATAAACAAATAATCATTGTGAATCCAATTGCTAGTCATATGTTTACATGCTCAAGGAATCTGAAAACGTACACACAAACACTGTATGGGGGGAGTTGTGGCGCTTGGCGGAGGTCTGCGCTCTCCGAGTGCTTTTCTAGTTATATATTTATTCCATCTAGCGACAATGCTCCGCACTGTGTTTATATATTTACATATTTATTCCATCTAGCTACAATGCTAGATGCACGGGCTGCACAGTGGCGCAGTGGTTAGCACTGTGGCAACACAGTTTACCCTCAGCCAGGGGATCGCGGGGATCGTGGGTTCGATCCCTGCCCCCGACCAACAGTGATCTGTGTGGAGTTTGCATGTTCTCCCTGTGTTGCGTGGGTTTACTCTGGGATTTCTCCGGTTTCCTCCCACATACCAAAAACATGCAGGTTAGGGATACGGGGCACTTGCGCACGCAGCAACTGGTGGCTTGTCACCAGACTGCAAAACAAATCTACCTACGGGTACAAAATAAGTAATAAAAAAAAAAATGCTCCACACTGTGTGTGTTTATATATTTACCTCCGCCAGGCCACAGGCCAGGAGGTTATGTTTTTGCCGGGGTTTGTCTGTTTGTCTGTCTGTCTGTCTGTTGGTTAGCAAGATAACTCAAAAAGTTTTGGATGGATTTCGATGAAACTTTCAGGCATTGTTGCAAATGGTACAAGGAAGAACTGATTAAATTTTGGGGATGATCCAGATCACCGTCTGGATACAGGAATTTTTTAAAGGATTCTTTAACATTGTGAGATAGGGCCCAGAGGTAATGTGTAGTTCAGTGCTTCCGCCAGCAGGAAGCACTGAACTACATATTGAAGCTCGTCGAGCTTGTGACAGAGCCGCTAAAATGCAGCATACACTGAATGAGAGCCAACAGGCTGCTGCTTCTCGCCGTGCTAAACACAGAGACAGTACACGGCAGCATAGACAGGATGAGGGGCTATCCCCAGATGCTACTGAAGCTAGTCGAGCTTAGTTTTATTTTATTGATTTTTTCTTATTACCTCCACCAGGAGGTTATGGTTTTTTTTTCAAAGAAGATTGAAGTTAATATTGTTCTATTCTACACTACGTATATGTACATATTTTTAATTTCCTGGAAAGAAACGAAGTTAGAAAAATTATGTTAATGGTAGCTTTTCAATATCCACAACTTATTATTAGGAATAAATTTCATGAATGTGTTCTCCAACTAAACACTTGGACATGTTGTATCTCTTGTTAAATTAAATAAATTGTATTTGTGTAGTTCAATAATATTATTTTGGTTTTCTTCACCAATCATATGACATACAGAAACACATGATACAGGAAAAGAACAATAACAAAATTAGTGTAGAATATTTATGGTATAAATCACAATACTGGGGGGGACTGTTGCTCTTGGCGGAGGTCTGCGCTCTCGGAGTGCTTTTCTAGTTACATATTTATTCCATCTAGCTACAATGCGCCGCACTGTGTGTGTTTATATATTTACATATTTATTCCATCTAGCTACAGTGCTCCGCACTGTGTGTTTAAATATTCATATATTTAATCCATCTAGCTACAATGCTCCGCACTGTGTGTTTATATATTTATATATTTATTCCATCTAGCTACAATGCTCCGCACTGTGTGTCTATATACAGTATTTATATGTACATATGTATACTCGCTGCTCTTGTTTTTTTTTCTTGCCTTCTGATTGTCACTCTGAGTGTTGCTATCCCTGTGCTGTTGCAATCCTGGAATTTCCCCATTGTTTGAATGAATGAATGAATGAATTTATTTCGGATAATACAGTACAGGTTAAAAGAAACTGTATAATATAACAACAAGGTCAAATTAGACAAAGACTCCTTCTACTAAACAATTTCACGTGAGTCATCCGAAATGGGTGATGGCTGAAGCCGCAGCTTATATTGCCCACCCATGTTCCATCCAAGAATTCAAAGAAAAAAGAGTAAACAAGACAAGAGTGATTACAATTTAGAACAAAGCTAAGACAAAGTGTGACTGACAGAAAAGAAAAAAAAAAAAGAAAACTAAGCTAAGCTAAGTTAAGCGGTTACTATTCAAGACAAATCTAAGACAGAATGTCACAGAGAGAAAAAAAAAAAAAAACTAAGCTACAACACAACACAGGCTGGAAATGTCAATCCTTATGTGAGTTTACATGTCGTCTTGTAAATATGTTTGGAGTATTTCTTCCTTTAGTTTTTGTTTAAATTGTCCAAGCGTTGTACATGATTTTAATTCAGGTCCATAATCGTTCCATAATCTGACTCCTTGCACTGAAATACAGTGTTGCTTGGTGGTTGTTCTCACTGTAGGCTTTTGAAATATACATGTTCCTCTGAAGTGATATCGTTTCTCCCTTGTTTGGAACAACTTTTGGATATTTGCGGGCAGTGATAAATTCTTCACTTTTAACATTATTATTGTGGTTTTAAAGTCAACCAGATCTTTCAACTTGAGAGTTTTTTGTTTAAGAAAAAGTGGGTTTGTTGGTTCCCTGTAAGCTGCTTTGTTTATTATTCTAATAGCTCTCTTTTGAAGCATAAAGAGTGGATATATGTTTGTTTTGTATGTATTTCCCCATACTTCATTACAATATGTCATGTATGGGAGTATTAATGAATGATATAAGGTGTATAGTGTGGGTTGATTCAGCAAATATTTCACTCTGTGTAATATTGCAATTGATTTGGAAACTTTACCTTTAATATAATTAATATGTGACTTCCAACACAGTTTGTTATCAATTATTACTCCAAGGAATTTAGTTTCAGATACCCTTTCAATCTCTACACCATTTACACTGAGTTTGGGTACTGGATTGTTGTGATGGTTGTTAAAGACTATAAATTTTGTCTTACTTAAATTGAGCGTTAATTTGTTTGAATCAAACCACAGTTTAAGCTTTCCTAATTCCTTCCCGAGTGTATCCAGAAGTTGTTCCAAATTGTTTCCACTGCATAGCAGATTAGTGTCATCGGCAAACAATATTAAGTCCATTTTTTCTGAGACTTTACATATATCGTTTATATACATATTGAATAATAATGGTCCCAAAACTGAACCCTGTGGGACTCCACAGGTGACCTTCAGCAACTCTGAGTTTTTGTTGCTAACACATACATACTGATATCTATTCTTTAAGTAACTACTTAACCAGGACAGTGCTACCCCTCTAATACCAGAATTTTGTAGTTTCTTTAATAATAAATTATGATCTACTGTATCAAATGCTTTTTTAAGATCTAGGAATACTCCAACTGAATACTCTTTATTTTCAATAGCTGTTGATATTTTTTCTGTAAATTCCATTAGGGCATATGCAGTTGTCCTCTTGTGTCTGAACCCATATTGCTGCTCACATAATAAATCATTCTTCAGTATGAAGCTGTCAATTCTCTCATAGAATATTTTTTCAAGTATCTTGGAAAATTGCGGTAATAGTGAAATTGGTCTATAGTTTGAGAGTTCCCCTCTGTCGCCCGTCTTGTATATCGGAATTACTTTAGCTATTTTCATTGCATTGGGAAATATACCTGATTGGAGAGACAGGTTGCCGATATACGTCAGTGGTTTTACTATGCATTCGATAACAGTTTTGACTACTAGCATGTCGATACCATCACAGTCGGTAGATGTTTTACTTTTGAACGATTTAACAATTTCAATGACCTCTCTTTCGTCTGTGTTCTTTATGAAGATGGAGTCTTTTACAGCAGTGTTATTGCATATTGTATCACCTGTTGGCACCGTAGTGGGTATTTCTCGGGCCAGTTTAGGTCCAATGTTAACAAAAAAATTATTAAATTCATCTGCAGGTGAAGCAATATTCACACTCTGAGTCGTTTTATTATTTTTTGGAATATTAGTTGGGTAGCTTGTATTTCTGCTTTTATTTCCAAGGATACTGTTGAGTATTGTCCATGTATTTTTAATACATGGACAATACTCAACAGTATTGTGGGACTAATAAAGGCTTATCTTATCTTATAAGAGAGCAGTGAGCAGGAGCAGCAGTCTCTTGGCCACCTCTCTGCCTGGTGGGTACGCTATTGTATTGTGGAAGGTCTCCTGATAAACCTGTGTTCAGCTCCGCACCTGCCCTTGTCCTTGGCTCCTATCACCGACATAACATTTGGCGAAGACGATAAAAGGCATGGACCCATGTGTGACTTCCATCTGGTCATTTCTTCCCGGTGAGCCGCCCATCCCTTGGGCGAGATGGTTCGTGCGTTTCAGACATACTTGGTGGCGCTGGACCTTGGGAGACATTGAGAGCACATGCACTGTTGCTTCATAAATTGGAAATGTAAGGACAGCGTATTTTGAGTACTTTGGTTGAATGTGATAGCTTTAAGGAAGTAGTGGAGCTAATGGCGAGACATTTTCATGGCCCAGAAAACGTCATCATCCGCAGGATTCAGTTTCGACAGTGAATCGGCGAGTCGGTGCAGCGGTTTTTGGCAGACCTGCGTCAACTGGCCAGGGACTATCAGTTTTGATCAATGGAAGAAGAGATGGTTCGCGACCAGCTGGTAGAACATACTATCTGACCTGCTACAAGGTCGAAGCTACTTAAGTTCTCGGGCGAACTGATGTTATCCATGGCCATCGATTTTGCTCAACAGTTGGAGGCAGCAGGCAAGCTATCACGGGAGCTCAGTGTGAGTGTGTTACACTGACAGTCTGTTCCACAATCAACGGCGCAGGCAGTGGACCCAGACAGCGACAACAGCGTGGAGGGTGATGGAGGCTACACTAATGCTGGAAAGATGAGTTTCACCCCGGTAACGCCCATGTGTTTAGGTTGTGGGTCCACGAAACACCGCTACAAGGCCAGGGAGTGTCCGGCCAGAGGGAAACACTTCAGCAAGTGCGGACTGTTGCATCATTTCACCAGGGCATGCCACAAGTTTGAACGAGGGAGTCCAAAGCACAAGGAAGATTCTCTTGCTCCCATGGTGATTCACACTGTGTCCCCAAGTACCAAGGGACGCTTCTACTGTATGGTGGAGCTGAACGGGGTAACAGTACTATTGCTGATCGACACGGGAGCGGTGGGCTCTGTGTTAGATTGGGCAACCATGAGGAACTTCTTCCCACATTATAGGATTGGAGGTGATCCAACGCTGCTCTGTGGTTATGGTGGAGATAGATTGGCCACAGTGGGAGCAGTGAGGAGGTTTGTAACCTGAAGTTCACTGTGACTGCCCCTAGAGAGAACATTATGGGATGTGATCTGTTTTATGGCCTGGGCTTTGCCATCAAGAGCGGTACTGGAGAGGAGTGATCGGGCTGCGGTTTGTGGGACCAGCCGATCCCAAGAACGGTGGACGGAGCTGTGTGGGACAAGAACTTGCCTGGCACCTTGTAGAGTGAGCGGGACCAACCCCACACAGGGCCATCGCAGGAGGTTTCCTGTGCCAGAGCCCAAGTAGCCCTAGATAAGGGAACTGGGCAGCACGGCGGGATGCCTTTGATGGCGGGTGGCGCCAAGTGGCTGGCTCCATTTTTTCCCGGCTGTTGGCTGGAAGGGACCGGTGAATGTGGAGTCACAACGGCAAGGGCAGCAGCGGAAATGAAAGTGGTCGGGGCAGGACCGGCTTTCATGGTAGAACAACGTGCCACACAGAAACACTATAAGCTGAGTAGAACTCCTCTGGGGGTCGCAGATGTGGTCCGGGCCCAGGAGGAGGCACAGTCGTGGAGGATTCGGGCCAAGCATCAGATGGAAGAACACCAGGGGAGGCTGCAGGTGGTGGCAGTATGGGAGGATGGCTATCTCCAGCTATCAGGTGGCTCATGGAGGCATCCGAATGAGCTGTGGCGTGCCCGGGAGGAGATTGGTGGGCTTGAGCCTGAACAAGGGATGTCCCTGTGGGAGAAGAAGAGGAGGCACACCGGGGTTGGATCAGCCAGCGGTGACACAGTGGGTGGTCCTTCACCTAGGGCAGACTGATGGTTTGACGCTTTGCTGAAGACAGAGAAGGGGGACCAGGGATATGTTTTCATGTTTGATTTGTTCTAAGTTGAAAAAAAAATAAAAACACTCAAACTTATTGTTTGGTTATGTTCAAGGGGGTATTTCTTACATGTATTGCTTAGATTAAGGCACGGTGGTATTTTGTATTATGTTGTTTGTTGTAGTATATAAGCAGCAGAATAATCCGCTTCGCCGTGAAGGGTGAGAAGGCAGTCTACCCGTCTTCCCCTAATGTAGTTTTTTAGGTATGACTGTGTTAGGCCATTTTTGTTATGTTACTGTCCTTAGGGTGTGTTTCAGGTTCCAAATTGGGGGCGGGGGGGGTCAAATTGTGTGTTTGGCCTTGCGGCTTTGGTGAGGGGGTGGAGTGTTGTGTTGTAGGTTGGGGTCCTTATTTGTGAGACACAGGTGGTGGCTCCACCTTTCCAGTTCCGTCACCACCATGGTATAAAAGAGCAGTGAGCGAGAGGGGCAATTTCTTGGCCACCTTTCTGCCTGACAGGTACGCTATTGTATTGTGGAAGGTCTCCTAGTAAACCTGTGTTCAGCTCCACACCTGTTCTTGTCCTTGGCTTCTATCACCAATATAACAGTCAGAACATTCACAGGTCGGGTAGGCTGCATCTAAAGGATGATTTATGGCTGCTTTGGTTGGACTCTCACTGGTGCCATTTGCCTTGTTCCGTGCTTTAGGCTGCATTCACACCAGGATAGTCTGCGGGTCTCGGTTTGACTTGGCGGGGAATGGCGAGAATTTTCACACCTTCATTTGTCACTCATGACAACGTCATGCAGTTACAACAGCTGCTCGTTTGTGGCGCTGTAGCTGAAACCACCACTGACCAGGAAGAAAAAATCTCAGCGAAGAAGAGAAATCCGGCTCATTGATTGGCCAGGACCGAAAAGGGAAATCCGGTGTTATGCCGAGAATTGCTCGTTTGCCAAGAATTGCATCCCACCCACCAAAACTAAAAATATAACACCACAGCCAGGCTTGTAACCATTTGTGCATTTTTAAAAGTACCCATTATACATTTTCAGAAGTAAAAATTGTTATTACCTCTTGTAAATTATCTTTAAATTATGTTTATTTGACGATGGGATGCAATTCTTGGTAAGCGAGCAATTCTCAGCATAGCATTCCCTTCAGCTGAGCTTGTTTGTCTGCCACAAACTAATAAAAATAAAAAGCTCCACTGTCTGTATAAACCCCTGTGCCGCCATCACGTTGCTAAACATTTTATAAACATTGGTATTCTTGTGTGTAGCCACAAGCAGCTGAGAAATCTGGTTCTCAGACCAAATACCTATCAGAGCCTGCATTTCCTCACAACTCCAAGTCCAAGAGACAGTTTTTTAAACTTTTCTCCTCGGCTTTCTCTGGTAAAAATATTTCTTGGATCTGCGTGGTTGTCTTAATTGTTATTTTCTACCCAAAATGGGGCAGAAGGACCGGGAGCTCGTCAGCTGAATCGGGATGTTGGATTTATTTACCCACGGTTTCCTACCACGGACATGAAACACACATCAAGTTTTCAAGGCAAGGACAACTTTTTCAGGTGAGTGGCAACTTCGCCTGTCTGCATTTCACCCAGACGATGAATTCATGTCTTTTCATGTATTTACATTGAGTTATAATGTAATCATGCTGTACAAAAAATTCACCCATTTGAGTTTGATGTTCAGTCACCTTTACAATAAACACCACTTTCTCTTCTCACTGTGTGTTGCTGTGGTTACACAAATGCCGAGGGGCACGTCTGTCCTTTGGTCCGCTGGATACTCCGTTTGCAATCACATGGCAAGCAAAGCACACCAGACTGCGTTTGCAAGTGAACCGAGATCCCCCATTTTCAGGGGGACCAGACTTCACTTGTTTGGTGCTGCACCAGAGTTCCAGGTGCATTCAGACGGCACCAAACAAACCGAACTATCCACGGAATACACTCTTTGGTCCATTAGTCCGGACCAAACAGTGGCCATGTGAATGTGCCCTAAGTGTCATGGCACTCTCAGGCGGGAAGGGGGGGGGGGGGGAGTCAGCATTATCATACTTTTCAATTATATTGTTTTGATTGTATTTTGTTTACGAAAGAGTACTACAGATGCAAAATTTGCTCTAAGAGTCCTGATGGAGGAGTATAGAGAAGGTCAGAAGGAGTTGCACAATATCTTTGTGCACAATATCTTTGTGGGTCTGTTATGCGGACGATTTGCAGCTTTATTTACCTTTGAACCCAGAACAAACAAACTCACAAAGTGTTCTGTTTGACTGCATCACTGACATTAAGTTGTGGTTAAGCCAAAATTTTCTCCACTTAAATGAAGAAAAAACAGAATGTATTGCGTTTGGAGATACTGTAACGGCTGGCTTTGGTACCCTCTCTTTAAGCCTCAGTTCAACTGTCAGAAATTTGGGGGTGATTTTTGACAGCCATTTAAAATTTGATAAACAGATTGACAATGTAGTCAAGATGAGCTTTTATCAATTACGTCTGTTATCCAAAGCCAAACCTTTCCTGAGCCGTCATGATCTTGAGATAGCCATCCATGCTTTAATCACTTCTCGACTTGATTACTGCAATGCACTTTATGTTGGCATCTCTGTCTTCTTTCGGCCGCCTTCAACTTGTGCAAAATGCAGCGGCCTGTCTTTTGACCAACACACCTAGGCGAGAACACATTACTCTGATCCTTTTTTCACTTCACTGGCTTCCAGTCCATTTTAGAATTAATTTTAAACTTTTGCTTTTTGTTTTTGAAGCTCTTAATGGCCTTGCTCCGGTTTATCTGTCTGAGATTTTGACTGTCCGTGACCAAGGCAGGGCTTTGAGGTCATCCAGTCAGCTTTTGCTGGATGTGCCCAAGTCAAGGTATAAACATTAGGGTGACCAAGCATTTTCTGTTGTTGCCCCCAGGCTCTGGAATAATCTCCCCCCTTACCTACGTGCTATCTCTGACCTGGCCATTTTTAAATCAGAATTTAAAACATATTTGTTTAGGATGGCTTTTAATACCCAGTAGTGGCAATATTTGTCTTGCACTTGTTTTTATTTTATTCTTATTTTTAGGTATTTATTCTTATTTATTTGTTTGTTATTTCAAATCAAATCATCCTTTATTGTCATATTGCTGTACATACAACAGTATTGCAGGCAAGATGAAATTGCGTTTCTCTCGGCATCCATATAAGTAGAAGAACATGATTTAAGACATACTCACACATATCTTCACCCCCCACCCCACCACCTCCATTTACGCATCCCTGAGACATACTTGAAAAACTAACTAACTATAATATACAAATAATGTACATAATGTCCATAGGTGCAGTAGGGTATACGAGAGATTCCGGATCAACTGTTCAGCATCCTAACAGCTTGTGGAAGGAAGCTGTTAATCAGTCTTGTGGTTCTGCCTCTGATGCTCCGGAATCGTTTGCCAGAGGGCAGAAGTTCAAAGTGTTTATGCAGAGAGTGAGAACAGTCCTTGACAATGTTCAGTGCCCTGCTCCTACAACAGTTCTGAAAAAGTTCTTGGACAGAGGGGAGGGAGACTCCAATTACCCTCTCAGCTCCCTTAACTATCCTCTGCAGGGCTTTTTTGTCTGACATACTGCAGCTGGAGTACCATGTAGCAATGCAGTACGTCAGAACACTCTCCACCACACCTCTGTAGAAGGTCCTGAGGATGCAGATGGGGAGAGAGGCCTGTTTGAGTTTCCTCAAGAAGTGCAGTCTCTGCTGGGCCCGCTTCCTTATCCCCAAGGAATTCTTGCTCCAGGTCAGGTCCTGTGAGATCTGCACTCCAAGAAACTTGATGTTCTCCACTCTCTCCACTAAACGGCCGCCAATGCTGAGGGGGACGTGTTCAGGCTGTGACCGCCGGAAGTCGATAATCATTTCCTTCGTTTTGTCCACGTTGAGCACCAGATTGTTCTCCCTTCACCAGCCCTCCAGGTCTCTCACTTCTTCCCTGTACATTGATTCGTCATCCCTCCTTATTTGTTTTTAATGCTGTGTGTGTTTTTAATGCTGTTTAATTTTCTGTAAAGCACTTTGGTCACCTACAGGTTGTTTTAAAGGGCTATATAAATAAAGTACATTACATTACAATACATCTAGAAAAAGCCTATGATAGGGTGCCTAGAGGAAGTGTGGTACTGTATGAGAAAGTCAGTAGTGGCAGAGAAGTACGTGAGGGTGGTGCAGGACATGTATGGGGACAGCGAAACAGTGGTGAAGTGCGCTGTAGGAGTGACGGATGGATTCAAGGTGGGGGGTGGGATTACATCAGAGATCAGCTCCAAGCCCCTTCTTGTTTGCCATGGTGATGGACAGGCTGACAGATGAGGTCAGGCAGACGCCTCCATGTGTCATGATGTTTGTAGATAACATTGTGATCTCTAGTGAGAGTAGCGAGCAGGTGGAAGAGAACCTGGAGAGGTGGAGGTATGCTCTGGAGAAAAGAGGAATGAAAGTCAGTAGAAGCAAGACACAATACATGAGTGTGAATGAGAGGGAGGCAGGTGCAACAGTGAAGATGGAAGAACTAGACATAGTGAAAGTAGATGAGTTTAAATACCTGGGGTCAACCATCCAAGGTAATGGAAAATGCACAAGAGATGTGAAGATGAGAGTGCAGGCAGGGTGGAGTGGGTAGAGTTGAGTGTCAGGGGTGATTTGTGACAGACAGTTAGCAGCAAGAGTGAAAAGCTGCTGTTTTTATGTGAACTGCCTCCCACCCTCATAGATCTTTTGCTTGAGGATGCTCCAAAGGTTCTCATTAGGGTTGAGGTCAGGGGAGGATGGAGTCCACACCATGAGTTTCTCTCCTTTTATGCCCATATCAGCCAATGACAGAGGTATTCTTTGCAGTGTGAAATGGTGCATTGTCATGCATGAAGATAATTTTGCAATGGAAAGCACGGTTTATCTTTTTGTACCACTGAAGAAAGTGGTCAGTCAGAAACTCTATATACTTTGCCAAGGTCATTTTCACACCTTCAGCAACCCTAACTGGGTGTACCAGCTCTCTTCCCATGATTCTGGCCCAAAACATGACTCTGCTGCCTTCTTGCTGACATCGCAACCTTGTTGTGACATGGTGGTCATCCACCAACCATCCATTACTCCATCCATCGGGACCATCCAGGGTTGCACAGCACTCATCAGTAAACATGACTGTTTGAAAATTAGTCTTTATGTATTTCTGGGCCCACTGCAAGTGTTTCTGCTTGTGAGCATTGGTTAGGGGTGGCCAAATAGTAGGTTTATGCACAGCTGCAAGTCTCTGGAGGATCCTGCATCTTGAGATTCGTGGGACTACAGAGGCACCAGCAGCTTCAAATACCTGTTTCCTCCTTTGTAATGGCATTTTAGCAGCTGCTCTCTTAATCTGATGAACTTGTCTAGCAGAAACCTTCCTCATTATGCCTTTATCTGCACAAACCCATCTGTGCTCTGAATCGGCCACAAATTTCTTCACAGTATGATGATCATGCTTAAGTTTTCACAACATATGTAATGTTTTCATACCTTGTCCAAGGCATTGCACTAATTGATGCTTTTTGGCAGCATAGAGATCCTTTTTTCTTTCCCATATTGCTTGAAACCTGTGGCATGCTTAATAATGTGGAACTGTCATGGTCGGGCTTGCCCAGGGAACACACACGCAGGCTCGGGTAGGATTTGAGAGTCTTTATTGAAAGGCAGGTGTATGAGTGCATGAACATGGAATGTGGATGTCGTATTGGGGACAGGAGCACCGAGGGTGGACCAGAACACCGTACAGCCAGGCAACCTTGAAGGGATTTGGTGGCTGGCGTTGGCAAGACCGGCTCACGCCTGGGAGACAGCGCTCTGATCGGCTCCAAGGGACGAAGGTGAAGAAACACGGTGATAAGGAGGAGGCACCGCCGCCAAGAGGTCCACCTGTGCACAGGGCAAGGCTGAGAAAGCAGGTAAGTGGATAATCTTACGTGCATAGGAGAAGCGCAGGCTGTAGACGTAGGCGAACGCAGAGCTTCACGAGGAGGAGAGCTGACGACTCCAGGCCGAAGCCCTGGGCAGAGCAGGCTAAATAGGCGTGGCCTGATGAGGTGCAGGTGTGTGCTCAGCTGGGGCGGATGACAGGCGTGAGTGGGCTGTGACAGTAACATCCTTCTTGAGAAGTTTTCCTTTAACTGCGCTCACCTGGCAAACTAATTATTAGAGGTTTCTGAGATTGATATCAGTGATCCAAAGAGCACCGAGACACATACCAACCAAAAATTGAATGCTTATGAGACTAAAATCCTATTTGCATAATAATTTGGAACGCGGTATATATAAGTCATGTGAAAAAAATTAGGACACCCCATTAAAAATTCAGTTCTTTATTAAGAAATGTTCACATATTGATGTCCAATCTTGTTTTTATTTATCTCTGGGAAAGAAGGTGATTTAATTGCAGGTAAACAATAAAAATTAACCTTGTTTTACTCATTGACAGGAGTGGTGGCATAATTGGTAAAGCATCCATCCCACAACTGGATCATACCAAAGACTATATAAAAATGCTACTTTCCGCCTTCTAGCTTGGTGCTCAGCATAATAGAATGGGGATAGGAAAGTTAATGTACAGAGCTACCAGAGGACTGACCCTGTAGCCACACTACTTACAGTAGCTGTGTGGCCTAAAGTCAGTGAAACAGAGACTGCCCCATACACCACATGGTGTCCCACATGCTGTGGAAGGGATTAACTTAACTTTACTCATGAATCAGAAGATAGTCAGCTGTCAGTGTGAGTTCTGCGTTGGGTGATGGCCTTATAATTATCCTATAAGGATAATTAGAATATGATAATATATAACATATGAACCTATTGGTTATCGATATTGGAACTTGGACTTTGTGCTGACATCCTTTGTTTGACCCCCTGTTCGGACAAGTTTTTGTCTTGGACTTTAACTGACTGAATGGGAGCAGAGCTGGTCAACTACCGGTGAGCTAACTAGCCGTTAGCTAACAGCTGATAAACCAGCTGATCCACCAGTTAACAGCTGAGAGTGTTGTGGATGGCCCTCATGGGGCAGATGAACAGATTCACTCGCGGGGTGAAGTTGAAGCATATTTTAATGGGAGAAAAACTGTAGCATGGCAGAGACAATGATACTCACGACTGGAGGTAATGACGGGAAAGTAACGATGAGGAAGTAAAGTCCAACCAGAAACAAATGATGAACAGGAAAAACCAAACATACAAATGTAGCTTTGATGGATGACAATAATAATACTAATAATGACAAAAACGATAATAATAATAATAAATAAAGAATCTATCACTGCCCGCAAATACCCAAAAGTTTTTGTGTGTCTGTGTGTGGGGTAAAATTGTGGAATGGGTTGGGGGAGAAACACAGGCAATGTCCAAACATCCATATATTTAAATCAACATATAAAGAAATGATTTTTGAGCAGTATGAGAATGAAGGGCAGTGATGTTACATTGTGTCTTCAGTGAGGGAAGGTTGTTGTGTGTTAGGATGATTGTGAAGGTGATGGTGTTGTTTGTGTTTGCACCGAACATGCCAGAAGTGTATGTTTATTGTTGTCGCAATATTGTTGGATATGGACTGTCATTGTTGTGTCATTTTTGTTGTATAATTTGACTATGGGTGTATTATGGTGAATGTGGTTGTGGGATAATGATGATTATGAGTAATACTGTAATTTGTTTGGTGTGGAGAAGGGGTGGGACTGTATAAGCATTGGCTTCTTCCCACTCCTTTTGAACATTTTATTTTTGGTTTGTTTTTTTGTTGTGTTTTGAACTCTCTTCTTTCTTTCTTTAACAATGTTCAAATAAAATCAGTGTCAATGTCAATGTCAAAGTTGTTCCAACATAAGGGAGAAACAATATCATTTCAGAGGAACATGTATATTTCAAAAACCCTCAGTGAGAACTACCACCAAACAACACTGTGTTTCAGTGCAAGGAGTCAGACTGTGGAATGCTTTTGGACCTGAATTAAAATCAAGTACAACGCTTGGACAATTTAAACAAAAACTAAAGGAAGAAATACTCCAAACATATATACAAGATGACAAATAAAATCACATAAGGATTGTCATATCCAGTCTGCATTGTGTTGTTGCTTAGTTTTTTTGTCACATTTTGTCTTAGCTTTGTTCTGAATTGTAATTGCTCTTGTTTTGTTTTTCTTTTGAATTCTTGGATGGAATATGGGTGGGCAATATAAGCTGCGGCTTCAGCCATCACCCATTTCAGATAACTTATGTTGAATTGTATAATCAGAGGAGTTATTGTTTGATTTGACCTTGTTGGATTTTCCCCCCCTTTGTTATATATTGTTCTGTTTCTTTACTTTTAATCTATCCGAAATAAAGATTTATTCATTCATAATAATAATAATAATCATGATGATGATGATGATGAGACCAAGATGGAAACAAAACCCCAAAGATGATAACAATGAAGACAGAATAATAAATACTAAAGATCACAAAGTGTGGCCTGGTCTGACCCAGCCCAAACCACCACAATACTCCCCTTTTAAGGGTCGGATTCACAGACGACCTCAGGGAACATCAGGAAAAAAAAAAAAGGAAAGAAAAAAAAATCCTAACAGGGTGGGGGGTGGGGGGAAATAGGCCAGGAGGGCCGAAACAGACCCCCTACCAACCTAAGACCCTAGGATTGAAAATACATGTGCCCCAACCTTAGGGGAGAAATGGCACACAAAGCTACAGTCTAGGGAGATGGAGAAAAAAAAAAATAGTACTGGAAAATAAGAGCCCAAAGGGCAAAATATGCCAGGAGCTCACTATTCAAAAAAAAAAAAAAAAAGAAAAAAAAAACATATGCTCCCAAACTCAGGAACACTGCATGAAAACTTTAGACTGAGCAGGCAAGGAACCCTCAAAAAATACCCCTCAATACGGAAGAAATGGTGAGCACTTGAGAACACAACGATAAAACATAACAGTGAAACAGATTACTATGCTCCAATAAGTGACACACGTACAAAACATATACTACAGAACAGACAAGTAAACTACGAAGTCCAAGCAGACCTGGACATACGAGGAGGGAGAAATACAAACTATGAATTCCCAGCTGAGCTGGACTTACGATACAACTAGGGAGAAACAGCCAAACTATAGCCTGATGAAAAAAAAAAAAGAAACATTGAGGCACGCAGACCCCCGAAAGGGAACGGCAGGAGAGCGCCGACCTCTGGCCATTGATGACTGGGGTGCGATGACTTTGAGTGCTGGAGGTAGGAGCATGCTGACCTCTCGAAGAGACGACTGGAATGCATCCGGCTCAGATGCCCAGGAGTCCCTCTCCACCCCTGTGCCCTGGACAGGGAGGAGAGGAGCAGGTGGAAGGGAAAAAATACAAACAAAAAAAAAAAACACCACCACAGTCAATAAAAAACAGTACATGAAAACTTAGCAGTAAAAACAAACAAACTAAAAAAAACACTGCTGGTTCCCTTCACTGGGGACAAGGTAGCACCTCTCATTGTTAAAGGTAAAAAAAAAAAGAAAAAAAAGAGTACTTGCCTTGTCCCCGCTCCGTCGTTGCTGAAGCCGCTAAAAAGGTCTGCAGCCGGAGGATCAGACGAATGTTCCCGGACCAGCGGTGACAGTCTAGCACGGCAGCAGGGTGTAGATGTAGAGGGAAGGGGAAGCGTGGAAGCTTTGGGATGCTGAATCGTCGGCACAAGCCTCCGGGGTACCGGGACTGGTGAGGAGGCACATGGAAGCCATGGAAGCCAGCACATGGAAGCTGAATCGTCGGCGCAGGTCTCCGAGGTGCCGAGGCTGGCGAGGAAGCACGATGACCAACGGAGACAGGGGACGCTGGAATCGTCGGCACAGTCTCCGGAGTCCTGAGTAAAGTCCTCGTCCACCCATAATCTTCAGCCCGGCATATGGAAAAAGGTGGCTGAAGATGATGATACGGCAGGGAAGGCCACACCACCTCAAACAGCAGAAAACAGAATAAAAGTTCAGCAGCAAAGGAAACGGCTGCTGAGTCCCCTCCCTAGGGACAAGGCAGCACCTCTCATTATTAAATAAAACCAGAAATGAGAAAGAAAGCAGTTGCCTTGCCCCCCACTCCGTCGTCACTGAAGCTGCTGAAGAACCCCCCCGTTGGTGAACCAGATGAATGCTCCCGGGGCAGCGGTGTCCGTCTAGCCGAGGGCCGTTGCACGGCGGCGAGGTGCTGATGTAGAGAGGAGGGGAATTGTGGAAGCCAGGGGACGCTGGAACCGGCGGCACAAACTTCCGGGGTGCCGGGGCTGGTGAGGATGCATATGGAAGCCAGGGGACGCTGAATCATCGGCACAAGCTTCCGAGGTGCCCGGGCTGGCGAGGAGGCACGATGACAAACAGAGGCAGGCGACTATGACATCGTCGGCACAGTCTCCGGAGTCCCGAGTGAGTTCCTCCTCCACCCCTGTAGTCCTCAGCCCGGCAGGTGACGAGGAGAAGGCTGGTGATGATAACACGGTGGGGTAAGGAGAGCCCCTCCGGCCAGGGAAGAGAGTACAGATTTAGGCAAGCCCCCAGGGAACTGCAGCCCGCTGAAACGAAACTCCACAGTCTGTTGACAGCCAGTCACTCTCCTCCCCTCTGCCTCCTCCGGGACCTGCTTCACTTCTCCCGCTGAGTCTTGTTTGGTTGGGTCCTACTGTCATGCATGGCCCTCACGGGGCCGATGAACAGATTCACTCGCAGGGTGAAGTTGAAGCATATTTTAATGGGATTAAAACTGTAGCATGGCAGAGACAATGATACTCACGACCGGAGGTAATGACAGGAAAGTAACGATGAGGAAGTAATGGCGGGGAAATAATAACAAGGACCCAACAAGGGAATGAGGGGGTGAAACCCAATAAATAAGAATTTACACAACCAGACTAATGAGCAACAGCCCTGACCAATAAAGACTGACATAGGGATAAGCTGTGCTCAAACGGAAGTAAACAAACACTGTCAAAATAAAAGTCCAACCAGAAACAAATGATGAACAGGAAAAACCAAACATACAAACGTAGCTTTGATGGATGATAATAATAATACTAATAATGACAAAATCAACAACAATAATAATGACAATAATAATGATGAGACCAAGATGGAAACAAAACCCCAAAGATGATAACAATGAAGACAGAATAATAAATACTGAAGATCACAAAGTGTGGCCTGGTCTGACCCAGCCCAAACCACCACAGAGAGAGCTGACACGGACGGCCTTGGACAAAATAGGTCCTAAAAAAAAAAAAATTCACCAGATGAAGTTGAGGACATAAACTCATTAAATTTTCTTGCTGAGGAAGTTTCAGCTGTGAGGATACAGCAGAAAAACATCTTGGCGCTAGTCGATGAAGTGAAAGCTCTCTGTCTGCAAAATGCTGAGAAGGACAAGTGGCTTGCCTTCCTCGATGAATGATGTTGTCATCACTGGGCTCCAGACTAAACCCAGTTCCTATGCGAGGGCGGTGGCAGTGGACAGTGAGGGGGAGTCCGGTGGTGAACAGGATGCAAGTTAGACCAAGAAACAAGTGGCGGTCTTCTTGCAGTCAAAGGGGATCGCTTGGGATTATAATAATATTGAAGCTTGCCATCCTCTACCCAGGCGAAATGGCAGTGACAAATTAGCTGTTATAATGAGATTTGTCAACAGAAAACACGAGACTGAGCTTCTAAAACAAGGGAAGAAGCTTAAAGGAATGGATGTTTTCACAAATGAGCATATAACGAAGGTCAATGCTGACAGAGAGGGATATATACTGCGGACTTCTCACACAACACAACACACTGCCATCTACAGAAGTTCTCTGACGACTCTGCGATCGTCTGCCTCATCGCCAACGGAGATGAAGCTGAGTACAGAGGACTTATCCAGGACTTCGTGGACTGGTGCCATAGGAACTGCCTCCAGATCAACGCGAGGAAAACTAAGGGGCTGGTGGTGGACTGCCGCAGGCAAGGACAACCCCTCACAGCACCAGTAAATATCCAGGGAACAGACATTGAGATGGTGACATCCTACAAGTACCTGGGTGTTCATCTGAACAATAAACTAGACTGGTCACACAATACCGACGCACTCTACAAGAAGGGACAGCGCAGGCTGTTCCTACTGAGGAGGCTCTGGTCTTTTGGTGTACAAGGGGTGCTCTTGAAGACATTCTACGATACGGTGGTGGCATCAGCCATCACTTTTGGAGTGGTCTGCTGGGGCAATGGCATTACAGCAGCCAATAGGAAGAGACTGAACAAACTAATCAAGAAAGCGAGCTCTGTCCTGGGGAAACGCCTTGACCGAGTGGAGGAGATAGGGGAGAGAAGGATGGTGGCTAAACTGTCATCTCTGCTGGAGTCTGAGTCCCACCCTGTGCAGGACATACTGAACGCACTGAGGAGCTCATTTAGCAGCAGACTACATCATCCTAGGTGCGCGACCGAGAGGTTTCGCAGGTCCTTCCTACCTACGGCTGTCAGTCTGTATAACCTAAGCAGGGCTGCTCGCAGAGATAGCAAAAAAACATGACGACCTAATAGTATTGAATGCAAAAGACACAACAGACTTACACAAATGGTCCCCTCCAGTATACAACTAGGACAATATCAGTCACTACGGAGGGTGACAATATGTATGGGTACATATTCATACCTTGTAGGGTAACTAAATAGACGGTTATGCTGTTTATTCCATCTAGCTACAATGCTCCGCACTGTGTGTATATATATTTATATATTTATGTGTACATATGTATACTCACTGCTCTTATTTTCTTATCTTTTAAATTATTGCTCTGAGTGTTGCTATCCCTGTGCTGTTGCAATCCTGGAATTTCCCCACTGTGGGACTAATAAAGGCTTGGCTTATCTTATCTTATCTTATATATTTATATACAATATATCAAAAAGTTTGATGGATGTGACCTTTGACCTCTGCCCCTCCCCCTTAACCAGTGATGACCTTTGACCTGTGACGACCTTTGAATCGTGATGACCTTTGATTCGTGACCTGAGGGGGTAGCATGAGAATGGAATGTTGATATATACAGGGAAAAAAACACATTGAGATCCAAAATGTGTAACCTTTGACCCATTTTCTAGGGGGTAGCATGAGAATGGAATGTTGACATATATGGGAAACAGTGGGGACAGATTGTTGGCACCTGCTGTAGTTGCATTGCAGATGATATTGGTGACTTTTAGAAGTTTTCTTTTGGGAAAAGAAGTTAATCTCTCATACATCCGGCAGAAGTAACATCACACAGCAAAAGATAATGCACAGCCACTGAACTAAACATGTTGATTTAAATTTTAACAAAATAAAATAGTAAATGGTGTTCACTTATATAGCGCTTTTTCCTTATCTCCAGATGACCAAAGCGCTGTACAGATCTTGCTATCCACCCATTCACACACACGTTCACACTGATGGCGGCAGAGCGGCCATAGACAGGTGCTGGCCTGACTCACCAGGAGCAAAGACTGTTTCCTCAAGTTAGATTTTCACAATGAGTTTTTTTAAAATTTCAGATAAGCCATATATCTTACTAAAAATACAGAATGAATGACTTTAAATGGTTTCCAGCCTCAAGATGCCTCATACCGGGAAAGTTCCAGACTCACAAAAGTGTAGCATTTTAGCACCTGGGGGGAGCCAGATTATTTAGCATCTCAGACAAGAGACAGTGGATAAACATGGGAGAACAATACTCAGGAAGTTCCTGGCGCGATAGCAGGAAGGAGTCAAGGACGTAGGGGGTTGAATTCAGTCTGTTCTTTGCTTGTGAGATGTGAGTGTGTAATAAATCGTCTGAAATGAATCTGCCTCTTCATTTACACACTCCACACTGGTGACCCAAGAAGTATTATGGAACACGAGGCAAGATCCCCGGAGCCGGCCCAGTCAGGAAGCTACAGCGAGGCGGCAGCCATCCCACAGACAGCCCGGACTGGAACCTCCAGCCACGCGTGTGCGGTTTCAGTCAAGCTACCGGATTTCTGGCAGCACAACCCGCGCTCTTGGTTCTACCTCACCGAGGCCCAGTTCGCCCTCCGGGGAGTAATGGCAGACAACACCAGATTCTATTATGTGGTCGCAGCGCTGGACGCCCGCACAGCTCAGTAGGTAGCGAGCCTGCTCGATCAACCACCAGCCAGCAACAAATATGAGGCGCTCAAGGCTGCGCTCATCCAGCGCTACATGCTCTCGGACTGTGAGAGAGCGGAGAGGCTCCTGACGTGGACCGAGTTAGGAGATGGTTCAGCCGTAGACCTGATGGAGAAGATGCTGGCGTTAATGGGCACGGACGACGGGGACTTTCTGTTTGCCCACCTCTTCCTCCGGAACCTTCCGACGGTGGCAAGAGCAGTTCTGGCCAATTCGCCGTTGCTGGCCGCGCGCGACTACCGTGCGCTAGCCCAGGAGGCATACCGGATCATCCTCACCACTAGGGTGATCACAGTCAACGCGGCAGCGGCGGAGCCCAGCGAAGACGACCAGAGGAGGCGAGGAGCCACCGACGGTAGCAGCAGCGGGGGCCAAGGAGCACCAGAGAGACACGCTCTGTTTCTACCACCGCCGCTTCGGAGAGAAGGCACGCAGATGTGCACTCCGGTGCCAATTCAAGCGCTCGGGAAATTACTACTACTAACTAACTAACCTGCACTTATATAGCGCTTTTCTAGTCACAAAGACCACTCAAAGCGCTTTCATTAATACTAACCCTCTATTCTAAGGGCCTATAGGAAACAAATATCTAGGGACAATTTAGAACAGCCAATTAACCTAACATGCATGTTTTTGGCATGTGGGAGGAAACCGGAGAAATCCCGGAGTAAACCCACGCAACACGGGGAGAACATGCAAACTCCACACAGATCACTGTTGGTCGGGGGCTGGGATCGAACCCACGATCCCACGATCCCCACAATCCCCCGGCCAAGGGTAAACTGTGCTGCCGCAGTGCTAACCACTGCGCCACCGTGCAGCCCGAAATGCCAAGGCCGGGGGTCGGTAGCAGCTGCGACCCTTGGTGAAGAGAGCAAGCTGCTCTACTTCACGGACGGACGCTCGGGGAGACGTTTCCTCATGGACACCGGAGCCCAGAAGAGTTTCATCCTGCCGACCTACGCTGACCGGCTGGCAGGACCTAGCGGCCCCAAGATGTTGGCAGCAAACGGCTCGGATATTTAGACCTTTGGTGAGAGGACTCTGCTCTTATCTCTACACGGCCGTACATATGAGTGGACTTTTGTTGTAGCAGCACTGAATTACCATATCCTGGGGGATGATTTTCTGTGTGCACATGGTTTACTGGTTGATGTTGCTAACAGGCGCCTGGTTAATGCACTGTCCTTTGACTCTCTCCCCTGTATAGCTCGAGTGACCCAGCCAACAGCACAAGCCAACGTCACAGCTACAGGCGGTAAGTTCCACACACTGCTCACTCAGTTCCCAGCACTCACGGTCCCAACGTTTTCCACGGCCATTGCTAAACACGGGGTGGAGCACTTTATCACCACCACTGGGCCGCCCGTTTTTGCAAGACCTCGGCGCTTGGACGCAGCTAAACTGGCCATAGCGCACGAGGAGTTCGCCAACCTGGAAAGGTTGGGCATCATCAGGCGCTCGAACAGCCCATGGGCATCCCCGCTACACATGGTCCCTAAGGCTGAGGGATCGTGGCGACCGTGCGGGGATTTCCACAGGTTGAACAACGCCACAGCGCACGACCGCTACCCAATTCCCCACATACAGGATTTTTCCGTTCACCTTGCCGGAGCATGCATTTTTTCCAAAATAGACCTGGTCCGCGGTTACCACCAAGTCCCAGTGCGCGCTGAGGACATACCCAAAACAGCGGTAATAACTCTGCTCGGTCTATTCGAGTTCCTGCGCATGCCATTTGGGTTAAAAGGAGCGGCACAGACGTTCCAGCGCATGATGGATACAGTGCTGCACAATCTCCCGTTCGTGTTCGTCTACCTGGACGATATCCTGGTAGCCAGTGTGTCCGAAGACGAAGACGAAACCCACCTCACGACGGTTTTCCGGAGGTTGGAGGAGCACGGGTTAATAATCAACCCGGTGAAATGCCAATTCGGCGTGACGGAGATTGATTTTTTGGGGCACCGCGTCTCTCCGGAAGGAGCAATCCCACTGGCCGACAAGGTGCGCGCCATGGCGGATTTTCCCCAGCCTCAGACGGTCAGGGCACTGCAGGAATTTTTGGGGATGGTGAAATTTTATAACCGTTTCCTTCCCCGCATGGCACAGCTCATGCAACCATTGTACGCAGCGCTCAAGAAACAGAAACCCGCGGATAGGGTCGAATGGACCCCGGAGCAAGAGCGGGCGTTCTCGGAAGTTAAAGCAGCCCTGGCAAACGCCGCACTGCTGGCGCATCCGGACCCAGCGGCCCGCATAGCGCTCAACACCGACGCTTCAGACGTGGCCATAAGGGTTGTCGTGGAGCAGCGCGTCACCGGGGCTTGGCAACTGCTTGCCTTTTTCAGCAGAACTTTGCGCAACAGCGAACGTAAATACAGCGCATTTGACAAGGAGTTGCTGGCTCTCCACCTGGCCATACGCCACTTCCAGTTCTGGCTGGGAGGGCGCAGCTTCACTGCGTTCGTGGACCACAAGCCACTAACATTCGCGATGGCCAAGGTTTCAGAACCGTGGTCGGGCCGGCAGTAGAGACAGCTGGCCGCGATGTCAGAGTTTACTACCGATATTCAGCATGTGTCGGGTAAACTGAATGTAGTGGCGGACTGCCTCTCGCGCGCCGTGGTGGCCCCGGTCTGCGTGGGGATAGATTACGCAGCCATGTCCGCAGAGCAGATTAGCGATGCAGACGTGCACGCGCTCCAGTCTGGAGCAACAGGGTTAAGGCTGGAGAGCAGGGTGCTGCAAGATGGTGCCCCCCCCCAATCTGCGATGTCTCCACGGGTCGCCCGCGTCCGGTGGTCCTGGTCGCGTGGCGCCGCCGCGTGTTTGAGTCGGTTCACACTCTGGCGCACCCAGGAGTGCGCGCGCCGGTCAAAATGGTGGAAGAGAAGTTTGTGTGGCCGAGCCTATGCAAACAAGTGAAAGGGTGGGCTGCAGCCCGAGTGGCATGCCAACGAGCCAAGGTACACAGACACACGAAGGCTCCCTTGGAGCCGTTTCGTATTCCGGCTAAGAGGTTCGACCACGTTCACGTGGACCTCATGGGCCCCCTCCCGCCATCATAGGGGTGCACGTACCTCCTGGCAGTGGTGGACCGCACCATGCGCTGACCAGAAGCGGTCCCGCTGGCGGCAACCACGTCCACAGACGTAGCGCGCGCTTTTTTAACAGCATGGGTGGCGCGTTTTGGAGTCCCGTCGGACATTACGTCCGACAGGGGCACTCAATTTGTTTCCGAACTCTGGTCCGCGATGGCCTGCAGCCTGGGTGTTACAATTCACCGCACAACCGCGTACAACCCACAGGCCAGTGGGTTATGCGAGGGTTTTCATAGATCACTGAAAGCAGCACTCAGGGCTTCATTGATGGATGCAAATTGGGTAGACAGGCTGCCTTGGGCTTTATTGGGGTTGCGCTCCGCGCCGAAAGAGAATCTGGAAGCATCCCTGGCAGAGCTGGTTTTCGCGCAGCCCCTACGGCTGCCCGGGGAATTTCTGCCAGATA
Organism: Pholidichthys leucotaenia; assembly: GCA_020510985.1. NCBI lineage: Eukaryota > Metazoa > Chordata > Actinopteri > Cichliformes > Pholidichthyidae > Pholidichthys > Pholidichthys leucotaenia. The sequence goes on from CM035841.1 coordinate 79,042,221, forward strand.
ATCCCGTGCTGGGCAGCTCCCTGTCTCAGCTTTTGCAGCATAGCGCAAACACAGGCACGCTGCCGGGCCCTGCCCACCACAGTTTTCCGCGTGTCTTCGTGCCTAAAACTTTGAAGAGCGCGGAGTTCGTGTTTGTCAGACATGACACCCACCGCCCTCCATTGCGCCCACCCTATGATGGACCGTTCAGAGTGTTGGAAACAAGGGATAAGCATTTTTTGCTAGACTCGGGGGGTAGGACGGAAAAAATTGGCATAGACAGACTCAAACCCGCTTTCGTTGTGGCGGATGAGCAAGTGCTGTTGGCTAGGGCCCCTCGGCGTGGAAGACCCCCACGGAGAGCTCCCTAGGGAAACGATTCACCAGAGCAGCCACACGGACAGACTGAAGTGCCCCCCCCCCCCAGTCACAGCCTACCCGCAGTCAGACACACTCCCAGCAGCCCCCCACCTGCACAGCAGTGCCACGGAGGCAGTAAACCCCAGTTACAGCAGATACGGGAGGAGACGGAAGCCCAAGCAGCATGTGGACTGATATTCTATTGTTCTATCTAAGATGCTGGGGGGGGGGGAGTTTAGCACCTTGGGGGAGCCAGATTATTTAGCATCTCAGACAAGAGACAGTGGGTAAACATGGGAGAAGAATACTCAGGAGGTTCCTGGCGAGGTAGCAGGAAGGAGTCAGGGACGTAGGGGGTTGAATGCAGTGTGATGCAAATGTCATGTTGTGTGTGGAGAAATGCCATGAAACTTAAGAGGAGAGTGCCTGCTGAAATGTTCAGTCTGTTCTTTGCTTGTGAGATGTGAGTATGTAATAAATTGTCTGAAAATGAATCTGCCTCTTCATTTACACACTCCACACCATGTAGGATAACTAAGTAGACGGTTATGCTGTTTCATTCCATCTAGCTACAATGCTCCGCACTGTGTGTTTATATATTCATATATTTATTCCATCTAGCTACAATGCTTCGCACTGTTTGTGTTTATATATTTATATATTTATTCCATCTAGCTACAATGCTATGCACTGTGTGTCTATATATTTTTATATTTATATGTACATATGTATACTCGCTGCTCTTGTTTTTTCTTGTATTCTGATTGTTGCTCTGAGTGTTGCTATCCCTGTGCTGTTGCAATCCTGGAATTTTCCCATTGTGGGACTAATAAAGGCTTATCTTATCTTATCTTAAATTGTTTGAATTTAAAGTTTTTGCCTGTCACATGATGATAAATTTTACACTATGAGTCTTTGTCGCAATCTTTTAAATTAATTTAATCAATGGTTATTGACATAATTTTCATTTTATACTGGTGGTTTAAAGGTGTGTTTCCTGCATCTTCAGAACAAGAAGGAGATTATGACAGTGAGTGTTGCATCTCAGAAAATGATGCTGTAGACCTTGACTATGTGATGTGTGATGCTTCTGACCTGTCCATGGAGGAAGAACCAGCAGCAACATCCGCTCAGAACTCACAACAGGATCACGATGCTCAGGATCATGACCGTCAGATCTACTTCATATTTTGGTCATGTCTTGTTAAGGTTTTGCTCTGTTGGTGCAGTTGTCCTTCTTACGGAAGCAGAAGAGTGGTCTGGAGCAGAGAGAAGTTTGGAACTCTGCTGAAGCTCTCCATCAGATGTCTAGACTGTGGTCACATTGATGCTTGGAGCAGCCAGCCAAACTTTGGAAGAGTCACTGCTGGTAACATTCTTCTGTCTTCAGCTATTCTCTTTGCTGGAGCAACAGACACCAAAGTGTTGAGAGTTTGAACACATATGGGAACTGCAGTAATTTCTGTTCAAACATTCTTCCGGCACCAGCAGCATGTATTACACAGAGCAGTGAAGCAGCTATGGAGAGAGAGACAGCTGTGGATGCTCAGTGCCGTACAGACGGAGGACCATGGTATAGTGTGTTGTGGGGACAGTCGAGGTGATTCACCTGGACACTCTGCCAAATATGAAACTTACACCATGATGGAAATGAGGAAGAAGGCTATTATTGATATACAAATTGTACAGGTACACTTCACAAGATTACCTTTAAATGTAGTCATGCTACACTGCCACTTATATAGCATAAAACGTTTATTTTAATTCATCTTTTATAGTTGAGAAACCGTCTATTTTATTTTAGATATAAATATAAAATTATAGCAGTATCTGCAAATTTTACTATATTTTCCTCAGAGTAACGAAGTTGGCAGTAGTTACCACATGGAGGAAGAGGGCTTATCAAGATCTTTGGAGTGGATCTTCAACTTTGTGGCTGTCAACACCCTCATCACTGACAGGCATGTCTCCATCAGTAAGTTCCTCAGAGTTCATCATCCTGACATTGACCATCTCTTCGACATATGGCATGTTGCTAAAGGTAATACATTTTCCTAATGTGTGCATATTTTATTGCAAATTGGAATCTTTTCCTTATTTGAATTAAAGAAAAAATATTGGAAGCCATGATACAGCAAACATTTCCATATTTAATCTTTTGTCATTGAAGATAATTTTAAGAATGTTTGACTCCGATTATTGTTTTTCAATTACTCTCAGGTGTGAAGAAGAAGCTCCAGGCTGCTGCCCAACTGAAGGAGTGCCAGGCTTTGAGAGGGCGGGTTGCCAGCATTGTCAATCATCTACTGGTCTGTCGTGTCTTCGCCTCCCCATGATGGTGAACTGGTGTTGGACAAGTGGCAGTCTGTGGTCTCTCATATCCTAAACCAACACGAGAGCTTCCCTGGCCGCTTCAAAAGATGTGATCATCCACGTCTTGACAAATGGGAACAACATAAAGCTTGGCTGCAACCATGTACAGTGGGGCAAAAAAGTATTTAGTCAGCCACCAATTGTGCAAGTTCTCCCACTTAAAAGATGAGAGAGGTCTCCAATTTTCATCATAGGTATACCTCAACTATGAGAGACAAAATGAGAAAAAAAAAATCCAGAAAATCACATTGAAGGATTTTTAAAGAATTTATTTGCAAATTATGGTGGAAAATAAGTATTTGGTCACCTACAAACAAGCAAGATTTCTGGCTCTCACAGACCTGTAACTTCTTCTTTAAGAGGCTCCTTTGTCCTCCACTTGATGCCTGTATTAATGGCACCTGTTTGAACTTGTTATCAGTATAAAAGACACCTGTCCACAACCTCAAACAGTCAGACTCCAAACTCCACTATGGCCAAGACCAAAGAGCTGTCAAAGGACACCAGAAACAAAATTGGAGACCTGCACCAGGCTGGGAAGACTGAATCTGCAATAGGTAAGCAGCTTGGTGTGAAGAAATCAACTGTGGGAGCAATTATTAGAAAATGGAAGACATACAAGACCACTGATAATCTCCCTCCATCTGGGGCTCCACGCAAGATCTCACCCCATGGGGTCAAAATGATCACGAGAACGGTGAGCAAAAATCCCAGAACCACACGGGGGAACCTAGTGAATGACCTGCAGAGAGCTGGGACCAAAGTAACAAAGGCTACCACCAGTAACACACTATGCCGTTAGGGACTCAAATCCTGCAGTGCCAGACGTGTCCCCCTGCTTAAGCCAGTACATGTCCAGGCCCGTCTGAAGTTTGCTAGAGAGTATTTGGATGATCCAGAAGAGGATTGGGAGAATGTCATATGGTCAGATGAAACCAAAATAGAACTTTTTGGTAAAAACTCAACTTGTCATGTTTGGAGGAGAAAGAACACCATACCTACTGTGAAGGATGGGGATGGAAACATCATGCTTTGGGGCTGTTTTTCTGCAAAGGGACCAGGATGACTGATCCGTGTAAAGGAAAGAATGAATTCAATTCAATTCAATTCAACTTTATTTATATAGCGCCATTTCACAACAACAGTCATCTCATAGCACTATCAACTGTAGGGGGGACCCCCACAGTTGCAGAAAGACCCCAGCAATTAGGCGATCCCCTGTGAGCAAGCACTTGGCGACGGTGGAGAGGAAAAACTCCCTTTTAACAGGAAGAAACCTCCAGCAGAACCAGGCTCAGGGAGGGGCAGTCATCTGCTGCGACTGGCTGGGGGGTGAGGGGAATAGAGAAGAAGAAAAGAACAGACATGTAGAGAGCAAACAGCACGATGGGGACTCAATCTATGGGAGAGAACAAACAAATGTTAATGACCAGCAAAAAAAAAAATATTTCATAGAGAGTGAGGAAAGGAGTGAGGCCCAGTGCATTACTGGAGGTCCCCCGGCTGACTAAACCTATTAGCAGCATAACTAAGGGAGGGTTCAGAGACACATGATCCCTCCCTAATTGTAGGCTATATCAAAAAGGTAGGTTTTAGCCCTATTCTTAAAAACAGAGATCGAGTCTGACTCCCGAATCCAGATTGGCAGCTGATTCCACAGGAGAGGAGCTTGATAACTGAAGGCTCTGCCTCCCATTGTACTTTTGGAGATTCTAGGTATTACAAGCAATCCTGCCTTTTGGGAGCGCAGTGCTCTGTTAGGATGATACGGTAGTATCAGATCTTTTAAATAAAAAGGAGCCTGATTGTTTAGAGCTTTGTAAGTAAGAAGAAGGATTTTAAACTTAATTCTAAACTCTATGGGAAGCCAATGAAGGGAGGCCAGAACCAGAATGAATGGGGCCATGTATCGTGAGATTTTGAGTGAAAACCTCCTTCCATCAGCAAGGGCATCGAAGATAAAACATGGCTGGGTCTTTCAGCATGACAATGATCCCAAACACACCGCCCGGGCAACAAAGGAGCGGCTTCGTAAGAAGCATTTCAAGGTCCTGGAGTGGCCTAGCCAGTCTCCAGATCTCAACCCCGTAGAAAATCTTTGGAGGGAGTTGAAAGTCTTCGTTGCCCAGCAACAGCCCCAAAACATCACTGCTCTAGAGGAGATCTGCATGGAGGAATGGGCCAAAATACCAGCAACAGTGTGTGAAAACTTTGTGAAGACTTACAGAAAACGTTTGACCTCTGTCATTGCCAACAAAGGGTATATAACAAAGTATTGAGATGAACTTTTGTTATTGACCAAATACTTATTGTCCACCATAATTTGCAAATAAATTCTTTAAAAATCAGACAATGTGATTTTCTGGATTTTTTTTTCTCATTTTGTCTCTCATAGTTGAGGTATACCTGTGATGAAAATTGGAGCCCTCTCTCATCTTTTAAGTGGGAGAACATGCACAATTGGTGGCTGACTAAATACTTTTTTTTTTACCCCACCGTAAGTTGTCATCTTCCAAATTTGTAGTGATAATTATTTTCTTGTAAATTTGTGCTATTGAGTTTTAAACATACAATTTGCTTGTTGATACCTCATGTTTGAGCATTTATCTATTCTAAAATAACATCAATATTGAAGCATTTATATTGTCTCACAGAGCAAATGTTAGTAAAAATATTCAAAACATTTTTATTTTCTATGTTCGAAAGGTACAAAAGCTGCAGTGGAAATGGAGAAGATTGTCTGCAACCTCAAACTTTGAAAAGATATTGCTCGCCTATCGTCTTCATACCAAACATCAAACATTGAGGCTTTCCATAGCTTGGTAAACCACTTTGCACCCAAGATGACCTGTTTCTCCGTTACTGGAATGGAATGCAGGTAAGCATACTGATATTTACCTGAATGTTATTTGTCAAACAAGCTATACTTCCAAATTAATAAAATATTAAACACATCTTTATAAGATTTTTCAGGACAGCACTAGCAGCCCTTCACTTTAATGAGAATGCCCACCGAGCTCAGTCTGTCACACTGGATGGGGTACCAGTTTATGGCGTTCATTATCCTAAGTACAAGAAGGGTGGCCACATTGTCAATAAGGTCTTAGAAGAAGCAACTTATGGTAAAATATTGTTCTTGAACTAATGAACTCATTTTGAATTCATTCATTCATTTACACAACTGCTGTATGCATTCCTTTTAAGTATGGGAGACAGATGTTTTACTTTTTATACACTGGTACCATCTACAAATGTTTTTATTATGAGACATACGTATATTGTCTTTCAGTTTATGTGGATGATCTGCTGACCATTGTTCAGTCTCTATGTGAACATGAGTTCTTGGATAAAGTTGAAGAAATTGTGACTGTTGAACCTGTCACGCCGCGCCGCTCATCAGCGGCGCCACCTGCTCGCACACCTGCTCATCATCAGCGGCGGGGTATTTAAGCCGCCTCGCCCTGAGCTTCGGCCTGAAGCCGTCAGACTTCTTCATGCATCGCTGTGAGTTCCTTCACCCTCAGCGGATTACTCTGGTAAGAAGACCTTACCTCCTTTTCCTCCCAAGTCTGCTCCCCTGTGCACAGGTGGATTCCCCGGCGGCGGACAACGCCTCTCCATCGCCTGTTCCTCGCTGCTGCACCGGGCGCTCCAGGTGGCTGTCTACCGGACCTCGTCCCTTGTTGTGCCAGTCATCTATCCTCTCCAAGTAAGCTCCTCTCTCGCTCTTATACCTCCTGTGTTGGTGTGTGCCCGTCACCCTTTTCTTTGTGCTTTTCCCATAGGGTTGTCCGGCTGTACGGCCTCCTGCCTCTGTGCCCGAAGCAGACGCCGCCATCAACACATTTACATCCCGCAGACACACATTCATACACTCCTGTTGTTAATAAACTATTTGAACTACTCTGAGCCTGTGTGTGTGCGTCTCCTGAGCCGTGCGTTATGTCAGTACGGCTTCAGCAGAGCGGCTCGGCAAACGGCGGGCTCGCACACCGGCTTACCACTCTCGAGGCTCGGGTGGATCAGATAGCTTATCAGCAACAGGTGATCCTCAATCAATTAATAAATATAACTAACCGATTGGACCGCTTGGACCCCCAACAGCCGTTCCCCCCGGCTCGTCAGGGTGGCGCGGCTCCTGCCGCTCCAGTGGCCGTCCAGCAGGCTCCTGCGGCACCGACTCGGCTCACTCCCATTCCGACCCCCGCCCGCTTTAGCGGAAAGCTCGGCGGAGCGCGGGGGTTCATAATGCAATGTGAGTCCGTGTTCCATCGTGTGCCCGGAGACTTTCCCTCAGATCACAGCCGAATTGGTTATTTCGGGAATCTCCTGGAGGGGCGAGCATTAACTTGGACTTACGCCGTAATGGCGAGGCCCAGTTATGCCACCCTCACATATGACCAGTTCGTGAGACGCTTTCTGGAAGTCTTTGACCATTCGCCTACCGAGACGGTCCAGGTCGACCGGCTTCTCGCCCTCCAGTAGGGAAGCCGGTTGGCAGCGGACTACGCGGTCGACTTCCGGGTAGCAGCGGAGGAATTAGGCTGGGAGGAACGCTCCCTCTGTGGCCTTTTCCTCCGCAGTCTAAATGATGATCTGAGGGAGGAACTGGCTGGGCGGGATATCCCTGAGATGCTAGCGGAGCTAACATCTCTTGCCATCAGTTTGGACAACAGGCTGCGCGAGCGCTCCTTGGGGCGGAAGTCGTCTTCTTCTCGTCCTCGTGGAGCCTCGTCGCGCCTGCCCCAAGCTCGCCCCCTGGCGACGCCGCCACCATCGCGCCCCGAGGAGTCGGAGCCGATGGTGACGGGCTGGACAAAGCTCTCTCCGGCGGAGAGACAACGCCACCGTGAGTTAAATCTCTGTATGTATTGCGGAGATAGTCAACACACGGTAGAGCTTTGTCCACAGAAGCCAAACGGCGGGGTCCGCGAGTCACTGTAGGGGGCCTCGCGGACGTCAATCGGTTAAATCCCCTCACACAATTGAAGCTGCCCCTCCGTTTCTGCCACAACCCCACTGGGCATCTCACCCACGCACTGGTGGATTCGGGCGCGGAAGGCAGCTTTATTTCACAAAGCCTGGCAACCCGACTGGGCATCCGCTGTCAGGCACTCAGGAACCCTATCTCCCTGGTCAACCTCTCTCGTGCCTCCCTTGGGAGAGTAACGCACCAGACCATCCCCATCCCAGTTATTATCTCTGGAAACCACCGGGAGGAGATAACCTTTTACGTCCTGCCCAACTCTGTGTCGCCCGTCATCCTGGGGTATCCCTGGCTGCGCCTCCACAACCCTGTTCTGGATTGGAAGTCCGCTGGGGTGTCGGCATGGAGTACGTTCTGCATGGGCACCTGTTTACAGTCCGCTGCCTGCTCTCCGTCCGCTTCTCCCCCTCCTACGGACGCAGCTCCCCCGGACCTGTCCCTGGTGCCACTGGAATTTCACGACCTGGGTATGGTATTCAGCAAATCCAAGGCAATGTCTCTCCCTCCACATCGGCCCTATGACTGCGCAATCAACCTCCGCCAGGGGGCACCCTTACCTTCTGGACGACTCTACAGTCTATCGGCGCCGGAGAAGGAGACAATGAACTCATACCTCAAGGAGTCGCTGAGTGCTGGGATTATCCGCCCATCGTCATCACCTGTGGGGGCAGGATTCTTCTTCGTTGGTAAGAAGGACGGGTCTCTCCATCCTTGCATTGACTATCGTGCCCTTAATGACATAACGGAGAAGGATCGTTACACCCTGCCCCTCATGGACACCGCTTTCCACTCCCTCCAGGGGGCGACTTGGTTCACCAAGCTGGATCTCCGCAGCGCATACCACCTCGTCCAGATCCGGGAGGGAGAAGAGTGGAAGACAGCCTTCCGTACCCCGAACGGCCACTTCGAATACCTGGTGATGCCGTTCGGGTTGACCAACGCTCCAGCCGTCTTTCAGCGCCTCATCAACGACGTCCTCCGGGATTTCATCGGCCTTTTTGTGTTCGTCTACCTGGATGACATACTCATCTTCTCCAAGTCCAGGGACGAGCACCAGGTCCACGTGAGGCGGGTCCTCCAAAGACTGCTGGAGAACCGGTTATACGTGAAGGCCGAGAAGTGTGAATTTTACGCAAAGACAACATCCTTCCTTGGGTTCATCATCTCACACGACCAGGTGCTTCCGGACCCAGAGAAGGTGAAGGCGGTGGTGGAATGGCCTACACCTGCATCAAGGAAGCAGGTGCAACAGTTCGTTGGATTTGCGAACTTCTACCGCCGCTTCGTCCCAAATTTTGGCACCATCGTCGGCCCGCTGACCCGCCTCACGTCCCCTAAGGTTCCGTTCCGGTGGACCGAAGAGGCCGCGGCTGCTTTTCAGGCGCTGAAGGCGGAGTTCTCCTCCTCCCGGGTCCTTAGCCAAGTCAACCCTGCGCTGCAGTGCATCGTGGAAGTGGACGCTTCGGACACAGGAGTGGGGGCAGTGCTATCCCAGCAGTCGCCAGACGACGGTATCAAACGGCCCTGCGCCTTCTTCTCCTGGCGCTTGTCCCCGGCGGAGAGGAATTACGACGTGGGTGACAGAGAGCTCCTCGCCATCAAGCTCGCGCTACAGGAGTGGCGTCACTGGCTAGAGTGGGCGGACCTGACGGACCACAAGAACTTGGAGTACCTTAGATCTGCCAAGCGCCTGAACGCCCGCCAGGCGCGCTGGTCCTTGTTCTTCGCCAGGTTCCAATTTACCATCACCTTCAGGCCTGGCTCCAAGAACGGCCTGCCCGACGCCCTCTCTAGGCAATTCGCCCCTGAGGAGTCGGAGGACATGGTTCACACCATCCTACCCAGGTCGTGCGTCGTGGGAGCCGTCACCTGGGACATCGAGAGCAAGATCCGGAAGGCGCAGGAAGTGGAACCTGACCCTGGCGGCGGACCGGAGGGGAGGCTGTTCGTGCCATCCACGGTTCGGGGGGAGGTCATCCACTGGTTGCACACATCCAAGCTCACCTGTCACCCTGGCTCCTCCCGGATGATTGACCTCCTCCAGCGGTCCTTCTGGTGGCCGGGCCTGCGGAGGGACGCTGCCCGCTACGCCCGGGCCTGTCCAGTTTGTGCCACCAACAAATCGGGAAATGCCCCTCCAGCGGGTTTGCTCCAGCCTCTGCCCGTCCCTGGCAGGCCCTGGTCGCATATCGCCCTGGATTTCGTCACCGGACTCCCAGTCTCGAACACCTACGACACCATCCTGACCATTGTGGACCGCTTCTCCAAGGCAGTACACTTCGTTCCCCTTCGAGGTCTCCCAACTGCCCTGGAGACGGCGGACCTCCTCATCCAACACGTGGTCAGGCTGCATGGGATTCCGGTGGACGTGGTCTCGGACCGAGGGCCCCAATTTTCCTTAGAGGTTTGGAGGTCGTTCTGCAACGCCCTAGGAGCCAAGGTGAGCCTCTCCTCCGGCCATCACCCCCAATCCAACGGGCAGTGTGAGCGGACCAACGAGGAGCTGGAGGCGGCGCTCCGCTGTGTAACGGCGTCCAAACCCACGTCCTGGAGTAACCACCTTGCCTGGGTTGAATACGCCCATAACACCGCTCGCTCTTCTGCTACAGGGATGTCTCCCTTTAAGGCGTCCCTTGGTTACGACCCCCCGCTGTTCCCGGCGCAGGAGAGTGAGGTAACTGTCCTTTCAGTACGGGCGCATCTCAGGCAGTTCCGCTCCATCTGGGCGTCTGCGCGCAATGCACTTTTACGCACGGCGGAGCGCAACAGAGCCGTGGCGGACCGGCACAGAAGACCTGCCCCGGCGTACAGAGTTGGTCAGCAAGTCTACGTGTCGACCCAGGACGTGATCTTAAAGGGCGAGAGGAGGAAGCTGGCACAGCGCTTCATGGGTCCATACCCCATCACCAGGATCGTCAACCCGGTGGCTGTGCGTGTAGCTATTCCCCCCTCCCTCCGCATCCATCCCACCTTCCACGTGTCCAAGGTGAAGCTGGCAGTCTCCGATCCCCTTTGCCCTCCTCCTGCTGCACAACCCGCGCCCCGGATGATTGATGGCCATCCGGCCTGGCCCGTCTCCTCCATCCTGGACTCCCGGCGCCGGGGTCGTGGGTTGCAGTACTTGGTGGACTGGGAGGGCTATGGGCCTGAACATCGACAGTGGGTACCCTCGTCGTTTGTGTTGGACCCATCGCTCATCGCTGATTTCCACCGAGCGCACCCAGAGAAGCCATCGCCAGGAGGCGCTGCTAGAGGGGGGAGTACTGTCATGCCGCGCCGCTCATCAGCGGCGCCACCTGCTCGCACACCTGCTCGTCATCAGCGGCGGGGTATTTAAGCCGCCTCGCCCTGAGCTTCGGCCTGAAGCCGTCAGACTTCTTCATGCATCGCTGTGAGTTCCTTCACCCTCAGCGGATTACTCTGGTAAGAAGACCTTACCTCCTTTTCCTCCCAAGTCTGCTCCCCTGTGCACAGGTGGATTCCCCGGCGGCGGACAACGCCTCTCCATCGCCTGTTCCTCGCTGCTGCACCGGGCGCTCCAGGTGGCTGTCTACCGGACCTCGTCCCTTGTTGTGCCAGTCATCTATCCTCTCCAAGTAAGCTCCTCTCTCGCTCTTATACCTCCTGTGTTGGTGTGTGCCCGTCACCCTTTTCCTTGTGCTTTTCCCATAGGGTTGTCCGGCTGTACGGCCTCCTGCCTCTGTGCCTGAAGCAGACGCCGCCATCAACACATTTACATCCCGCAGACACACATTCATACACTCCTGTTGTTAATAAACTATTTGAACTACTCTGAGCCTGTGTGTGTGCGTCTCCTGAGCCGTGCGTTATGTCAGAACGGACAAGGCTACCACTGAGCTCAGCATGTGAAAGACCAGATAAACAGCAGACCGTGAAAGACCACATGACACGCTTCAGCTGCAACTGACTATATTGCATTCATTGCCACCCATTTGGACTTTTTCCTGTTAGAATAATTATTGTAATATTTTCGATAGTTATACTACATCTGTCTTATACCAGTTAAGATTATTTTTTTGTGACCAAACTCTTTAAAAATGTGGACTATCAGTTACTTGTATTGATTTTCTTATTATTGTTGAAAATAACATGCCAGCTGATAGAAGACAAAATAAAAAAAAAAAAATGATAAAATTGCATTTTTTATGAGACATAAACAACAGGGAATACATTATTTTTAAGAATATTGCCATCAGTAATACAGAGAATAATTTTAATTTCTAAAGGGGTTTTACAGATAATTGAACTTTAAAATGATAATTTATTACCACGAGTTTGCTCTAATTTTCTAAAAAAAATATTGATATTATATTTACAAAATGAAAAAAAAAAACTCTCTTGTTCAAATACCCAGGATTGCATGCAACATCCAAATGATGACAACAGTTATGAGATTTTCAGGTATCACACTAAAAATATTTAGTAATTCCATTTTCTTGAATAATTGACAACAGTTGTGGTCAGATAAAAATTTATTGAATGAAAAACAATATCCTGAAAACATAAAGGTAGTTAGTCAGCATAACTAAAACCGACATATCGTCCGTCTTGTAGTGAAAAGGTCTGTCTGATCTTGTGAACGACACAGGCAGGTATTAGCACTTGGACTTTCTCACCAAGGCAGTGGTAGCACCATCGGATGAACTGTCTGTAAGCTGTATAGCGCTTCCAATTGTTCCCATAATCCACATTCACATAACGTTTATAGGTGAAGTAAGCCACTTCCAACACATCTTCATTGAGACACACTGCGTGGAAATTGTGATGACCAGTGATACACTTTATAGCACCGTCCGGAATTTTCTGCTTCACCTTCTCCTGCTACTGACAGCAAATATTTGCCTCCTCTGTTGTCATGCTCACACACAGACCACACTGGCACCTGGAAAAATAAAAAAAAATTAGTATATTTTTCTTTGTTTACTTGGGGGGGGGGGGCTTGAAAGTATCAGGTAGATGTTTCAATTTTATTATGAATACACTAAGATTTTATTGAAAATTTGGGTTTAAATAAACTATATTTATGAACAAATAATTTGTTGCAATATCTGAAACAAAAGCATACCACTCGGTGTTCCCCTGCCGTGTGTTTGTTGCTGCTGCTGCGGTGGCCATGTGTGCCTCACCACCGTCACTCTCTGAGTCTGACTCGCTAGGCACGATGTTCACTTGGAACGGCTCAAACCTATACCATCTGATGCCCCCAGATTCTTCATTGTCATCTCATTCTTTGGAACTATAATCGTCTGAAGATTGGAAAACACAAACCAATTCAAGACTACATGTGCTGGAACCATCGTCAATGTTTTCTACCACTCCATCCTGTGTGTACAATGGGCAGCCAAGTGCTGTGGTCTGTCGCTGATGTGACAACACGGCCGGGGGGGGGGGGGGGGGGGGGTTCCAGCCACTGACACAATTTGTGACGTGGCACTCATGGAAATGTTGGATATTCGCGTGAAAAAAAAGTCTGTTTGACTTAGAACTGCACAGACCCACCTATTTCGTCATATTAAAATTATGTGTTGCAAAATTACATGAATTCAAAATCGTGTCATCAGACCTTTAAAGACCTTGGTGCGGTGGCAAAATATTTTTTCCGGGGGGGAAGGGGAGGGTATAGAACACAACACTATTGTTAACTGGAATAAATTAATTTATACTCTTTATTTCTTTTCTTTTTTTAAAACTTTTGCACAGTAACTTTGCATATGGAACTTATTATTTGAAGTATTGTACAACCGAGGCTTGAATGTTGGAATATTGGGCCAGTTGGGGTCCCACCCAGATGTCCTGTGTTTGGACTTTTTACTGGTGTCATCTTTCTCTCCTTCCTCTGCTCTCACCTCTCCTGGACCCTCTGCCTCAATACTTTCCTCTCCTTGGCTCCTCTCTTCTGTCTCATCTTTCCCCCTCTCAGCCCTGTCTAATTCAGGTTCTCTCTCTGTCAATGGCGGTATACAAACAGAAAATATCAAGTGTCTTGTTTTGTCCTGCAGGATTTTTTATTTTTTGTCATGTTTACATGTGTTATGTCCATAACTTGGTATTCAAGGAGGAGGATCAGGTTGCAGCTGAACGTAACGTTTATTATATAACAGGACCAAACAATAGGTGCTCCGTACAGCCAAGAGGTCGACGGCGAAAGTGGACAAGCCTCTTCCGCATCAACTCTTTATACCCCAGGTGACGGCGGAACCGGAAAGTTGGGCCGTCAACCCCCACTACACCCAGGTACATCCAGTATCGTAGCTGATACATATCACCCCCCCCCCCCATAGAAAAATGCAACTCACACTGATTAGGCCCTCCCAAATTTAGAACCCGACTCACACGCTAATAACACATAATATACAGTATATTTATAGACCTATCCAAACACCCAAAATAATTAGACTAGAGGGGTCCAGGTAGACTGCTGACCCACCTCAACACGACTAGGCGGTTTATTATGCCGCCTTAATCACCATAGAGTCCATAAAAAAATAAAACAGCCATGTTCCTCAAATTAAAATAATCCCAGAACCAATTTATACACAAATAACAGTTTAAATTCACACCAAACAGTCAACATGTACATTTACATTGTCGTAGTTAGTATCCACCCCAACACACACACCCCATAACTTGGTTACTTCACAATAATAACATGCAATCAAATGCAGCAAAATAAACAGTGTTGAGGACTTCTTTAAAAAAAAAAATAAAAAAAGACAAAACAGGGCAAACACAACGATTCCATGTAAAACATGTCAACTATGTAACTATGGGCAATAATGCATACTAATATCATAACCATCACATTTTAGTAGCCACCCCCCAGTCACCATACAGTCCCAGTGGAAAGCCCACCCCCCTGGATTACCGTTTGACGGATCCTTCTCTGAGTGCCTTCGCCTCTTCATCTCTGGGGAAGAGCCATGCTGGCGTTTCCTTACATCCACTTGCCGTAGCTCGTCAGGGTGTCTTCGCGATGTATCGGACAGTCTCAAGTAGCCATCCTCCTAGGCCGCCACCACTCACAGCCGCCCCTGGCCATCTCGCCGCTCTCTTTTCCTGTGGACACCCCTCAGCCGAGCTTCTACCCTGGGCCGGACCTCATCACTGATGCGCAGAGGAGCTCGATTTAGCTTCAGCAGTCCACCAGTTTGTAACCGGGCTCCCGCCCTGGGCCGAACCTCGCCATCAACCTGATCCGGAGTCCTCCCGGGACTCCAGTGTCGCTGCCTGGTACATCTTGGAATTGCGCCTGTCAGTCTTGCTCCGCTCTCTTTCATTTCCAACACTGGCACAGCCCTCGCGGCTCCTCCAGCCGTCCCAGGAATCCCGCTGTGCTGTCCAGTTCCCACATCCAGGGCAACTTGGACACTGGCCTCGGAACCGTCCTGAGATGACGCTCCACGATGCTAGTCTTGCACCCCTCCCATAACACCAGGCCAGTCACTGTCCCAAAATGCGTCGTCCTCCATATGAGGGAACAGACTCTTCACAGCAGTCCAGCTTAACAGGGATATCGCTGATCCCGTGTCTACCAACAATGGCACTTCCATGCCATCCAGCGAAACGTCGCAGTAAATCTGTCCATTTGTGCTCGGAGAGACGGTATGAACAACCGTAGGAGTCGCTGCGGGGAAGTCCGTCTTCTGTCTTCGGTCCCCTCGCTTAAAAATCCTGCAGGCCCTGGCAAAATGATGCAGTAGACCGCACTTGCCACAGCGTTCACCCTTCGCCGGACACTCTCTTGCCTTGTACCAGTGCCTGGTGGACCCGCAGCCATAACATCTTAGCTTTCCAGGGGCGGACCTAATTCCTACAGTGGCGGCACATTCCTCTTCACCCACGCCGCCTTTACTGTCCGAGTTCACAGCCAGCGCCTTCAAACATGGTTCCTTGCACCATGACATGCTTCTCTCATGGAGGTCTTTCGATAAATTTTCCTCTGCTTCAAACTGCTGCGTTATCTCAATAGTCGTGGCCAACGTCAGTTCACCCGGGTAGGTTAGGAGCCTCCAACGTGCTGCAGAACAACGAGTGTGCTTGGCCAGTTGATCATGGACCATGTCTTCCTCCAGGGCTACAAACTGGTACTCCCCCACCAGCTGAGGCAGGTCTACAACATAGCGCTGTACCGACTCTCCTGTCCGCTGGTGGCACTGCCTAAACAGTATCCTCTGGTCTATGACGTATTCTGGGGCACAAAAGTAGTGAGCCATTAACTCCACCACGTCTTCAAACCTATCAGCCTCTCCTAGCGTGCCAAGGATCCGTTGACCCTCCATACCAAGACTATGAACCAGGATTGCTCTCGCACGCGAAATCAAGCTCAACGAGGTTAAGGGCCACCAGAAAATTTCTGAATGCCATGTACCAATTAGCCCAGGGGGCCAGCAGCTCACCCAGAACCTCCAAAAATGGCTGAAAATCACAAGCAGCTCGCTCCATACCTTTTACCTCGTCGCCAAATGTTATGGCCAGAACTTGGTAGTCAACGAGGCTCAGGTTGCAGTTGAACGTAATGTTTATTATGTAACAGGACCAAACAGTAGGTGCTCCGTACAGCCAATGGGTCGACGGCGAAAGAGAACGAGACTCTTCCGCATCAACCCTTTATACCCCGGGTGACGGTGGAACTGGAGAGGTGGGCCGTCACCCCCCACTACACCCAGGTACATCCAGTATTATATTTGATACATATCAACATGAATGACAAAAATATGTGTATTTTTTTGTGTTTTATTCTAGTGTTTCTTTTTTTTTTTTTTTACATTGAGAGAGTAGGGAAGAGAAAAAATTTCAGACGTGGGTATAGAGGTGGGTATAGTAACCAGAAATTCTATTCATGTTAAAGCAGTGCTTTGACATGAATAATTAAAAGTAGACAACCAAAAATTTCTAGTTAAGGGTACAAAGAGTACCTACTTAAAAACTTGAGTTATGACTTCAGTCTTGAAGGTTTGAGGTTTTTCTCCAAAATTTATAACAATTTTCTTAGTTTTCTACTTTTCTCTGTAAATTTATCTAAATTTGAAACCATTCTCCTCAAATTTGTAATTTCTTATTGTAAAATTGACTTTTCTTGTACATTTTAGACTTTATTATAAGTTTGTGGATTATTTTATGGCAATTTTTTGACTATTTTTTAAAATAATATTACTGTTTTTGTTTTAATAAATTTGAAAAAGACTGGTCTTTTTTTTTTTTTTTTTTACATTTTCCTGATAACAATTTACATTTTTGACCATAATTTTGCAGAGCCAGAACAGAACAATAATTTAACTCTTATTTCAAAGAAAACATATTAATCAATTTGTTTTTAATGAAATAAATTAACTTAAATGACCAAAGATGCAGTTATTTCTGTTTTGTCTATATATTTATAGTTATTTTAGAACTCTCCTCACCACCCAGACAGCAGGGAAAACCTCCCTTATTTTGAAATCCAAATGTTGACGCATTTAGTTTGTCTAAAGGCTGCTGACGGATTAAAGTCACTGACTTTGTGAATTTCAGTCATGTTAACTTGCCAGGTACATAATAATGAACATAAATCAGTTAATATTAACTAAAATAAAGGTAAAAACAGCTCCTTTTTCTTCTTGTCTGAAATAAGAAAAAAAAATAATTAAAAAGAAGACAAAATGAACCTACTTGAGCTCCTAACCACACCTGTTAGCTAAGCTACTCCCATTATTTCTCCTGTTACCAGCGGGTTAAAACCATGATAAATGCTTTTACTGCTTACAAACCTCTTCATATTTTTTTCCGCGTTTAAAGTACTTGAATAAGTTCATGTTTCTCTCGGACAGTGACGCAAGCGAGACACACTGCCTGGCGACTGGAGCAGTCACGTGGGCGGGGCACTTCTGAACTCTGCATGGATAACGGTCACGCGTGTATTCGTGTGTGCGCCCTTGCAGACTGTAATTCCTTCATAGTTTTTTTCTTAAATTTATATTTCCTCAGAGTGGCAGGAAATTTACAAGCGTGGCGGGCCGCCACCGGGAAATGTTACCAGAGGAAACCCTGAAATGGCAGCAACTCCATTTAATTTTGATGGTGGGGAGGACACTCCAGACCCTGACAACAATGCCCCCCTCACCAAAAATGCTCATGATGTCCATGCATCCAGCACATGAAAGATTAGAGGTCTGAGGGTCCAAAGTAGAGTCAATAAAAAGATGATCTGATAATAGACTCTTTTTTTTTTTTTACAAAATTTTTATTTACATTAAAGCCTCAGAAATTAAAAGAACAATTCATTCACACAAAAGAAACTCAATCCTGAAAATAAAGATCTACAGACGGTACTGGACTACAGCAGTACTGGACTGGACTACTGGGAAATCTCATGTGATAAACGAAAACGATGAATGAAGCATTTCCCACATATTTTACAAGACTACACCTTCTAACTTGTGTGAATTCTCATGTGAGTTTTCAAATTACCACGTTCATAAAACCTCTGCCCATCCCAGTTTCACAAGAAAATGGCTTCTCACCTGTGTGAATTCTCTCATGAACTGATAAATCCCTCTTCTGCCTGAATATTTTCCCGCACGTGTTGCAAACATGTGACTTAACAGTGTGATCTTTCTTCTTCTGGGACTCATTTTTACAGTCTTTGTCATTATCAGAACATTTTACAGACTTTTCACCTGTGTCAGTATCACACTGATTCTCTGACATGGACGAGTTGTCTACATTGTTACGGTCACTTCTGTTTCTGTCAAGTCTCTCCTTTGGCTTTGGCTCTTTCTGTTTCCTTGATCCTGGGTTTACATTCTTACCTGCTCCCTGGTCTTGGCTCTCAGAGTCAGGAGAGTTGTGAGAGAGGAGCTGCTCACTGTTTGGTTCAGTTTCACTCTTGTCATTGTCCTCATCAGTAAGGGCCACCATGAAGGTATCAGTCTCCTGTTTCAGTCCAAAGTTTTCTTCCTGACTGCTACAGAGTTCTTCTTCTTCCTCTTTAACCCGTGGAGCGTCTTGTTCCTCCTGATCCAAACTGGAGTTCCTCTCCTGGTTACAGAGCTGCTGGACAGTGAGAACTTCCTCCTCCTTCCAATCATGTAGCTGTGGAGCATCTGGAGGGACAAAGAGACACAGAAAATGATAACAGAAAAAGCAGAAAGAATAAAAACACTGACTCATATGAAGTGCAAACTATAACTGTATAGTCAAAGAGATTAAATTATTTTTCCACTGGGTTAGATCAGTAAAAGTCAAACACAAACTGAGACCAGTACAAGTACGTCAGATTTAGGAAGTTACTGGAAAAATTACTTTATTATTATTTTATTTTAGGACAGTTTCTCAAAGACTCAACCTGAACATTTTCTAACTTTTTACCTGTTTCATTCTCACAGAGAGTCTCTGAGGTCAGAGAGTCGTCATCACTGTTACTGTGACTTCCTGTTTTCAGTCGTCTCTTCTTTGGTTTGGGTTCTTCTTCTTCTTTAGTTGATCTTGAGTCTACATGTCAGCTTCCTTCCTCATCTTGGATCTCAGTTCCAGCAGAGTTGTGAGAGACGAGCTGCTCACTGTTTGGTTCTGCTTCACTCTGATGCTTTTCCTCAGAAATAAGAGTCACCATGAAGGTATCGGCCTCCAGCTTCACTACCAGCTGTTCTCCCTCCTGACTGATGCAGAGTTCTGTCATGGTCTGTGCGCCGATTTCATCCGTGCTCAGGCCATACTCCTCCTCAGCCCGGCTTTTATTATGACAGCGTCTCAGCGGGCTTCCAGCTGTCAAGCTCCACGGGACGGCTGGAGGCCAATTACCTCTCATCAGCTGAGGCGCTGTCAACCACTATAAAAGGGAGCAGTCCTGATTGCTCAGGGCTGCGACCTCGCACACATTATCCACGCTCTTCTCTCGGTGTGGATTAGGCTGGAGTCCCTATGTCCGGCTCCAGCCCTCCTCGCTTCCCTCATCATTATCCGTAAGTGTACCTCTTGTGTTATTTGTGTTTTGCCCCACGAGGCTCTTTTCCTTTGTTCCTTCCCTTGTCATTGACATAATGTCCAGCTCAGGAAACATGCACGCAGGCTCAGGGAAGGTTTAATAACTTTATTCAACAAGCAGGTGTGTATGGATGGATGTAAGGGGTGTGGGTATGTGATGCGGGTGAACGCCGATGCACAGGAAACAGAGCAGTGCGCCGTACAGCCAGGCAACCCTATGGAGAGAGCAGAGGACAAGGGTAAAGGGCACCACACCCAGACAGGTATAATGAGCGATCTGCTGCTTACTTTTAGGTGACAGGTGGCTGGCGTTGGCCAAGGGAGAAGCCCGGGAGACAGCGTCCTGCTGAGCCAGTGATGACGATGAGGGAAGGAATGGCGATGACGGGGTATCCGCCACCAAGGAATCCACCTGTGCACAGGGGAGAAGGAATGATGCTTACGTGGAAGCGTAGTTCAGCTGACATGGGAAACGATCCAGCTGGGAGCGAGTGCCGATGCGAACAGACGGCTCCAGACCGCTGCACAGGGCTGCGTGGGCTAAATAGCCCGTGGCTGACGAGGCGCAGGTGTGCGCGCAGCTGAGGCGGATGATGAGCGGTGAGTCGTGACAGTCATTAATAAACTATGCAAACTCACCGGTTGGCCCTTGGCTCTTATTTATGGCTCGCCAGAGCCATACGTAACAAGTTCCTCCTGTTCCTCTTTAACCTGTGGAGGTTCTGGTTCCTCCTGGTCCAGAACAGAGTTCCTCTTCTGGTTCCAGAGCTGCTGCTCAGTCAGAACTTCCTCCTCTTTACATTCAGGTTGCTGTGAGAAATCTGGAGGAACAAAGACAAAGAAAGGGGAGAAAAAAGTTTCATTTCACCAATTAATCAAAAAAACGATTGTATCAAATTTAGGATTTAAAAACAAACATTTGCAAGAAAATTCACAAATTTGTACTTTTAAGACACAACCATGAATGAAAAACCAGATCCAGAGTTTTCTAAAGCCTCATTCAGACCATTATTGTCCCACATACCTATTCTGTGGATTTTTATCAGGGAGCAGCAGCGCATATTCAGTAGTCTGCGCTGACGATCGATCTCTTCCTCATACTGGTTGGTGATGAGTTCAAACTCTGTTATTTCTTCAGCAGCAGCAGCTAGTCGCTCTCTGACCAACTCTCTCAGACGCCGACCTGAAAACATCTTTACGGTTTCTTTACTTCCTCCAGATGTTGTGATGTGGCTGCTGACGGTCAGAGCTAGCAGGATGAGGCTAGTTCAGTTTGTCTGAAGGCCCAATAAAAGTCCTCAGATTCAGAATGTGGACTTCTATGTTGGTTCTTTATTCTCCAGCACTCAGCACAGACCATCAATGGCAGGTCTCCACAGAGCTACATCAGCTATTCATCCATGAGGAGCAGAACAGGAGCCGAACCACCGACACCGACCAGCTAACCGTTCTCACCAACCCGTTCCTGCAACAATCAGAGAAGAGAAACATTCTTCATTATGATCCACATGGCAGGTATAAGAGACAGTTTCATTTATGCTTCCTTTTTCGTTAACTGCTACAGTTTCTATATTAGCACACCTTAAAAAATTAGAATACTGTGAATATAATTCATTTATAAAAAGTTAAACCTTCCTAATTTTCTATATTCATGTGAGTGGAAAATAAACCACATGTTCAAAATGATGAGGTTCCTTCAAGTCAGCGTCTCTTTATTCAAGCGGTCCACAGAATCTCACATAACACAAAGTCATGGAGAGGAGCTCCCCGAACAGAGAGGAACACCAGCATTTAACCCTCATAATGTCTCCTGATTGTCTCACACCTTTTGTCCTGTAGGGCTCCAACTAATGATTATTTTGGTAGTCCACTAATCCAACGACTATTTTTTTCAGATTAGTCAACTAATCGGGATTATTTACCTCATGTCCTCCAGCTCAGCTTCCTGCTGGCACAGCTGC
This sequence comes from Pholidichthys leucotaenia, assembly GCA_020510985.1. Lineage (NCBI taxonomy): Eukaryota > Metazoa > Chordata > Actinopteri > Cichliformes > Pholidichthyidae > Pholidichthys > Pholidichthys leucotaenia. Next base: position 79,063,863 of record CM035841.1, read on the forward strand.
TGTTCGGGGCTCTAGGTCATGTTTTACCTCGCCTGTTTAAGCCTGCACACCTGTGAAAATCACTTTGTTGTCAATCTCTGCCTTAACATAATGTAGCCTATTATAAAAAGTTCCCATAGCTAAATAAAATAATGACCCATCCAACATGAGTTGGAAACTTGAACTTGACAGCTTAATCAGAAGTGTTTGTAGCAACACAAACACATACAGTGAAATATTTAAGCTGTTTAAAGTTTAGTTGTGATGATTATGGTTCTCTTTTTAATTAAATTACAAATCATGATATTCTAATTTACCGAGATGCACTAATATTCAGAAGGAAGACTGATATTACGGTGACAATAAGAGAATACAAAAAAGAGTAAGTTGCTCCTGTAATTCCTCCATTCACTGCAGTTAACATATAGCTAGCATAACAGAAGCAGCTCAGCTGTCAGCAACCATCGTAAGAGAGATTACGGTCCGACAGCAGGTAAACTACAGTGGTGTGAACAAGTGTTTGCCCCCTTCCTGATTTCTCATTTTTTTTGTATGTTTGTCACACTTACATGTTTCAGCTCATCAAACAAATTTAAATATTAGACAAAGATAGCAAGTAAACACAAAACACAATTTTTAAATGAAGGTGTTTATTATAAAGGGAAAAAATCCAAACCTACATGGCCCTGTGTGAAAAAGTGATTGCCCTCGAAACCTAATAACTGGTTGGCCACCCTTAGCAGCAACAACTGCAATCAAGCGTTTGCTATAACTGGCAATGAGTCTTTTCCAGCACTGTGGAGGAATTTTGGCCCACTCATCTTTGCAGAATTGTTGTAATTCAGCCATATTGGAGGATTTTTGAGCATGAACCGCCTTTTAAAGGTCATGCCACAGCATCTTAATCGGATTCAGGTCAGGACTTTGATTAGGCCACTCCAAAGTCTTCATTTTGTTTTTCTTAAGCCATTAATAAGAAAGCCAGGTGAACTTGCTAGTGTGTTTTGGATCATTGTCCTGCTGCAGAACCTAAGTGCGCTTCAGCACTTAGGTCATGAACAGATAGCTGGACATTCTCCTTCAGGATTTTTTAGTAGACAGCACAATTCATGGTTCCATTTACCACAAAGTCTTCCATGTCCTGAAGCAGCAAAAAAGCCCCAGACCATCACATGACTACCACCATATTATACTGCTGGTATGATGGTCCTTTTCTGAAATGCTGTGTTACTTTTATGCCAGATGTAATGGGACACACACCTTCCAAAAAGTTCAACTTTTGTCTCGTTAGTCCATGAGTATTTTTCCAAAAGTGTTGGGGATCATCAAGATGTTTTCTGGAAAAACTGAGATGAGCCTTTATGTTCTTTTTGCTCAGCAGTGGTTTTCGTCTTGGAACTCTGCTATGCAGGCCATTTTTGCCCAGTCTCTTTCTTATGGTGGAGTCATGAACACTGACCTTAACTGAGGCAAGTGAGGCCTGCAGTTCTTTGGATGTTGTTGTGGGGTCTTTTGTGACCTCTTGGATGAGTCATCGCTGCGCTCTTGGGGTAATTTTGGTCAGCTGGCCACTCCTGGGAAGGTTCAACACTCTTCCATGTTTTCACCATTTGTTGATAATGGCTCTCACTGTGGGTGCCTGGAGTCCCAAAGCTTTAGAAATGGCTTTATAACATTTTCCAGACTGATAGATCTAAATTACTTTGTTTCTCATTTGTTCCTGAATTTCTTTGGATCACAGCATGATGTCTAGCTTTTGAAGATCTTTTGGTCTACTTCACTTTGTCAGGCAGGTCCTATTTAAGTGATTTCTTGATTGCGAACAGGTGTGGAAGTAATCGAGCTGGGTGTGGCCAGAGAAATTGAACTCAGCTTTCCAAAGATGTGATAAACCACAGTTCATTTATGTTTTAACCAGGAGGGGAAGGGATCACTTTTTCACAAAGGGCCATGTAGGTTTGGAATTTTTTTTAACCCTTAATAATTAATACCTTCATTTAAAAACTGCATTCTGTGCTTACTTGCATTATCTTTGTCTAATATTTAAATGTGTTAGATGATCTGAAACATTTAAGTGTGAAAAACAAACAAAAAAAAATGAGGAATCAGGAAGGGGGCAAACACTTTTTCAATCCACTGGATTTAAATGGCACATACTAATAGTCTGGTCAGTTTACTAAAGCTGAGCGAGTCGCTCATTGAAACTAAGAAGTGCTAACGTTACTTGCTAACCTTACTGGTGCAGTCTGCTGACAGGTGGACAGAGATGGAGGAATGAAGAGGAGGAGGGAATGGATGCATAGCTGTAGTGTAGCTGTGACATGACAACACTGCTTTACAGTCTATATTTCACTTGTTTCATTAATTTTTGGTAAAATCCTCCCATACTTTGGAAACTTTTGGCCTTCTGTGATTTTTTCTCTGTGTCACCATGATGCGTTCCTCTTCTTCTCTGCTGGAACAGTTAAACTGAACGTTTCGGCGGCATGCATATAAAGTTTAAAATTAAACAATTTGTCGACAATAAAAATCTGCGTCGACAAACTTTTATGATACAACATTATCGACAACGTCGACTAATCGTTTCAGCCCTTTTGTCCTTTGGGGTCAAAAATGGCTCCGCCTGCTTTGACTGTTATATTAAAGCATAGAGTATAAATTGTCAATCAATTCTGTGTTAGACCTTTAGTCTTACTTCAGTCCAACCTGTTACCAGAATTTTTCTCTTTGTTTTGGAATTTAGGACCAACAGACCTTGTTTACATGAAGGTCGACCCTGTTTTTGAGTTGACCCTCATGTTGTTCTGAGGTCATTCTGAGGGTCAAACACACACAGATGACATCATACTGCCTAGCAACAGGTAAGTTCTCTCTTCTCTGGCATGGGAGAGACTCAACTGAAACTTCACCCCTCCATCTCCAAGCCCACCTGAGGGCTATACTACGGAGCTTGTTCAACTTTCCCAGCTTGTGTGTGCATGAGTGAATCCACATGAGTGTGTGGGGAGAACACAGAGGGAAACCAGCAGACTACCTCAACCGACAACCAAACCCATCGCCTAAAAATCTCCATCACCCCACCAGGGGAGCACAGCCCCCACTCCATTGGCTCTATCCTGGAGAAACCAGCTCCCAGCCCTGCCACTGGCAACCAGCACACCACCCGCCACCACGGGACGTATGGCCAAGGGAGCCACAGCAAACACCAAGGTGGCCAAACCCCAGCCAGCCCAGCACCAGCAGGGTCACCCCAGGTGGGACGCAGGAAGCAAGAGGAAAGCCCTCAAGGAGCATCCCCCCCACAGGGAGGGGCATTAGAGACCCACCAGAACACCAGTCAGCCACTGTCCCGCCGCCCATACAGCCGTGCTCATAAGTTTATATACCGTGCAGGAATTTGTGATTTTTTTGGGCCATTTTTGAGAGAATATGAATGATAACACAAAAACTTTTCTTTCACTCATAGTTAGTGCTTGGGTGAAGCCATTTATCATCAACCAATTGTTTGCTCTTTTTAAATCATAATAACAGAAACTACCCAGCCACACTATGGCTGTGGCACAGGTGTAGTGTGGCCAACTACTGATCGGAGGGTCAGGGGTTTGATTCCCTCTCTACCTGCAGTCTGCATCTTGAAGCATCCTTGAGCAAGACACTGAACCCCCAGTTGCTCCTGGTGGGTCTGGCCAGCGCCTGTGCATGGCTGCTCCGCCGCCATAAGTGTGTAAATAGGTGAATAGCAGCATCTGTAAAGCGCTTTGGTCATCGAGATGAGAAAAAAGTGCTACATTTGTGAACGCCATTTACCATTTTACTAGTTACCAAATGACCCTGATCAAAAGTTTACATACCCTGGAAATTTTGGCCTGATAACATACACACAGGTTGACACACACACAGGTTTCAATGGCTACTAAAGTTAACCATCCTCACCTGTGGTCTGTTTTCTTGTAATTAGTGTGTGTTTGTAAAAAGTCAGTGAGTTTCTGGGCTCCTGAGAGACCCCTGAATGTTTCATCCAGTGCTGCACTGATATTGCTGGATTCTGATCCATGGGGAAAGTAAAAGAATTATCAAAGGACCTGCAGGAGAAGATAGTTGAACTTTATAAAACAGGAAAAAGATCTAAAAAGATATTCAAGGAATTGAGAATGCCTATAGGCAGTGTTCAAACTCTAATTAAGAAGTGGAAAATGAGGGATTCTGTTGAAACCAAGCCACGGTCAGGAAGACCACAGGGTTTCCTATGGAAATATTTCTGGGTGGCGGCCCGCCACTCTTGAATTAATTTTGCCACTCTATGAGGAAATATAAATTTAAGAAAAAATATGAAAGAATGATGGTCCGCAAGCGTGCACACAAACAACGCACGTGACAGTCATCTACACAGAGTTCAGAAGCACCCCGCCTGCGTGACCACTCCAGTCAGCAGGCAGAGTTGTTAGCGTCACTGTCCAAGAGAAACATGAGCTTCTTAAAGGACTTTAAATGTAGGGAAAAAAAAAAAGCACAAGAGGTATGTAAGCGGTGGAGGCATTTATCATGGTTTTAACCCGCTGTAACGGGAGCAATAATTGAAGAGTTGCTTAGCTAACAGATGTGGTTAGAAGCTCATGTAGGATCATTTTGTCTCCTTTTAAATTATTAGTTTTTTGTTTTTCTTATTTCAGACAAGAATAAAAAGATGGGTTTTTTTTATCTTTATCTGAGTTAATATTAATTAACTAATTTATGTTCATTATTATGTACCTGCAAGTTATGATGACCAAAATTCATGAAGTCAATTTCATTAATCTGTCAGCAGCCTTCAGACAAACTAAACGAGCCAACATTTGGATTTCAAAATAAGGGAGGTTTTTCCTGCTGTCTGGGTGGTGAGGAGAGTTCTAAAAAACTATAAATATACAGAAATATTACAACAGAAAAAAAAATGCCTCTTAAGTCATTTGTTAATGTTTTTCATTAAATACAATTTTTTTTCCACAATATTTTTATTGAACCTTTTTACAAACATAACACAAACAATCAAACACTAACACTAAAGTAAAAAAAAAGAAAAAAAATACAAAAAAAACCCCACCAACAACCACTAACAAGAACAGATCTTCAACAATGCTCCTCTGTTTAGTCTAGGCAATCCATTACATAAGTATACATATTATACATTCACCAGTTTGGAATTTACAAGGTCCACACACATCATTCACCTTCTTCTTCAAAAGTTATGTTTAAATTCTTTACATAATCAATGAAAGGTCTCCATATATTCTCAAACACATTTTCCTTTGATTTCAGTATGTATGTTATTCTTTCTAGTGGAAGGTTTGTTAACATCTGTCTTAACCACTACAATTTTATTAATATTTTTTTTTCTTTGAAATAAGAGTTAAATTATTGTTCTGTTCTGGTTCTGCAAAATTACGGTCAAAAATATAAATTGTTATAAGGAAATAGTAAAAAAAAAAAATACCACAGTCGGTTTCAAATTTATAAAAAAAAAAAAAAACAGTAATTTTATTTTTTAAAAAAACAAAACAGGAAACACTGAAATGTCAGCGCTGATACAAGGTAGAACATCTGATTATTTATCTACATCATCATCATCATCATCATCATCATCATCATCATCATCATCACTCTATCACTTCACTCTATGAAAGCAAAAATCTCTGTGTGTCTGTGTGTCTGTCTGTGTGTCACACTTCATAGGATGGCCTATGATCTCAGCCTGAACATCATAGGATGTCCTATGATCTCAGGCATCATAGGACACAAATGTGTCTTGTTGATGTCACATAGACCGTATGTCTTTTGATGTCACATAGACCATGTGTCTGTGTCTTCTGATCTTTGCCTGAATATCATAGGACATCCTATGGTCTATGTGACATCATAAAGACACATTTTCTTTTTGCTCAGATCTATTTTCATGATCCTGTCCATGAACTAGAACTACGACGTACCTATCCCTCAACCAGTGGTCTCAACGAAGAAGAAGAAGATCCACCAGATGGAGAGCAATAGAATGAGGACAACTGCTGCACGTCAGAAAAGATGAAATGAAGATGAAACACCTCAGGTTCCACCAGTACGCCGTAGGCATGACTGTGAACAATACAGCTGTCTGAGACAGGAGGAGACCCTTCAGCAAAGGGCATGCAGAAAAACTTGCTTATACTTGGTTTCTACGGGCAAGGATGGGTATGTACTAGTGTTAATAAATGATCAGAAATGATAACAGTAAACTGCCAGCCACAGGGGATGTACAAGCCAATGTACTCCTAGTGCTGGTCCCAAGCCCGTGTAAATGGGAAGGGTTGTGTCAGGAAGGGCATCCGATATAAAACCTTTGCCAAATCAAACATGCAGATCATGACTAGGTTCAATAGGATCAACTCACAATAGGTTCAACTTACAGTTTGTCACCCCCAAAACACAGCCAGGCCTCCACACATCCCTCCCCACCCACCCTCCTGTGCAGCACCTCTCTCCATCTCCTCCTCCTCCTCCTCCTGGGGGGACACCAGCACCCTCCCTCACTTCACGGTGACTACAGACCAGGTTAAGAAACATCTGGAGAGACTCCCGTCAGTGGAAGGCGGATGGCCCTGATGGCATCTCCGCCAGGACCCTGAGGACCTGTGCCAACCAGCTAGCTCCGGTACTGAAACACCTGTACAACCTGAGCCTGAGTCTGGAGAGAGAACCGGTGCTGTGGAAGACATCCTGCCTGGTTCCTGTCCCCAAGAAGTTATCTCCATCGGACCTGAATGACTATTGACCAGTTGCCCTCACATCTCCTGTGATGAAGGTCTTGGAGAGACTGGTCTTAGCCCACCTGAGGCCGCAGGTGAAGACGTGGCTGGACCCTCTGCAGTTTGCATATCAGCCCCATTTAGGAGTTGAAGATGCTGTCATCTACCTGCTACAATGAGCCCATCTGCACCTGGATGGCGCAGGAGACACTGTGAGGATCACTTTTTTTGATTTCTCCAGTGCCTTTAACACCATCCAGTCACTGCTGGAGGGTGAGAAGCTGCGGGTGATGGGGGTCGACAGCTTTGTGATTTCCTGGATTACTGACTACCTGACAGGCAGGCCACAATTTGTCCGGCTGGGCAGTGTCTTGTCTGGCGTGGTGGCTAGTGATACGGGAACTCCAAAGGGGACTGTGTTCTCTCCTTTTCTCTTTACCTTATACACCACTGACTTTCAGTACAACACAGAGTCATGCCACCTGCAGAAATTCTCTGACGACTCAGCTTTTGTGGGGTGTATAAGAGGGGGAGAGGAGGGGAGTACAGGCCACTGGTAGACAGATTTGTGGAGTGGACAGAGCAGAATCACCTGAGGCTGAATGTCAGCAAGACCAGAGAGATGGTGATTGACTTCAGGAAGAGGAGGACACCTTCTCAGCCATTGCAGATTAGGGGAGAGGATGTGGGGGTGGTTGAGGACTACAAATATCTGTGTGTCAGGATCAGCAATGGGTTGAACTGGAGATCCAATACCGATGCTGCGCGCAAGAAGGGGATGAGCAGACTCAACTTCCTGAGGAAGCTGAGATCCTTCAACATGTGTAGCAGGATGCTGGAGCTTTTCTAACAGACCGTTGTAGCTAGCACCATCTTCTTTGCTGCTGTCTGTTGGGGTAGCAGTATCAGGGCCAGCGACACCAACATACTTGACAAGATTATCAAGAGGGCTGGCTCTGTAATTGGTCTCAGACCGGAGACCTTTGAGACAGTTGTGGAGAGGAGAACACTAAATAAACTGCGATCCATCATGGACAATCCTGATCATCCCCTCCACCACACACTGGACAGATAGTGGGGCACTTTCTCCAGTAGACTACTCAGCTTCACTGTCGAACGGCCAGACAGCAGGAAATCCTTCCTGCCGCATGCCATTTCACTGTACAATAACTCACTATGATGTTGTATTCTGGTCATAACTATGCTGCCACACTGCACCTTACAGTCTAACTGGTACCTCACATTTCACTCTGCTCGTGATAGTCCTTCATTGTGCAGTGGGATGATTCATGTGTTTATACAGGTCATCATATATTAAGCTACGATGTAAATAGGTTTTACAGGTGTGTTAATTTTACTTTCCATGGGTAATCCCTTTGTCTGTCATGTGTGTGTTTCTGTCGTGTGGTTGTCTACTGTCATGCTGCTGTTACACTGTAATTTCCCAGTTTGGGATCAATAAAGTACATCTATCTATCTACCTATCTATCTAGAATGAGACTTTCATACTGGATCAGTCGAGGCCAGGGTTAACAATGACCACCACTGGTGCTGTTAACCAACAGGGTGCCAGTGGAAACTGGGCTGCTGTTGGTAGAAGTTCGAGGAGGTGGAGAGGGGGAGGCATGTTAGGATGAAGAGAGAGAAAAGGAAAGGTGGATGTGAGAGGAGGGACGTTAGAGGAGGGACGTCCTGGCCCAGGGGAGCCGATCTGTCCTGCAGGAACTGCTGCTGCGGGTTATTTAAAGGACACAAGCAATTGGAAACTCTTGTGCCTGTGTGATCTTTCTATTGAAGATATTGAAGATTTATATCTTTTCGGAGCAATGGTCATCGGAATTCTACTGATTGGATTTGGGATTGTTCTGGTGTACCGCAAATTGAAGAAGATGGATAGAGCTTATCAAAAAGCGGACCCGGCGAAGCTCACTCATCAAACTGACCAACTGGGCAGGACTCTGACAGCGGCCAATGGAGAATTGTACAGGAAAATGGATTACATCACGATCACGCTGAGAGCTGTTCACGAATCGATTTCAATGCCTGGCCATGATGGAATTGGAGCACTGAATCCGTAAGAGAATAGAAAGTTTTTTCTCTGAAGTCAGTGCTATTTGACCTGTTTTTTTCGGCACCCTCAGCACTCAGTCCTCCAGATAATCAACAGTATATTTGTTTTCATAACATTGGCGGGCAGCATCTGACTCTCAAGGACAGCTGTCTGGCTCAACTATTCCATCTGCCGTGCTCAAGGACACGTGCCTTTGCTTCAGACTGTAGTCATAACATCTGCTGAGGAAGAGACTATTGTTGTCCACCTAACTGATTTGCCACTGATTGCACCCAACTCACACATACTGATCCACTTATACTGACTGATGAAGATATACACTCACTGCTCTCTTTGTGTCATTGTGTGGATTCTATTGTTTGCTAATTGTGCATTGAGAGTTTTTTTTTCTTGTAATCATAATATCGGTCATATATGAACTTTATTCTGATAAACAATGCTTTTTTCTCTCTCCTACTGTGTCCACCCTCCCCTTCCCCCCACTGCCTTCTGTTCCCCTCCTGCTGACAGGCGCCTCCACGGCTCGCCGCGTCATTGAGAATGTCATTTATGACGTTTTCAGTGTCAAGTCAAATTCCTCGTATATTTACCTGTTATTTACTTGTAAATGTGCTTGGCAATAAACTTATTCTGATTCTGATTCTGATTCTGAAATGTAGGGACTAGGGCTGTAGGATAACCGCAATTATGTAATACCACACAATGGACAAGCCTACTGCGGAGGATAAGATAAGCCTTTATTAGTCCCACAATGGGGAAATTCCAGAATTGCAACAGCACAGGGATAGCAACACTCAGAGCAACAATCAGAAGGCAAGAAAAAACAAGAACATCTAGTAAACATATGTACATATTACTATAAATGTATATATATAGACACACAGTGCGGAGCATTATGGTTGGTTGGTGAATGTGCAGCAGAAAGTCTAAGCTCTCTCTCCGTGGATGCTGCGGGCCAGCTGGAAGTCTTTGGGCATGATGGTGACCCTCTTGGCGAAGAAGAGACCCACCAGGTGGGCCTCGCTGGTCTCCTAGGATAATGAGCAACCTAAATCTGCCTAAATCTCGTTGTTCACTTATGGACAACAAGATGGAAAGTGTATTTTACATCTTGCTAAAATACAGGTAAAGTGTATTTTTATTGCCAACAGCATGTTTGTACCCGGCACTGATGGCGGCAGCACCTGGTACTCTGGAAGCTTACATAGCACAGGGTGCTGGTGGTGGCAGCCCCGTGTGGGGCTCTCTCTCCAGACAGACTCCAGCAGGCAGTTAGTGGTGGAAGCGTTTGGACTCCTTGCTAAATACAGCCATGACAGTGAGCACTGAAAGGGCACAAAGTGTGTTATTTCCTTTTGAGCGGAGTGTGTATGATCCTGACAATTGAGCTCCGAGAGCAAAACAACTGTGTTCCTGGGGGGAGAGAGTGGTGATTGGAGCGGACGTTAATGGACATGTAGGTGCAGGAAACTGAGGCATTGAGGAGGTCTTGGGTAGGTATGGGCTTTAGGAGAGAAATGTGGAAGGATTTTATTTTATTTTATTTTATTTTATTTTTTTTATTTTGTATACTTTATTGATCCCCAGAGGGGAAATTGAGGGCATCCAACTGGATGGATGAAGCAGCCACGGTACGGCACTATCCCTTTACCATTCACACACACACATTCACACCTAGGGCCACTTTAGAGTCTCCAATTAATCTAACTTGCATGTTTTTGGCCTGTGGGAGGAAACCGGAGAACTCCCAGAGTAAACCCACGCAGACACGGGGAGAACATGCAAACTCCACACAGATCACTGTTGGTCAGGAGCTGGGATCAAACCAGGGATCCCATGGCCAAGGGTGAGTTGCTGTGCTGCCACAGTGCTAACCACTGTTCCACCGCACCGCCCACCACCACAGAAGGACAGATGGTTGTGGATTTTGCTAAAAGGATGGAAATGGCTGTGGTGAACACATACTTCAAGAAGAGAGAGGAACATAGGGTGACTTACAAGAGTGGAGGAAGGTGCACACAGGTGAACTACATCTTATGCAGAAGGAAAAATCTGAAAGAAATACAAGACTGCAAGGTAGTGGCAGGGGAGAATGTAGCTAGACAGCATCAAATGGTTGTGTGTTGCATGACTTTTCAAAGCAAGAAGAGGGGGAGAGTGAAGGCAGAGCCAAAGATTAAGTGGGGGAAGTTACAGGTGGATGAATGCAGCACAGAGTTCAGAAATGAGTTTATTACCAGATGACTGGGAAAGTACAGCAAAAGTATTGAGGGAAATGGGTGGAAAGGTATGTGGTGTATCCAGTGGACAGAGGAAGGAAGACAAGAAGACTTGGTGGTGAAATGAGGAGGAACAGGAAAGTATCCAAAGGATGAGGTTAGCAAAGAAAAAGTCTGATAGTCAGGGAGATGAACAAAGTTGACAGGAGTATTTGTAATCTAGGCACATGGCAAAGAGAGCGGTGGAAAAGCATAAGGAATATAGTGAGTTGTATGAGAGGCTAAATACTAATGAAGGAGAAAAGGACTTGTATTGATTGGATAGACAGAGAGATCGAGCTGGAAAGGATGTACAGCAGGTTAGGTTGATAAAGGACAGAAATGGTAATGTACTAAAATGAGGAGAGTGTGTTGAGATAGTGAAAGGAGTACTTTGAAGAGCTGATGAATAAAGAAAATGAGAGAGAGAGAAGGATGGATGAAGGAAAGATGGTGAACAAGGAAGTCCCGTGGATTAGCAAGGCAGAAATGAGGGCAGCGTTGAAGAGGATGAAGAATGGAAAGGTGGTTTGTCCAGATGGCATACCTGTGGTGATATGGAGATGTTTCGGAGAGATGGCAGTGGACAATTTTTTAAGCAGATTGTTTAACACAATCTTGGAGAGTGAGAAGATGCCTGAGGAGTGGAAAAGAAGTGTTCTGATACGAACTTTCAAGAACAAAGGTGACACTCAGAGCTGTAGTAACTACAGAGGCACAGCTGATCAGCCACACAATGAAGATATGGGAAAGAGTTGTTGAAGCCAGGTTAAGAGGAGAGGTGACAATCAGTGAGCTGCAGTATAGTTTCATGCCAAGAAAGAGTACTACAGATGCAATGTTTGCTCTAAGAGTGCTGATGGAGAAGTATAGAGAAGGACAGAAGGAGGTGCACTGTCTTTGTGGATCTAGACAAAGCATATGATAGGGTGCCAAGAGAGGAAGTGTGGTACTATATGAGAAAGTCAGAAGTGGAAGAAAAGTAGGTGGTGGTGGTGTGTGTGTGTGTGTGTGTGTGTGTGTCCTTGTCCCTTAGTGCTTGCTGTACCTGCCCTATGTGGTGTGATGTCAGGCGGGCTACGGCCAGACTGTGTGAGTGTATATATATATATATATGTATTGCTACTTCCGACGCCACACGAGTCGGCTGCCTTTTTGCAACAGCGGCTCAATTCTGAGTTTTTTCTTCCTCACTTTCTGATCCGGTGACAACTTTCTGATCCAGCGACACCTTACACACCTTATACATCACGGACTCACAGATCGCCCCAAATGTCTCCCAAGCCGGTGGATGGAGCTACTGTTTATAGCAGGAGATGGTACAGCAGGGAACAGCTGCTAGCACTCAACCACCACTCGGTGCTAATGGAAAAACTCGACATACCGGGAGAACTGAGGCGAAAATGACGTGAGTATTGTGCTGGAGTAAGATGGCGGGCAAGAAATATAAGGTACAGACCCACCCTCCCATCCGTTGTTATGGGTAATGTACGATCGATACTGGGAAAGGAGGATGAGCTAGCGGCTATCTCCCGCTACGATAGCATATACCGGGAGTGCTGCCTTTGGTTATTTACTGAGACGTGGCTAACTGAACTAGCAGCAGATGCTAACATTGAACTGGAGGGTTTCCACGCAATACGGGCAGACCGAACACCAGACAGTGGCAAAGCAAGGGGCGGTGGAGTGATAATGTATGTTAACAACAACTGGTGCAGACCGGGACATATCACTGTTAAACAACAACACTGCAGCAAAGACATCGAGTTGCTAGCTGTTAGCATGCGGCCTACATATCTCCCGAGGGAATACTCACATGTGATCTGCATTGTTATTTATGCAAATCCGACGGCGAACGCTGGGACAGCGCGTGACGTCATTCACTCAGTAACTGGCAGGCTGCAGACAGAACACCCAGATGCTCTTCTCCTCATCTCAGGCGATTTCAACCATGTTTCACTGTCTCCCATTCTACCCACGTTTACCCAGTATGTCACATGCCAGACTAGAGACAATAAAACACTGGACTTATTCTACGCAAACACTAAGGAGGCATACACCTCATCACCACTCCCCCCACTTGGGAGATCGGATCACAACTTGGTTCATCTCCTGCCGGTGTACAAACCCCTAGTACACAGACAACCTCCGGTCATGCACACAGTGAAGTTATGGTCTGGGGAGGCAATGGACGCTCTAAAGGACTGTTTTAAAACCACCGCCTGGGAGCAGCTCTGCGATCCACATGGTGAGGACATCGATGGCCTCACTCACACCATCACGGACTACATCAGCTTCTGTGTGGACAACACCGTTCCCACCAAGACCATACGGTATTGCTCAAACAACAAACCCTGGATCAACCCTGAGATAAAAACACTTCTGAGAGAGAAGAAGAGGATCTTCAGGTTGGGGAACAGGGAGATGCTGAAGTCCGTACAGAGGGAGCTGAGGAGAAAGATCAGAGAAGGCAAGGACAGCTTCAGGAAGAAGATGGAGGGCAAGCTGCAACAGAGCGACATCAGCGGGGTCTGGAGAAACCTTAAAACCATCTCTGGGCTCCAGAATACCTCCCCCCAGGCCACGGGGGGCAGGGAATGGGCGAACAATCTGAATCTGTTTTTCAATAGGTTTGACCAACCGCCCTCCCCCCCCCCCCCCGACTGCACAACAACCACTGCTGCCTCTGAAGACATCAAGTCCTGCTGCCCACTCCCCACTCCACCAACACCCCCCCACTCCCAACACACAGCCCCCCAACCTGACTCTCACTAAGACCCAGGTGAGGACGGAGCTGAGGAAGATCAAGGCGAGGAAGGCGTCGGGACCGGACGGCATCGGCGCAAAGCTCCTCAAGTCCTGTGCAGACCAGCTGTGTGGGATAGTGGAGTACATGTTCAACCTGAGCCTGAAGCTGGGGAGGGTACCACAGTTGTGGAAAACATCTTGTGTGGTACCTGTACCAAAGACTTCCCACCCCAAAGATCTGAACAGCTACAGACCAGTGGCCCTGACGTCCCACATGATGAAGACCCTGGAGAGACTGCTCCTTGCTCACCTCCGCCACCTGGTGGGACCAGCGATAGATCCATTCCAGCTCGCCTACCAGCATGGCATTGGGGTGGAGGATGCGGTGATCTTCCTCCTTTACCGTTCTCTGTCCCACCTGGAGAAGCCCGGGAATGCGGTGAGGATCATGTTCTTTGACTTCTCCAGTGCTTTCAACACCATCCAACCGATGATCCTGAAGGACAAGCTGCTGTGCGCAGGGGTGGACCAGCACCTGTCATCATGGATCCTGGACTACCTCACAAACTGGCCACAGTTTGTGAGAACCCGGGACTGTGTGTCCGACACGATCATCGGTAGCACGGGGGCCCCCCAGGGAACGGTTTTGGCTCCCTTCCTGTTCACCCTTTATACTGCGGACTTCTCACACGACACAACACACTGCCAACTACAGAAGTTCTCTGACGACTCTGCGATCGTTGGCCTCATCTCCAACGGAGATGAAGCTGAGTACAGAGGGCTTATCCAGGACTTTGTGGACTGGTGCCATCGGAACTGCCTCCAGATCAACGCGAGGAAAACTAAGGAGCTGGTGGTGGACTGCCGCAGGCAAGGACAACCCCTCACAGCACCAGTAAATATACAGGGAACAGACATCGAGATGGTGACATCCTACAAGTACCTGGGTGTTCATCTGAACAATAAACTAGACTGGTCACACAATACTGACGCACTTTACAAGAAGGGACAGCGCAGGCTGTTCCTACTGAGGAGACTCAGGTCTTTTGGTGTACAAGGGGTGCTGCTGAAGTCATTCTATGACACGGTGGTGGCATCAGCCATCACTTTTGGAGTGGTCTGCAGGGGCAGTGGCATTACAGCAGCCGATAGGAAGAGACTGAACAAACTGATCAAGAAAGCTAGCTCTGTCCTGGGGCAGTGCCTTGACCCAGTGGAGTTATTTTTGATCAGGATTTGTCCTTCAATTCACATATTAAATTTGTTTCTAAGACTGCCTTCTATCATTTGCGTAATATTGCCAAGATTAGGAGCATCTTGTCTCAGAGTGATGCTGAGAAACTGATCCACGCTTTTGTTAGCTCGAGATTAGATTATTGTAATTCTTTATTATCAGGTTGTCCTAAAACATCTTTAAAAAGTCTTCAGCTGATCCAAAATGCTGCAGCAAGAGTTTTAACAGGTACTAGAAAGAGAGATCATATCTCTCCGGTTCTGGCCTCCCTTCATTGGCTTCCCATAGAGTTTAGAATTAAGTTTAAAATCCTTCTTCTTACTTACAAAGCTCTAAACAATCAGGCTCCTTTTTATTTAAAAGATCTGATACTACCGTATTATCCTAACAGAGCACTACGCTCCCAAAATGCAGGACTACTTGTAATACCTAGAATCTCCAAAAGTACAATGGGAGGCAGAGCCTTCAGTTATCAAGCTCCTCTCCTGTGGAATCAGCTGCCAATCTGGATTCGGGAGTCAGACTCGATCTCTGTTTTTAAGATTAGGGTTAAAACCTACCTTTTTGATATAGCCTACAATTAGGGAGGGATCATGTGTTTCTGAACCCTCCCTTAGTTATGCTGCTAATAGGTTTAGTCAGCCGGGGGACCTCCAGTAATGCACTGGGCCTCACTCCTTTCCTCACTCTCTATGAAATATTTTTTTTTTTGCTGGTCATTAACATTTGTTTGTTCTCTCCCATAGATTGAGTCCCCATCGTGCTGTTTGCTCTCTACATGTCTGTTCTTTTCATCTTCTCTGTCCCCTCACCCCCCAGCCAGTCGCAGCAGATGACTGCCCCTCCCTGAGCCTGGTTCTGCTGGAGGTTTCTTCCTGTTAAAAGGGAGTTTTTCCTCTCCACCGTCGCCAAGTGCTTGCTCACAGGGGATCACCTGATTGCTGGGGTCTTTCTGCAACTGTGGGGGTTCCCCCCTACAGTTGATAGTGCTATGAGATGACTGTTGTTGTGAAATGGCGCTATATAAATAAAGTTGAATTGAATTGAGATGGGAGAGAGAAGGATGGTGGCTCAACTGTCATCTCTGCTGGAGTCCGAGTTCTACCCTATGCAGGACATACTGAATGTACGGAGGAGCTCATTTAGCAGCAGACTACATCATCCTAGGTGCACAACCGAGAGGTTTCGCAGGTCCTTCCTACTACGGCTGTCAGACTGTACAACCTAAGCAGGGCTGCTCGCAGAGATAGCAAAAAGACGTGACAACCTAATAGTATTGAATGCAAAAGACGCAATAGACTTACACAATGGTCCCCTCCGGTATACAACTAGGAAAATACCGGTTGCTATGGAGGGTGAGAATATGTATGGGTACATAATCATATCATGTAGGATAACTAAGTAAATGGTTATGCTGTTTCATTCCATCTAGCTACAATGCTCCGCACTGTGTGTGTTTATATATTTACATATTTATTCCATCTAGCTACAATGCTCCACACTGTGTGTTTATATATCTCCATATTTATTCCATCTAGCTACAATGCTCCGCACTGTGTGTGTTTATATATTTACATATTTATTCCATCTAGCTACAATACTCCGCACTGTGTGTGTTTATATATTTACATATTTATTCCATCTAGCTACAATACTCCGCACTGTGTGTTTATATACTCATATATTTATTCCATCTAGCTACAATGCTCCGCACTGTGTGTCTATATATATATATACTGTATATTTATATGTATACTCACTGCTCTTGTTTTTCTCTTGCCTTCTGATTGTTGCTCTGAGTGTTGCTATCCCTGTGCTGTTGCAATCCTGGAATTTCCCCATTGTGGGACTAATAAAGGCTTACTTATCTTATCTTATATAAATAAATATATATATATATATATATATATATATATATATATAGAGAGAGAGAGAGAGAGAGAGAGAGAGAGAGAGAGAGAGAGAGAGAGAGAGAGACAGACAGACAGACAGACAGACAGACAGACAGACAGACAGATAGATATAGTGTGTGTCCATAAGAAAGTTCAGTTCGCCGCATGGCATAAGACCGACTCCGACCACTATTACCAACATAACATTTTGGAGACAAGGAAAAACTATGGGGGCGTATGGTCTACCTCCACCATTATCACCATTTCTGAAATGTTCGGGAGAGCCAATGATCTTGTGGCACACTGGCTGGCAATGTTCGAGGGTTGCATCCTTGCACTGGGCTTAAGTAGACGCTTAAGTGCCGGAGTGGTGGCTCAGTTGGTAGAGCATCCGCCCCACATCCGGGAGGCAGGGGTTCAAATCCCGGCCAGGTCATGCCGAAGACCGTATAAAAGCGGAACTTCCTGCCGTCCAGCTTGGTGCTCAGCAATAATGGAATGGAGGAGGGAAATCTGTGGCGGCGCCTTGCATGGCAGCGGCCCTCTGAGTCTACACATGGGGTGTGTGTGATTAACACTGTAGATAGGAAAAACACAATTTCGTTCTACTGTACATGATTGGTTGTATGGTTGAATGACAATAAAGGGTGATTTTAATTTAGACTCAGCGGAGTACAAAGATGAGCACTTCTGGCCCACCATGTCGTCGAAGAAGGTCGGAAAATTCTCTGTATGTTGGGAGAAACGGAGTCTTATGCAGATGCTATTGGGCGGCTGGCCGAATATTTTGCTGAACATATGAGGACCCCAAAACTGTGGGTAATGGAGGTATTGGCACCAAAAGAAGCTAAGCTAGCTAGCTCAGGGAAACTAGTAGCTCAGTCAGTGACTATGGGAAAGTTAGCCACAAAGCTAGGTGCACGCCAAAACCAAGCTACCAGCTAGACTTCGAGGTAGAACTGGGGCCACAAGTGGGAGAGGCCCCAGTCACCAAAGATGGCAAGCCAGCTGAGGAACTCAGCACGTGGGAGTGGGAGCAGCGACAGCCGGGTGCAGCGGCAGCGCAGCAGAGTACCTTGGACGACTGTGCTGGGCCCAGCGACGAGGCGCCTGGGTCAACAAGTGACACTGATGAGGGTGATGATGAAAGTGCCGGGAAGCAACAGTGACAGCCAGACACTGAGCACAGCACCTCAGACGACAGAGAGGAGGTGCTGGGCACCATGGAGGTCAGGCAGGACCTCAGTGCCAGGGCTCAAAGCGCTTTGGACAAGGGTGCTGGGCCTTACAGCGAGGTGCCCGAGTCAATGAGTGATATCGACAAGCAACTGTTAGTTTTCCCTGGAGCTCGGCCACAGGGGGCTGGAGTGTTTGAATCTACAACGGCGGCAGCTGCAGTAGTTCCAAAGACAGTCGGGAGTGTACTGAAAGGCACGGAGGGACTGCGTACCGGGCAGCAGCACTGCAGGTCAAGACAAGAGAAGCGATCAAGGGTGAGGAGAAGGGACATTCTTGCTGGGGAGGTCAGCTTCGATTGCGGGGGCAGGCGGTGGCCAGGGGCGCCCATTTAATTTGGTCGGAATCAGTTGACACGTTTGTTACTTTGTATCATTTTCTCCTTGGTTCGGTCCCCTTTCACACAGACAAAAATTCAAGCAGACCAAACTATGTCACGTTAAATCCCTCGAGACTTAGGTCAGAACGTTATCTGTTCTTATTGTTCAGATTGTTCTGCCGCAAGAACAGGAAAGGTAAACACAGGAAGTAAGATGACTGTGTATTTATGCATTTCTAGGGAGAAAAAAATACAAATAGTAGAGTAATCTAAAGGGGTTTTCATCGCCCTGGTTATCGTTTATTACATACGTGCATATGCCATGCATATGCATGCGCATGTGCATGCATATGCATGTTTGTGCATATGCATGTCATGCATAGGTGCATATGCATGCACATACGTGCATATGCATGTTCTCCCCGTGTTGCGTGGGTTTACTCCGGGACTTCTCCGGTTTCCTCCCGCATACCAAAAACATTTAGGTTTAGGGCGCTCGCGCACGCAGCAACCGGCAGCCAGTGGCTTGTCACCAGACTGCAAACCAAATCTACCTACGGGTACAAATAAGTAACAAAAAAAAAAAAATTTTTTTAAATTTAAAAAAATGCCACTTTTAGCAAATCGTACAATTTGAAAATGAAGCGCAGCTACTGATGGGAAATAACATGTTAATGTTCATTAATCCTCCAGAACCGTGACATGCAAAGCCAGAGAGATATTTTCAAAGATCCATCAGGTATGTACAGTGACATAAAATGTTTCACCATTCGCCGCTGGTCCTGTTTCAGTGCGATCCCTTTCTCACCTGCAGCACTGCACCAGAGTTCACCATTTGATTCAAATCCAGAGTCTCGGTACAGTTGTTTTGGTGCACACTTGAGTGTGATGACCGTGTTCCCACCAGACAAAAGGAACCGCACTAACGGAGGAAACAAACTCAAATTCGACTGAAATGAACTAAAGCCTGTAGGTGTGAAAGCATCCTCAATAAAACTGTGAAACAGGTTTCTGCTTCAATTATCAGAGGAATTTTAGTAGCAGTTTAGGAGGATTGATTGATATTTATTCCTAATGTATAAACAGAGTATGACTGATATTCTGGGCTGTTCAGTGCAGGCCAGGGGTTCATCCTGTACTCCCCACAGGTGGAGGTGCTTTTTTTCCAACCGATCTGTTAGATTATTTAAAGGTAAAATTGCGTTATAGGCTGTAATATGCACGATCTGTGATAATGTGTTACTGAAGCAGATGGTTCTGAGCCACGTCAGAATGAAAACTGGGTGTGTACGACAATTTTCCTCAAAATACGATAATTTTAAGCCACTGGTACAATACTTCAGCATTTCCCATCTGGCAACACTGGTGGGTGGCAAGAACAAGGAGAACCTTGTTAAACTAAATACAATCAATACAATAAAACAGAATCTCAGTACAGTCGCTGCTGACCCCCGCCGAAAATACCATGACATTTAAGCAAGGAACAAGGCAAACGGCACCAGTGAGAGTCCGACCAAAGCAGCCATAAATCAGCTTTTAGATGCAGCCTACCCGACCTGTGAGAGTTCTGACCTCCTGGGCTGCGGTCTACGAGGCTGCACCACCGTGGCTGTGAACTGAGACACAGCCACCGAGATACACATGCTCGTGCTCGCCACAAACTCGCACCCTAAATCATGTGCTCATACCCCAGAGCTAAGATACAAAAACCTTTGAAACACACAGCTGGACATATGAAACAATCCTCAACACAAGGGCGGCTAAGCTAGGTAAGCTAACTGTTTTTTTGGTTCACGGTTCTTTTAAATCCTCTTTGAAAGCGGAAACGGAACCAGAACCTTCTCTTGGTCAGCTTAGTTGTCGTCTCACAAATATTTCTCACATTTGTTGGTGACCAACAAAAGTCTTTTTAACAGTTTTACCAGCAAGTCTCAGTTCAGGCCTCAAAGCTTCACTTTTCTCATCGCCAACTTGAGTTGAGAAATGTTTACATCAAAATGACGTCACAGCAGTGATGGAGCAGAATCAGAATTCCAGTTTGGTTTAGGCCACATCACTGCCTAAACCAAAAAAAAAAAAAAAAACTTTTTGTTTTACATGTTTTTCTGGAACCATTTTACACATTTTACACTGCGTTATGAAGTCAACATAAACCTATCACAGAAAAATCCACATTATTTCTAGCCCCCATGATGCCTTGCGTGAATTATGGGCGCAACTCACGGTACTAATTTAGAACGTGTAGCTCTCACTGAAATGGGACACTTTTCCTTGTTAAAAAACAATGTCTTCGACATCAAAAATGCAGGAACGCGGTCTTTTGCACCTCAAAAACAGTAATATAATCAGACCACTTCCCACCACTATCGAGGGATGAGAAGATGACCTTAAAAAGTGGCCTGCAGACAGTAGATCAGTTAGTTAGCGCTGCTGCTAAGATGCTAACGCTGTAAACAAATAAAAGCTCTGAGATATCTCAATGTTTCCACCGCAATAAAGTTGGATGCATTTTGTTAAAAGATGATGGACATAACCAGATTTACCTCAGAGCAGATGAAGAATCTAGTCAGAGCCACAAAGAACCACAACACCATGCTTGGGTGTTTTGATGTCGGGGTAAAACAGACAGCTGCAGCTGTTCGTTTGACCCTGAAATTAAAATGCTCATGCTGCTGTCATGCCCTCAATGCTTGTTATTTAACTTAACACGTACAGACCTTTCCTGACAATTGTTCAAAATTTTATTGATCTATATCAGGGGTGTCCAATCATGTGCCATGGAGGGCCAAGACCCTGAAGGTTTTCTCTTCTACCCAGTTGCTTCAGCAGGTGTTTTCACTGATCTGCAATCAGTGGGAGGAAGTTCAGTGAAATCTGGTGCTGAACACGCTGGTTGGAGGTAAAGCCTGCAGGGTCTTGGCCCTCCATGGCACATGATTGGACACCCCTGATCTATATTTTGTGATGATTTTAAAAATAACCTCTTGAACTCTGGTGTACCACGGACGGGCACGTCTCTGCATCCTAGAGCGCACGAGGGCGCACGAGAGCGCACGAGAGCACACGAGGGCGCACGAGGGCGCACTGAAAAAAAATGCTGCATTTCCGTTCTTCCACTACAGACACAGCCGCGAACAGATTAGATATGATTGACCTCTCATTCGACTAATAAGAGCCTTGAATTGGGTTTCTGAAACCTTGAAGAACCAATGACTGAAAACCTATCAAGAAGGACCCGCCTACCAACGCTGCGAATGCAGCGAGCCAATTGAAGCACAGAAGTTCGAAGGCTGTTTTGTGTAAGGCTGGGTCAAGAGAGACTGACTGCTGCAGCAGATAAAAAAAGGACCCGCAGGAAGAACCGCCACAGACCCAGCAGCACGGAGACCACCCACAAGTGCGACCTGTGTGACAGGGACTGCCATTTGCACATCGGCCTGTTCAGCCACAGGCAGTGCTTTTTTTTTTATTCCAGCAGAATAGACGTTTAGGATTCTCTTCCATGGTCATCATAGACCGACGGAGGCCGACGACGAAGGCTGGGTGACACACACGCGTTCGCCAGTCTTTTTTAATTACTACTGTTATTTGTTTTGAACAATTGTTCGCCAAAACCGCAATCATGGAAGTGCAAAACCGCAATAATGGAATTATGTTTTGACCGGGTCGCAAGACCAGAACCACGAGTCCGTAACAAGCAGACCAGCGTTGCGTTCGTCTGACAATGAGGAAGAGAAGTTTGCCAGCTACGCTGCTGCTGTGAACAGGTAAGTGTTATAAGCTAAATTATTCTTTATCCATGAAAATTGTAATCAAAAATGACTTTTGACCGATTGACAAATTACAACTGTGCGGCACACGAAGTCCGAAGTCCATGCGCCGCGGTACACGGTTCGTGCGCCGCGTCTGGACCGTGAACGCCCCCCCCCCCGCTACTCTTCTGTAGCGGGGGGGGGGGGGGGCGGTGACCGCGGTGACTGTGCGCCGCGGTTGCCACATCGCCACATGACTATTCCGTCATGTAGCGATGGCCGATGTCCGTCCTCTGTAGCGGGGGGGTGGGGGGTGGGAGTTGTTATCTTCTACATTACAAATATTTTAGAATAATTTTTAGTGCACTGTAGGTTATTTTTTCTTGTAAAAAAAAAGCCACACATTTTTTACGTGGCATGCTTCTTTGTGTGTGGGGGCTTGTTTGTTCATTCATTCATGAATGAATGAATAAACAACCCCCCCCACACACACACACACAGCCCTGAGTGTGACCTTTCATTAGAGCCCAAGATGAAGCTTCTCTATTTAATCATTCAAAAGTTACAGACGTTTTTCCAAACTGTGCCATTTGGCACAATTTGGCACAGTTCAAAAATGCCTGGGAACTACCTGAGATCAAAGCTGTGTAAAATATTCATTTTTTGTGGTATTGTTACAAAATTTTGACCTCAGCTGGATAACACTTGGTTCTACATTTCAGTTGCATTTTCCAGCCTGGATCTGAAGCTGTGAGTTATTTGCAAGCATTTGTATCCAAAAAAACAACCAGGCGAAATTTATTTTCTTCAAGTTCACTATGTTTAGATGACTCTTACTCAGTGGCAGGAGCACTTAGAGAGATTATGACTATTTTGCCAAAAAATTCAAAGTGTTTTCTTTTAAATGAGACCAACCCCATGAAGATGCTGCAAAGGGTTGAATAACAGCTTTTGATTTACTTTGGGCATGTTATTTTTTAGCGTTTTTAGGGAAATTGACCGGAGTGCAAGGGGTTAATTAATGCTGAAGCTGCTAGTCCATATCGTTCCAAGGCAGTGCAACAAATGCAGAAAAACCCAAAAAACTCTTTGATATCTTTCTTAAATCTTTAAGCCTTAGGAAGCAAACTGTTACAATTTTTATTTATTATTTTACTTCATGCAGCCTTCATTCTGGTGACATATATAACACATACACGTCAGATCTGTGACATTCATATAAGTGAAAACATACTTGGTGTGCTCTTGTGTCTGTCCTGTGTTTGTACCACCGATCACACCAACAGTCCTTTTTCGTTTTCAGTGCATCTTCTACGCATTGCCGGTGAGAAGCCTCCATTTATGCAGTCTATGGCACAACCATGAACACCAGCAACAAGTACCAGAACTACACCAAAACATTCAAAAAATACAAAAACTACAAGTGCTGAAATTAGCTGCTACTTGAGTGCAAAACACGTATGTGAACGAAACATTAAAATGAATTTGAAAAACTTTTAAATCGCTATTTTAAATGCCCCTGCTACTCCACTCTTGCTGACTGATTTAACACTACTTCAGCTGAAGCCGGAAGTTCCACCCATAATCGTTCCTACAGCGGCACCCCCTGGAATAAGGTGGATAGAACGTGCTGTTAACCTTCTTCTTCTTCTTCTGGCTGCTTCCTTTAAGGGTCGCCACAGCTGCTAATCTGCCTCCATCTCACCCCATCCCTTGCATCTTCCTCTGTAACACCAACCCTCTCCATGTCCTCCTTCACTACATCCATCAATCTTCTCTGTGGTTTTCCTCTTTTCCTCCTGCCTGGTGTTATGTCCACAAACCTGCCATAAAAGAGACGGACCAGGATGCTGCACTGGAACTGGCTTTATTGCACAACTATGTACACGGCATCACATTCACTACACAGTACTGAGTCACCTGGGCAAGAGCGCCCTGTAATGGCGGGCTCTCCCATGTGATGACGTCACTAGCCTGATGCGTCATCATACCGCATATTGTACCAAATCCCATTATCACGTTCTCCTCCCTTTGCAAAATAGAAAACACACCTAATTCAAACCCTCCTCAATCTGGTATATTAGAAACCCCATATCAGTCCACATTGTTAACATTCAACACATATTTTTTTTTCTCTTTTATTAAAACGTCAAACAAACCTGGAACTAGGGTCTGTGGCTAGACTGCCGCTGAACCCGGCACGGTTAAGTGGAGTATTCTTCCACTTGCCTTTTCCCAGCCGTGCTCCTAACAGTCCTTTTATTTCCTATACAGTCTCTCATGGCAAAGGCAGTTCCATTGGAGGGGCCCTGCAGCAGCCCCGTGGTGGGCAGACCCCTGGAGGCGCTGGCCCCCGGGACAAGGGCCAATCTTCATGACGCAGGGGCCAAGATCCCACACCGTGGCTGCTGACTCCCGCGAAGCCTCGCCATCTGGAGCAACCACCTGGACACACCATAGTTGGTTCGCATGGCGAACCAAACCATCTGTCAGCTGAAAGCACGCTGTTCCCAGCATTGCTACGATCCTCAGCGGCACCCGCTATTTTGCTGGTTGTGGTTTGGTCAGTCACCGTCCTGGTCTCTCACCAGTGTGAACCAGAACCCAGTCCATGACTTGAAGCGGCACCTTACTTGATTTTATGCGTTGTTGTTGTGCTCCCGGTGGCCCTGCATGCTCGTTCAGCTTGGTACCTCCATCATGCTGCGGCGGTTCAGCAGTCACCGTGCTTGCAGTGGACCCTTCACCTGTCGTCTCTGTTGCTGGTTGAGGCTCATCAAGGGCACTGGAGAGTCCAGTTCCCCCTCTGGGCGGTTCTCCTCCTGAGAGTGCAAAGCATGCACTTTGGTGCCGGTACCGTCTGTAAGTACCTCATCTCACACCACGATGGCATCCTCCAGGACCGGTGAGCTTCAACTGCTGCACCTGGACCATTCGAACCCAGCTCAGTCCCTAATGGCAAAGCCCAGTCTGTAGAAAAGGTCACAACCCATAATGTTGTCACAGTGTGCTGACACCTGGAATGTGAAGTCGTTCATGGCTTTGTAGTGAGCAGTCAGTTCCACTGTCCCGATATTGCACAGTCTGTGACCACTGTACCCGTACAGCGGCGTTGGGTTCTTTCTGATTTTGTGGTTGAGGAAAAACTTTTTCACCCTGGCCCAGTTTAACATCAACTGCACCGCCGCCGTGTCAAGCAGGAGTGGTATGGCCACTCTGTCTAATTCAACTGTGCAATATGAGTGACTGCTGACATCGGGGCTTACCAAGTGGATGGTCGTTGTTGGTGGGCGGGCTGGCTCACTTGACGGGCCCCATGGTGCTAGCGACCAGCATACCCTGGCGAAATGGTCCAGGTATCCACAACTTTTACACAGTATTCCTCTTGCCGGGAAAACTTGTGCTCTGTCCCGGTGCGTTGGGGACCCACAACCCCGCAGACGGGGGCTGTGGGTCAGAGTTAACCTTGGGTCGGAGTGGACCTTTGGCTCATTGCATTCACCTCGTACTCTTCTGCTGTGTACTCTTTGTCCTCTGTGTCCACCACATTAGTTAGCGTCGACTGTCCGGGTAGCCTCTGAGTCTGGCACCTATTTAGCTCCTTGGCTAACTTGTCTGCTGCTTCTAGCTGAAGAGCTAGTTCAACTGCTCTAGCTAGCGTCAGGTTGTTTGGCGCTGTTAGCAACCTAGCTTGTAGCACAGCATTACATGTGTGTTCGGCCATCTGGTCCCGCACCATTTTGTCCTCCAGTGGCCTAAAATGGCACACATTAACTAGCTGTCTCAGGTCAGTGACAAACTGCTGAATTGGCTCACTGACTCTCTGTTGCCTCTGGCGAAAGCGAATCCGTCCTACTGTCACGCTGTCCGGTGCAGCAAAATGCTTAATGATTAGCTCCACAACCTCCTCATATGAATCCGTCATGCCAAGCGTGCGAAGAATCCTCTGGCCCTCCATGCCCAGGTTGTGGACAAGCAGAGCTCGCATCCTCATCTTAAACTTTCCCAGGTCCAACACTGTAACATCAACCTTGAACGCCTCCAGCCAACATGGCCATGGAACTAGCAGTTCCCCGGGAGCTCAAGGAAAGCTCGCAGTGGTGTTACACACGCGTCTATGGTTAATCCTCAGTCGCCAAATGTTACGTCCACAAACCTGGCATAAAAGAGATGGACGAGGATGTTGCACTGGAACTAGCTTTATTGCAGAACTATGCACACGGCATCACATACACTACACAGTACCAAGTCGCCTGGGCAAGAGTGCCCTGTAATGGCGGGCTCTCCCATATACATGCAGTGTGATGATGTCACGAGCCGGCTGAGTCATCAAGCCACATATTGTACCAAATCCCATTATCACACCTGGCAGCTCCATCTTCAATATCCGTTGTCCAATATATCCACTATCCCCCCTCTGCACATGTCCAAACCATCTCAGCCTTGCCTCTCTTACTTTGTCTCCAAACCGCTCAACCTGAACTGTCCCTCTGATATACTCATTTCTAATCCTCTGTCTCCGAGTCACTCACAATGAAAATCTTAGCATCTTCATCTTTACCACCTCCAGCTCCACCGCATGTCTTTTTGTGAGTGCCACTGTCTCAAAGCCATGCATCATAGCAGGTCTCACTACCGTCTTGTAAATCTTCCCTTTCACTCTTGCTGCAACCCCTCTGTCACAAATCACCCCTGACACTGGACTCTACCCACTCCACCCTGCCTGCACTCTCGTCTTCACATCTCTTGTGCATTTTCCATTGCTTTGGATGGTTGACCTCAGGTATTTACGTCTACTTCTTCCATCTTCACTGTTGCACCTGCCTCCCTCTCATTTACACTCATGTATTGTGTCTTGCTTCTATAATAATAATAATAATATGTTTATTTATAGAGCACTCTTCACAGACAGAGTCACAAAGTGCTTAACATGGTACAAAACTAAATAAAAACAGGCACATAAAACAGTAAAAAATAAAAACAAAGTAAACAGTAAAAGCGCATAAAAATACAATCAACACATAGTTAATTAAAAAGCCAGGCTAAAAAGGTGGGTCTTTAGTTGCTTCTTAAAAACATCAATGGAAGGTGCAGATCCAAGTTCAAAAGGTAAGGAGTTCAAAAGTCTGGGAGCAACAACAGCAAAGGCTCTATCGCCTTTGGTTCTGAGCCTAGTGCTAGGGACTACAAATAGATTCTGATGAGAAGACCTGAGAGACCTGCTGGGCTGGTGTAGATGGTGTAGATTCTACTGACTTTCATTCCTCTTTTCTCCAGAGCATACCTCCACCTCTCCAGGTTCTCTTCCACCTGCTCCCTACTCTCACTAGAGATCACAATGTCATCTGCAAACATCATGACAAATGGAGACTCCTGCCTGACCTCATCTGTCAGCCTGTCCATCACCATGGCAAACAAGAAGGGGCTTGGAGCTGATCCCTGATGCAATCCCACCCCCCACCTTGAATCCACCTGTCACTCCTACAGCGTACTTCACCACTGTTTTGCTGTCCTCATACATGTCTTGCACCACCCTCACATACTTCACTGCTCTCTTATACCCTAGGTGGTGGCAGAACCGGAAAGACGGAGCCACCACCCCTGCCTCACAAATAAGGACCCCAAACTACAACACAACACTGACCTCGAGGGCCGCAGTCTACAAGGCTGCACCACCTGAACTGAGACACAGCCACCCTAGAGACAGATGCTGCATTCACAGCAAACTTGCAACCGAAATCACTTGCTCCTACCACAGAGCCAATATGCAAAAACCTTGGACAGATGACGCAGTCCTCAAAACAAGAGAGGCTAAGCTAAATTAGTTAAGATAGCTGGTTTTAACGGTTCACCATCCTTTTAAATCCTCTTTGAAAGCAGAAACGGAACCAGAACCTTCTTTGGGTCAGCTTAGTTGTCGTCTCACAAATATTCCTCACATTTGTTGGTGACCAACAAAAGTCTTTTTAACAGTTTTACCAGAAAGTCCCAGTACAGGCCTCAAAGCTCCTCCGGACCCATCGCCATTTGAGCTCTTCTTCTTTTAGATTTGATTGGCGGTTGGCAACAAGCTAACAGGTGCATTACCGCCACGCACTTCACTCTATATCTTCACTGTATATCTTTGTATCAGGAGTTCTTATAAGGAGTTCTGAACAACTCCCGATGTGTGAACAAATTATCCGTCCTCGTACTGTGTCCTGGGCAGCGTCAGTAGCTGTGCCAGCCAGCCGGCTGACTTTGGCAACCACCTGCTTTGACTGGTGTCATATACAGTGCCATTTGAGTTGAGGAACACATACTTCAAAATGACGTCACATTAGTGACATCGCATCCACACACAGGAAAAAAATAGTTTTTTTTATATGTTTTTTCTGGAATCAGTTAAAGCTGTGTTATCAGGTCGACATAAACTTATCACAGAAAAATACAGCGTGCTGTTAATAATAATTTTTCTAAACATCCGATCACGTGACCGGATGCTACCGTGGTTCGCTTAAACTTGTGACGGTGGTTCACTTTAAACTGTGGTCTTTGGGCTGGGACGGAGTGGAAAAACGAGTTAACAGAAGGCGGTATTGGCATAATCTGGTTTGTGACTGATTCGGAATGGCAAGTAGTAGTAGTAGTGGGGGTTTGACTTACGATGATGATATGGAGACTGGATGGAATTCAGTAGGGAGTAGGAGTAGGAAGAATAAAGTTGGAAAGGGCAAGAGTGAAGGAGACGTGAAGCAGACTGGCAAGCGGCAACTGTCAGGTGACGAGGAAAGACGCGAGGTGAGGAGGAAAATCGTGGCAGAAGAATTCAAAATTATCTTGAGGTTTAAACCAGGGCAAGAAGTTACATCTTTGAGCCCACTAGCTCTAACTAACGGATTAAGAAGCACAATTGGAGACATAGAAATGGCCAAAGTGTTAAGAGATGGAAATCTCCTTGTGAAATGTAAGAATGCAGAGCAGAGGAACAAAGCACTCCAGCTGCAGAGAGTGTGCAAGAAAGAAATTGCAGAGAGGAAAGAAGTCACTGGGTTTGATGGTGTTAGGGGGGTGATATCTGGAATTCCACTGGGGAAAAACTTGGAAGAACTGAAAAACATGGTTAAAGGAGGAACAGTAGTGGGGATTAGATGACTGCAAGCAGTCAGGAATGGGGAAAAGGTGGATAGCCCATCTGTGATGCTGGAATTTAAAGACAAGGCCCTGCCAGAAAAAGTGCTTATTGGATACCTAGGTTTTCCTGTTAGGGCTTATATCCCCCCTCCTCTCAGGTGTTTTAAATGCCAGAGATATGGGCATTTTTAAGAAATGCCTATCATGCCATCCCCCGTGCAGCTCTGGGTTTTTCTGACCACTGCCTGCTCCATCTTATTCCAACATACAGACAGAAATTAAAAACTTCCAAGCCTGTTGTAAGGACTGTGAAGAAATGGACTGAGGAATCAAAGCTGAAGTTACAAGCCTGCTTTGACTGCACAGATTGGAGTGTTTTTGAAGCTGCAGCCATTAACTTAAATGAACTCACTGACACTGTGACATCATACACCTGTTTCTGCGAGGACATGTGTGTGCAGACCAAGACCTTCTGCATATACAACAACAATAAACCCTGGTTCATTCCTAAACTGAAGCAGCTACGTCAGACCAAGGAGGAGGCCTACAGGACTGGTGACTGGACTCTGTACAAGCGGGCCAGAAACATGCTGACGAAGGAGACCAGGCTTGCTAAGAGGAGCTACAGTGTGAAGTTACAAAAAAACTTCTCAGCTAACAACTCTGCTTCTGTCTGGAGAGGCCTACGGAATATCATCAACTACAGGAGACCATCCCCCCACCCTGCGGAAAACCTCCAGCTGGCTAATGACCTAAACAGCTTTTACTGCAGGTTTGAAAAGAACCTACAGTTCTCACCTCCCACCCACACAAAAGGATTATCTGCAGCCCCAGGAACTCCATCCCTCCTCCACTCTGACCTCCCACCAGCACTAATGATCTGTGAAGAGGAGGTGCGCCGGGTCTTTCAGAGACAAAAGATCAAGAAGGCTGCAGGACCTGATGGTGTGTCTCCGTCCTGCCTGAGAGTCTGCTCCAACGAGTTGGCCCCCATCTTCACCCGGATCTTTAACAGATCACTGGAGCTGCGTGAAGTGCCTTCCTGCTTCAAACGCTCCATCATCATTCCAGTTCCCAAGAAACCCTCTATTACAGGATTAAACGACTACAGACCTGTTGCCCTGACCTCTGTGGTCATGAAATCCTTGGAGAGATTGGTGCTGAGCCACCTGAAGGTCATCACAGGCCCCCTGATGGACCCACTGCAGTTTGCCTACCGGTCAAACAGGTCAGTGGATGATGCAGTGAATATGGGACTACATTACATCCTGCAACACCTCGACTCCCCAGGGATGTACGCCAGGATCCTGTTTGTCGACTTCAGCTCAGCGTTCAACACCATCATCCCAGGCATTCTTCATCAGAAACTCCTCCAGCTCAAGGTGCCCCCCTCCACCTGCCAGTGGATCTCCAGCTTTCTGACTGACAGGTGGCAACAGGTGAAGCTAGGGAGATTTACATCCAGCTCCCGAAAAATTAGTACTGGCGCCCCCCAAGGATGTGTCCTTTCCCCACTGCTCTTCTCCCTCTACTCCAACGACTGCACCTCAGAGGACCCTTTGGTGAAGCTCCTGAAGTTTGCGGATGACACCACAGTCATCGGTTTGATCCGGGATGATGATGAGTCTGCATACAGGCGGGAGGTGGAGCAGCTGATCCTCTGGTGCAGCCAGAACCATCTTGAACTTAACCCAGCCAAAACGGTGGAGATGACTGTGGATTTCAGGCGACACCCCCCTTCATTCCCCCCACTCACCATCCTCAACAGCACAGTGTCCACTGTGGACTCCTTCAAGTTTCTGGGTACCACAATCTCCCGGAACCTGAAGTGGTCCTCCCATATTGACACTGTCCGGAAAAAGGCCCAGCAGAGGTTGTTTTTTCTGCGTCAGCTCAAGAAGTTTGATTTGCCTCAGGAGCTGCTGGTTGTCTTCTACACCGCCATCATCCAATCTGTCCTCTGCTTTTCCATCACTGTCTGGTTTGGATCTGCCACTAAACAGGACAAGACCAGACTGCAGCGGATCATTAAGTCTGCGGAGAGGATCATTGGTACCGACCTACCCTCCATTGAGAACTTATATCGGTCCATAACCAGGAAACGGGCGGGAAACATCTGTGCTGACCCATCACACCCCGGCCACAAACTGTTTGAACTTCTATCTTCTGGTCGTCGTTACAGATCACTGAAGGTCAAAACCACCCATCACAGGAACAGTTTCTTTCCTCAAGCCATCACTCTGATGAACTCCTAACATTCACCTAGTCCTACCTGTTTGCTGTACTCATGACTTTTCATCCATTATTACATTGCACATAACTCTCACACTGCTTTTTACTTCATTCACATTATATCACTGAATCTGAGTCCACATTGAAATACTGTGTGATTGTATATTTTTTCATATATTTCTGCAAAGTGTGGTTAGTCCGAGTAAATAACTGCATATATTCCTGTATATATTTGCATCCTTTTATAGAAACGTGGACAGACTGTAATTTACTGTACATACTCTGGTTGTCATTGAATCCTTATTTAAATCCTTCACCTGAACAACGAGAGCAAGTTTTTAGCCAAAGTCAAATTCCTTGTATGTGTTGTGCATACTTGGCCAATAAAGCTGATTCTGATTCTGATTCTGATTCTGATTCTGATTCTGATATTGCTAGTGTGTGCAAAGGAAAGCAGAGGTGTGGAAGATGTGGTGGTGAGCATAGTTATGGAGAATGTGGAAATGACAGCATAATTAAATGCTGCAATTGTGGAGGGAATCACAGAGCAGCATATGGAGGCTGTGTAGTGAGAAAACAGGGAGTAGAAATTCAGCAAGCAAGAGTAGAGGGGAAGTTGACATATGCAGAAGCAGCAAAGGTCGTGAATCAACAGGAGAAAGAAGAACGCATTGTCAATAACAAGGAAGTAAAACCACAAAATTGTCAGACTAATATCACAACAGATAAGCTTGTTCTTTTTCTAGCCTATGTCATCAACTGCTAGCAGCAGGCTAAGACTAAAACTGAGAAGATAAAGATCATTGTGAAAGCGGAAGCAAAATTCTTTAATACCAAGGATCTATCCTGGGAAAAAATGCATGCAGAACTGAGTCAAGGGGAGGGAGCTGTAGAGGGGAGCCAACAGGTTAATTCATGACAACCATCCTCCAGTGGAACGCAAGGAGTCTGATTGCAAACGGGCAGGAATTTAAAGGATTTATTCAGAAACTGACAACAAAACCGGATATTATTTGTGTACAGGAGACATGGCTTAAGCCATCACTAGATTTCACTGTTAAGGGATATTCTGGAATGCATAAGGATAGGAAGGATGGGGGTGGTGGGGGTTGTGCAGTTTTTGTTAGACAAGGGGTGAAGTATAGGCAACTGATCACGGTACAAGAGCTGGAAGTAATTGTCATTGAGATATGGACTAAAGAAGGCAGTATGAAAATAATCAGTTTCTACAATCCATGTAAGCAGTTAGTCAAAAATGAGTTGGAGTCAATTCTCCAGGGCTGGAGGGGGAGAGTGGTCTGGTGTGGGGATTTCAATGTGCATAGTACATTATGGGGGAAGCACAATGACACTAGCGGAGAGGTTATAGAAGAGATAATGGAGGACAAGGAGTTGGTGTGTTTGAATGACGGTTCGGGCACTAGGGTGAATTTGGCGAGGGGGACAGAGTCAGCTATTGATCTCACTTTGATTTCACAAAGCTTGGCTGGCAGGTGCAGGTGGAGGGTAATTAGGGAAGGCACTATAGGAAGTGATCACTACCCAATAGTGGTTGATATTGGAATAGAAAATGACATAGATCAAGAAGGAAGAGACAAGAGGTGGGCATTTGATAAGGCAGATTGGGGAAAATTTACAATTTTAAGTGAGAGGAAACTGAAGGAAGTAAATCTAAATCAGACAGTGGAAGAGATGAATGTAGGAATCACGACAGCTATCATTAAAGCAGCAAAGGAAACTATCCCAAGAAGAGGTAGGGGAAAAAGGAAAAAGCTAGCTCCTTGGTGGACTCCCGAGTGTTCTGAAGCAGTTAAGAATCGGAACAAAGCTTTTAAAGTATTAAAAAATGTATTGAATATGGATAACTTGATCAATTATAAACGGGAGCGCTAAAGTGCGGAGAATAATTAAACAGACCAAAAGAGTTTTGGAGAAAATACTGTGATTTATTGGGAAGAAGTACACCCTTGGAGAAGGTATGGTGAACAATTAATAGGATGTCTGGGATAAGGAAGGAGCTAAGTTATCCAATTATAGAGAACGGGGACAGTTTGATAGTGGGTGACAATGAAAAGGCAGAGTATTTAGTTAAAATTTTCAGTAAAATAAGTAGTGCAGATAATTTGAGCTATGTGGAAAAAAGTGGAAGAGAGCAGACAAAATAAAATAATGTGGAAGCGTTGCAAGATGAGGCAGAATTTGAGAATGGGCTAAATCGGGAGTTTTCAATGTCTGAATTAAATCATACGCTAAAGAAAGTCTGTAAGACAACTCCAGGAAAAGACCAAGTGACGTATAAAATGATTAAAAACCTGAGTGACGCTGGTAAAAAGATATTATTAGAGTTGTACAACAAGGTTTGGGAAGAAGGGATATTGCCTACTTCATGGAAAGAGGCAGTTGTTCCAATATACAAGCCAGGTAAAAATCCAGGTTTAGGTGAGAGTTACAGACCAATCACTTTAACATCCCATGTTGGTAAAACTATGGAAAAAATGATTAATGAGAGGTTATCATATTATCTGGAGTCTAGAGAGGCATTAAAAAGTTACCATTGCGGATTTAGAAAAGGGAGAAGTACTACCGATCCTGCTGTCTGTTTGGAACATGAGATTAGGAAGGCCCAAGTGAATAAGGAAAGTGTGGTTGCTGTGTTTTTGGATGTTGAGAAGGCGTATGACATGATGTGGAAGGAGGGGCTGATTATCAAACTACATAAGCTAGGCTTTAGAGGGAGAATGAAAAGATGGATTAAAAAATTTTTTGAGTGACAGGAAAATTACGGTAAGAATAGGGAAGCAGTATAGCTCAAGCCAAATGATAGAAAATGGAACCCCACAAGACGGTACTGTTAGTCCCATTTTGTTTTCAGTCATGATCAATGACATTTTTTCTAGAGTTAAGGGTTCTGTTGGTGTCTCTTTGTTTGCAGATGATGGTGCTATGTGGACACGAGGGAAAAATCTATCATTTATTGTTAAAAAGTTGCAGCAGGCGATTGATGAAGGCTTGGGCAGTGGAATGGGGATTTAGGTTTTCGGTGGGAAAAACAAAAGCTGTGGTCTTCACAAGGAAGAGAGTAAACAGTCAAGTTGATCTTAAAATATATGATCAACACATAGAAACTGTGGAGTGTTTCAAGTATTTGGGTGTGTGGTTTGATAAGGGTTGTTCTTGGATGATTCATGTTGAGAAAATTGTGGCAAAATCTAAGAAGGTTTTAAATATTATTAGATGTTTGAGGGGAAGAGAATGGGGAGCAAGTAGAGGTGCTTTAAAAACATTATATGCAGCATTTGTTAGGTCAGTGTTTGATTACAGGTGTGTTATGTATGGATCAGAGTCAGAAACATTATTGAAAAAACTGGATATAATTCAATACCAAGCTCTGAGGTTATGCTGTGGGGCCATAAAAACTACTCCAGGTGGAGATGGGTGAGATGCCTCTGGAGTTAAGAAGAACTCAAATAGCAGCTACATACTGGGCCAACATCAGAGGATTTAGTGACAGTCACCCAGTACACAGTGTACTGAAACCTTGCCAAGAGAAGGAAAAGAGACAAATGAGAAGCTTTTGATGGACAATAGAGAATAAAGTCAGGGAACTAAGGGTTGCTGATAAAGCAGTATGTCCAACAGTCCCTCTTTCTGTAGAACCACCATGGTGCCTGGAAGACGTAAAGGTGGATTTTAGACTTTTAACAAATGACATAAGAGGGAGGACAAACAAGAATGAGGTCAATAACTATTTAGAAGGTAACTATCCTGACTTTATAAAGATTTATACAGATTCATCTAAATCGACAAAGCACATTGTGGGAATAGCATTCATCATTCCAGAATTAGATGTCATGAAGAAGGAAAGGGTTAGTGATGACTTGGCTGTGCGTACTGGGGAGCTTTTGGCAATCTGTTTGGCATTGGGCTGGGTGGAAGAAGTAAAGCCCAGAAAGGTTTTGATAGGGTCTGACTCTAGCAGCGCAATGGAAAGTATTGGGCAAATGCATTCAGAGTCAAGACAGGATTTGGTGATGGAAATTGTACATTCAGTAGGGAGAATCTCAAAGGCAGGTGTGGACATTAGATTAATTTGGATCCCGGCACACATTGGAGTGGAGGGGAATGAGCTGGCAGATAAATATGCAAAAAGGGCAACTAGGATGAGTCAAGTTAGTTGGAATGTGAAACATAGTAAAGCAGAGGTCAAGAGCATTATCAAAACGCAAATTAAAAAGAAGTGGCAGGAAGAGTGGGACAAAGGAAGTAAAGGACGGAGCCTGTATGGCATACAAAAGAAAGTAGGGGGAGCTAGAGAAGTTCACAGGAGTAGGAAGGAGGAGGACATCATATCCAGGTTAAGATTAGGTCACACAGGGCTGAATAGTACATTAGTTATGATGAAAAAACACCCAAATGGAAAATGTGATTATTGTGGAAACGATGCAACAGTTGAACATACATTTATGCACTGTCCAAAGTATGAGGTTTCACGGTTGGCATTGGTGGACAGTCTATACAGGAACAAAACCCAGCTCAATATGAAAGAGATTTTGCAGAGAAGTTCAAGGGATTTGGTCTATAAGGCAGTTTTTTAGGTTTATTAGGGCAATAGGACTAATTTCAAGGATATAGGAGAGTAATGCCATTTCGAATCACACTCCATTCCAGAAGGTGGTGGTAATGCACCTACAAGCTGTTTGCCAACCGCCATAAAACAGAAGAAGAAGAAGACTTTTTAAACCATGAAGGGAGTCAGATCAGCGTTTTATTTAGTGAAGCAACAGTGTGTTCATGTTATCAGCGAGAGACAAACTGCTGCTGAAAAAGAAACACAGAGAGGCAAAGAAAAGATGGAAAGTCAGAAGGAACTGTTGGATGTCATGAAGCTCCGAACAACAACAGGTATGTGAAACTACAATGGGATCAGACACGCTAGAAAAGAGACTTTGGGAGGATTTTGGTCCAAAAGATCTGCAGTAACTTACAGGACGCTCTTTCCTTTTTGGGGAGAGGTTAAGAGCCGTTCACACCAAGCACTATAAAGAGAACTAGAACTATAAAATTATAGTTTAAAATGGTTCTAACTCAAGTGGATCCCTGACCAAGTGAGCACCCCAAGTGGACCCCAGGATCCAGTCTGGACATATACAAGTGCATTTTCAATCCAGTGATTTATAAAGTGATTCCTAATTTCCTAAAGCCTCATTCAGAACATTCTAGTCCCACATAGCTATTCTGTGGATTTTCATCTGGGGGCAGCAAGCGGTGGAGAAGAAAAGTCTTTTGAAAGCAGAAACGGAGCCAAAACCTCCTGGTCAGCTTTTAGTTGTCAAATTTTATACATTTATTTATATAGATATATACAGTGGTGTGAAAAAGTGTTTGCCCCCTTCCTGATTTCTCATTTTTTTTGTATGTTTGTCACACTTAAATGTTTCAGATCACCAAACAAATTTAAATATTAAAGATAACACAAGTAAACACAAAATACAGTTTTTAAATGAATGTTTATTATTAAAGGTAAAAAAAAAAAAAAAAAAAAAAAAATCCCCAAACCTTCATGGCCCTGAGCCCCAAAGATAAATTAACTGTGGTTTATCACATCGTTGGAAAGCTGAGTTCAGTTTCTCTGGCCACACCCAGGCCTGATTACTGCCACACCTGTTCTCAATCAAGAGATCACTGAAATAGGACCTGCCTGACAAAGTGAAGTAGACACTTAATTTGAATGAGCGATTCGCTCAGCTTTAGTAAACTGACCAGACTATTAGTATGTGCCATTTTAAATATAGTGGATTGATGGTCTGAAAATTGATGGTCTGAAAATTACACCAAGTCAAACCAAAAGCAAATCCATATATTTAAATTAAAGATGTACAACACAACACACTGCCATCTACAGAAGTTCTCTGATGACTCTGCAATCGTTGGCCTCATCTCCAATGGAGATGAAGCTGAGTACAGAGGGCTTATCCAGGACTTCGTGGACTGGTGCCATCGGAACTGCCTCCAGATCAACGCGAGGAAAACTAAGGAGCTGGTGGTGGACTGCCGCAGGCATGGGCAGCCCCTCACAGCACCAGTAAATATACAGGGAACAGACATCGAGATGGTGACATCCTATAAGTACCTGGGTGTTCATCTGAACAATAAACTAGACTGGTCACACAATACTGACGCACTCTACAAGAAGGGACAGCGCAGGCTGTTCCTGCTGAGGAGACTCAGGTACAGATACATCTCCCCTGCGTCCCAAAACCACAGTTGGGAGACGAAAGGCAGGAACGGTCAACACAAGCGTGCAATCATAGACATGTCTCATGCGCACGCTTTGAGCGATATTGTGCTATTATCACAGCGTGATTAATACATATGTCAGCTTTATCAGGCATGCGCTACAGCGCGTGATCACAGACAGAGTGACGGAAATGTGGCTGCCAATCCGCGCCAACAGCCTCTCCGGCCACCACCGAGCATTTAAACATTTTTACACATTCATACCCAGTGTTTTGGGCACTGGAGGCAATGCGGGTGAAGTGTCTTGCCCAGGGACACAACGGCAGGATATCTGGGGAGAGCGTGATGCGAACCGCCAACCATCGGGTTATTAGACGACCTGCTCTACCTGCTGAGCCGCTGCCGCCCCACTTTTTCCTCCACTTTTCCTCTTTAGGAAAGCTATGGAGGCTCACCCCGCTCTCTTTATTTCCCTTTGATTGGAAATTACATCCAAAAGCCGCGCAATGTGGCATTTTCACTGACAAATGGCAGTAGTTCGTAGCTTCGCTTCTTGGCTTGTATAAGACAGAAAAAACGGCTGCAACCATTCTACGTCACTACCCAGAATGCATTGCGACGTAAACAAAAATCGTAATAGTTTTTTAAAAATATATAAAACTGGGAATTATTTTCAAAAAAATTAAATTCTAGTTATGTTACTAACATCAAAATAAAACATATAGAGCTAACATGCCAATATAATCGGTTCCTTTTAAGCTTGTGGCAGTGGTTCACTTTAAACCATGCAGGGAGTCAGATCAGCGTTTTATTTAGTGAAGCAACAGTGTGTTCATGTTATCAGCGAGAGACAAACTGCTGCTGAAAAAGAAACGCACAGAGAGGCAAAGAAAAGATGGAAAGTCAGAAGAAACTGTTGGATGTCATGAAGCTCCGAACAACAACAGGTATGTGAAACTACAATGGGATCAGACACGTTAGAAAAGAGACTTTGGGAGGATTTTGGTCCAGAAGATCTGCAGTAACTTACAGGACGCTCTTTCCTTTTTGGGGAGAGGTTAAGAGTTGTTCACACCAAGCGCTATAAAGAGAACTAGAACTATAAAATTATAATTTAAAATGGTTCTAACTCAAGTGATGGCAGGAATTCAGGTCAAGTGGATCCCTGACCAAGTGAGCACCCCAAGTGGACCCCAGGATCCA
The DNA here is from genome assembly GCA_020510985.1 of Pholidichthys leucotaenia. Classification (NCBI taxonomy): domain Eukaryota; kingdom Metazoa; phylum Chordata; class Actinopteri; order Cichliformes; family Pholidichthyidae; genus Pholidichthys; species Pholidichthys leucotaenia. The sequence continues at coordinate 79,102,892 of CM035841.1, forward strand.
GTCTGGACATATACAAGTGCATTTTCAATCTAGTGATTTATAAAGTGATTCCTAATTTCCTAAAGCCTCATTCAGAGCATTCTAGTCCCACATAGCTATTCTGTGGATTTTCATCTGGGGGCAGCAAGCGGTGGAGAAGAAGTCTTTTGAAAGCAGAAACGGGAGCCAAAACCTCCTGGTCAGCTTTTAGTTGTCGTATTTTTATACATTTATTTATATAGATTTAGATGTATATAGTGGTGTGAAAAAGTGATTGCCCCCTTCCTGATTTCTCTTTTTTTTTTTTTTTTTTTTTTTTTTTTTGTATGTCACACTTAAATGTTTCAGATCACCAAACAAATTTAAATATTAGACAAATCAGAATCAGATTTATTGCCATTGTTCATGTAGTACACAAACTAGGAATTTGTCTCGGTGCAATGCTGCAACATTAAACATGAAAAAATAAGAGAAATAAAAACTATACATGCAATAAAATGTAGAATATGAATGAGTAATACTAGTCAAGCATCCATCCATCCATCCATCTTCTACCGCTTTTCCGGAGGTCCGGGTCACGGACGCAGCAGTTCAAGCAGAGAAGCCCAGACTTCCCTCTCCCCAGCCACCTGCTCCAGCTCTTCAGAGGGGATACCAAGGCGTTCCCAGACCAGCTGGGAGACATAGTCTCTAAACTAGTCAAGCAATTTTAATATATTAGCGAGTAGCAGATATTGTGGAGTACCACATAGTGCAGTCGGTAATGCAAAAGAAAACAGTGAATTGACATGAGTCTGGTTGAGCTGCTGTATATAGTGCACGAGAGTCTAATAAGTCACTTAGTGTTCAGCAGTCTGATGGCAGAGGGGAAGAAGCTGTTCATGTGACGGGAGGTTTTAGTCTGAATGGACCGAAGTCTTCTGCCTGAGGGGAGGGGGGCAAACAGTACGTGACCAGGGTGTGAAGGATCGGCTATGATCAGGCCTGCACGCCTCCGGGTCCTGGAGATGTACAGGTCCTGGAGGGATGGGAGCTTGCAGCCGATCACCTTCTCAGCAGCGCGCACGACGCGCTGCAGTCTTAGTCTGTCCCTGGCAGTGGCTCCTGCGTACCACACGGTTATGGAGGTGGTGAGGATGGACTCGATGATGGCCGTGTAGAACTGCACCAACATCTTGGTGGGTAGCTTGAGCTTCCTCAGCTGCCGCAGGAAGAACATCCTCTGCTGGGCCTTTTTGATGAGGGAGCTGATGGTCGGCTCCCACTTGAGGTCCCCGGTGATGGTGGTGCCCAGGAAGCAGAAGGAATCTGCAGTGGTGATGGGAGAGCCTGTGAGGGTAAGGGGGGACAGAGGGGTTGTGACTTTCCTGAAGTCTACGATCATCTCCACTGTCTTCAGAGCGTTCAGCTGCAGGTTGTTGTGGCTGCACCAGGACGCCAGCTGGGCCACCTCTCTCCTGTAGACAGACTCGTCGCCGTTGGAGATGAGCCCGATGTGTGGTGTCGTCCGCAAACTTGATCAGCTTGACAGACTGGTGGCTGGAGGTGCAGGAGTTGGTATACAGGGAGAAGAGTAGGGGGGAAAAGTACACAGCCCTGGGGTGATCCGGTGCTGATGCTGACGGAGTCTGAGACAGTCTTTCCCAGCCGCACATGCTGCCTCCGGTCCGTCAGGAAGTCGGTGATCCACCTGCAGAGGGAGTCAGGCACGTTGAGCAGGGACAGTTTGTCCCGGAGCAGAGCAGGATGGATGGTGTTGAATGCAGAGCTGAAGTCCACAAACAGGATCCTGGCATAGGTTCCCAGGGAGTCCAGGTGCTGCAGGATGGAGTGGAGGGCCAGGTTGACTGCGTCGTCCACAGACCTGTTGGCTCGGTAGGCAAACTGCAGCGGGTCCAGGAGGGGAGTGGTGATGGTCTTGAGGTGGGGCAGGACCAGGCGCTCAAAGGACTTCATGACTAGAGGTGAGCGCTACAGGTCTGTAGTCGTTAAGTCCAGTGATCCGTGGCTTCTTGGGGACAGGGATGATGGTGGAGGTTTTGAGGCAGGTTGGCACGTGGCATAACTTCAGGGAGGTGTTAAAAATGTCTGAAGACAGGAGTCAGCTCTTCCGCACAGTGTCTCAGGGTGGAGGGAGACACGCCGTCTGGGCCGGGGGCCTTGCGCGGGTTCAGTCTGGAGAACTGTCTGTGCACGTCCTGCTCACTGATGACAAGGGCAGGGGGGGAGGAGGAGGGGGGGGCGCCTTTGAAGTGGGGACCGTGGAGGCAGTGGCGCTGGTGGGAGGGGGGGAGATGGACACAGCTGACGAGGTGTCAAAACGGGCATAGTGTTGGTACAGTCTTTGACAAAGGGCTTTGTCATCCTGACCTTTAGGAGCCTGAGGCCGATAGTTGATTTGCCTCAGTCCTCTCCACACAGAAGCAGGGTCATTAGCAGTGAACTGCTGCTGGAGTCTCTCAGAATACACAGATTTAGCTCTCCTCAGCTCTCTTCTAAACCGGTATTTGACCTCCCTGTAGCAGTCCCTGTCTCCACTTTTCAACGCTGCTTCCTTCTCCTTCCTGATCTGTCTGAGCTTAGCAGTGAACCAGGGCTTGTCATTTGAATACCTCACCCTGGTGCGTGATGGAAGAATGCTCTCCTCACAAAAGTGGATATATGAGTTCAGTGTCCGTGTACTCATCCAGATCATGCGTGGCTCCTTTAAACATGCCCCAGTCAGTTATTTCCATGCACGTGCTCAGCTTCTCCTGAGCTTCACTGGTCCATTTCATCGTAGTGCTCACAACAGGTTTAGTGAGCTTCAGTCTCTGTCTGTATGTGGGAATGAGGTGGACCATCACGTGATCAGATAGTCCGAGCGCAGCGCGGGGAACGGCGCGATACGCGTCCTTCACTGTAGTGTAACAGTGATCCAGCGTGTTCTTTCCTCTGGTGGGGCATTTAATAAACTGTATCGGGGGAGATCGTGGCTCAGGTTACTCTGGTTAAAGTCGCCAACCACAATAACCAGAGACTCCGGGAAAGTCTGCTCCGTTTGTTGAATGCGATCCGCGAGCGCGCGCTGAGCCTCGCGCGCGTCCGCATCGGGCGGGACGTAAACAGCGACCAGGATGAATGAAGCAAACTCCCGCAGGGAATAAAATGGCTTGCAGTTAATGAAAAGATATTCCAGAGCGGGAGAACAGTGTTGGGAAATCACCGTTACATCGGAGCACCAGCTGCTGTTGATGTAAAAGCAGACTACTCCTCCTGTGGTCTTACCGGAGAGCTCTTTGTCGCGATCAGCACAAAACAGCTGAAATCCCTCAAGGAGGAGCGTGCTGTCCGGAGTAGATTCCTTAAGCCAGGTCTCAGTAAAACAGAGAGCACACGAGGTGGAGAGGTCCTTAAAACGCATCAGCAATCTCAAAAGATAACACAAGTAAACACAAAATACAGTTTTTAAATGAGGGTGTTTATTATTATTATTAAGGGTAAAAAAAAAATCCCCAAACCTTCATGGCCCTGAGCCCCAAAGATATATTAACTGTGGTTTATCACATCGTTGGAAAGCTGAGTTCAATTTCTCTAGGTGCACCCAGTCCTTGTTAAGGCCACACCTGTTCGCAATCAAAAAATCACTTTAATAGGACCTGCCTGACAAAGTGAAGTGGACCAAAAGATCCACAAAAGCCAGACATCATGCTGTGATCCAAATAAATTCAGGAACAAATGAGAAACCAAGTAACTGAGATCTACAGTGCATCTGGAAAGTATTCAGAGCACTTCACTTTTTCCATATTTTGTAATATTACAGCCTTATTACAAAAGGGATTAAAATATTTTTTTTCTCTCAAAATTCTACACAATACCCCATGACGATGTGTTTTTAGATTTTTGCAAATTTATTAATAACTAAAAAAAAAAAAAAACAACTAAGAAATCACATGTATATAAGTATTCACAGCAGGAAGACAAAAGAAGAGAAACAGCAGCCTTGTGTGTAGCAGAATGGAATGTACGCACTCTGTTGGACAGAACAACATCATAGCGCCCAGAAAGACGGACCGCGCTTGTGGCCCTGGAAATGAACAGGTACAATGTAGACATAGCTGCACTTAGTGAAGCAAGATTGCCTGGTGTAGCATCAACGTCTCCTCAAACCAATCCAGAAGATCACTTTCCTCCATTCTACAGGGATTTCACTTTTCTTCATTCTACAGGAATCTCACTTGTTTTCATATTAAAACAACCCTCACTCACGGCCTGACCAAGGATGCTTTCCCCAGGACCCCAGTGTAAACAGTTGCCTCTTGCAGAGATGGTAAGGATCAGAATTTGCTTTTAAAGGGACCATAAAAACTCTGAGTCCAGATTCCCAACGTGGCCAGTTCATGTGGATAGCATCCACCCAACAGGAAACTAATGCTCTTAAAGGTCATAAACTTCTTAACCCGACAGGTTTATGACTTTTGACAGATACCAGACTCCTTTCCAGATATCACAGACCTAAAGAAACTATCTACAGCTCAACAGTACCTCCTAGTGGACACCTACGGAATGTGTTTCATTATGTATAATCTGACTGTCAATTTTTAGTAAACATTAAGTTTCTTTCAGCTTACCATCTTCCCCGGATCCTAAGAACACTGAAAATCATCCTTTTGATCACCGACCAGGGTTTGCATTAATTCATTAATCCTTGATCTAAATATGAGTGCATGTATTATAAACATGTATAAGAAATGTTATGTTCATGAGTGTTAGTCAAACAAATGTTAATATTAGTAGTAATGGTATAAATGCATGATCACTGAATATTGGCCAAGTCACTTAATTTAGTTAGATCTTATATTGAGCACCTAACTTTATAAGAACTGAATGGGTATTAATTCTTGTCTGCTATCATTCCTGGCCCCCCGGCTTTCTCTCCCTTTCATGGGATAATGCCACTTTTCATTTGATTGGCTGCTCCCAAACAAAGAAATGTTTTCACATTGGATAACGACCCGTTCAAACTCCTCTTTATGAAAGTTGATTGGTCTGTCTTGCGACCGGCCCCTCTTATGACCCAACGGTGCGCTCAGTTAAGAGTGAGGAGCCACCCTGCATGTTAGAAAATAGAGAGAGGAAGAGGAAAGAAAGAAAGATGAAAGAAATAAAAAGAGAATAAGGAAATAATGGAGAGAATGTAGAAAGAAAAGAGAAGCAGTTTAAGATTAAAGAAGCAGAATGGCGATCTAGATCTCAGAAAAGTTTTTGTTCACTTTTTCAAAGTTCCTTACAGTCTTCTTTTATCTAAATTGTTCTGTGTGAAGTTTGTCAAATCCTGTTAGTTTTCTCAATTTTCTGGTTACTGAGGAGAAACCATCCTTTTCTTATGAGCTAGTCTTAAATAGAGTCAAACTCTGAAAATATTTTTTTTCTTCACCTCAGAAGCCATTCTTATCCTAGATGTTTTTCTTAGATTTTCTGACTTCATGCCGTTAAAGTGGACCTTTAATTTTCCTAATTTGAAGTGAACAGAGATTGTTTTTGGACTCTCTTTCCGGCTTCACACCTGCCTGACTGAGAAGCTTCTCATTCAGTTTTTTTTGGTCTATCCTGGGGCCAGAGACCTCACAAATTCAGACTCCTTGCCAAGGACTTTTCACGCCGCTCTGAGACAGCCTTCACTGCTGCCACGGTCCTGTACGAGCCCCCAGCTGAGTCTGCACTTCTTATGGTTGGTTGTGAACATCAAGGAGCCTTGCAGCGGTATCTCCATCTCTGGGTCCCAATGATCAAAACCGAGCCGGTATCAACTCGCTGAAAACGTGGACCTTCAGCTGTTCGTAAGTGAGACTCCCATTTTTCCTGTCTGCCGGGTTAAACGGGATGTCCTAACATTCAAATTACAATTGAACATAACCAGTATTTCATGGTACAATTTAGTCTCTCAGCCATAGGATAAAGCTATAAACTGAAGGAAGACTTAGTCATTTTTATGTAACTTCCCTTCATTTTTGTAGATTAATTCAGAAGTTCATTTTTAGATAATCAGCTTATGAATTTTCCCCATAAAATTGCGTTCTGTTTTTGTTAGACATTTCAGCCTTCATTTACCGTTGAAACATAAGTCTGGTTTCTCCTTGGTTCTACAAAGGTTTAACGCTAGATTTTATGTTCAGGAATCCAGTAAGTTGATGTGATATCGGACACCTGTTATCATTTGAATGTGTTTATCCATCATTTGAATGCCATATCATGTAACCTGGATGAGTTTAATAAAAGGGTGAAAGAGAGAAGTTGAAGCGTTTTCCTTTCGCATATATATACTGTAGGTTTCTTAGATCGCGGCAGGAAAAGAACTCCCTTAAATTTTGAGACTGATCCATTAAGTAATTGAAGGTACAGAATTAATTACAATTAAGTTTAATGTAAGTGTCCTTTAGGACTGGTGCCCCTTTTTACGAGTGCTTATTTATTTTATTTAGTGAGTGCAGGAGTGACGGTTTAGCACTTTCCCCTTTCACACCCACTATTAAATAAAATAAATAATTCCTGTACCTTATCACAATATTTTATTAACTATCTACTAAACTCTATACTGGATCTGATGGCTATGACGACCATGGGTACATCTTCTTTTGAGAAGATGTACCCATGGTCACCTTCACTGCTGAGAAGGTGATCGGCTGCAAGCTCCCTTCTCTCCAGGATCTGTACATCTCCAGGACCCGGAGGCGTGCTGGCCGGATCATAGCCGATCCCTCACACCCTGGTCACGTACTGTTTGCCCCCCTCCCCTCTGGTAGAAGACTTCGGTCCATCCAGACTAAAACCTCCCGTCACATGAACAGCTTCTTCCCCTCTGCCATTAGACTGCTGAACACTAAGTGACTCTCGTGCACCATGTACAGCAGCTCAACCAGACTCATGTCAATCATCACTGTTTTCTTCCTGCATTACCGACTGCACTATATAGTTCTCCACAGTATCTGCTGCTGGCTAATATATATTTTAACTGTTGACCAGTATCACTTAATCTTATCCTACACTTTATTACATGTATAGTTTATTTCTCTTATCTTATCATGTTTAATGTTGCAGCATTGTACCGAGACAAATTCCTAGTTTGTGTACTACATGAACAATGGCAATAAACCTGATTCTGATTCTGATTCTGATTCTTTTGGAGTGGGAGATCAACTCAAGAAAGGAGAGAAGCAGAAGTGGGCTTTGCAGTTAGAAAGGAGATGGCAGCAATGCTTGATGAGGAACCGGTGATGATCAATGACAGGATAATGACTATGAGACTCCCACTACAGTGGAAGATGCATGCCACACTCATCAGTGTATATGCCCCAACAATGACCAACACAGAGGAGGTGAAGGAAGAGTTCTACAGTGATTTACATGAGACTATCAGGCGTGTACCAACTGATGACAGGCTGATACTCTTTGGAGATTTTACTTCCAGAGTTGGTTCGGACACTGAGAAATGGAAAATAGTGCTAGGCAGTCATGGAGCAGGCACATGCAATGCTAATGGAGAACTTCTATTTGCACTATGTTCAGAGTACAACCTTGTGATAACCAACACTCTATTTAAGCACAAGGACACACCCAAAAATACATGGATGCACCCAAGATTCAAGCACTGGCACTTATTAGACTACATCATAGTCAGGCAGAGATACATAAGGGATGTATTGGACACCAGAGCAATGAGAGGCACGGACTGCGGTACTGATCCTGTTATGCTGAGATCTAGATTAAGGATTTGGGGACAAAAACAGTACTGCAGGACTAGTGCAAAGCCACCACGGAAGCTAAACACTAGTGCACTGAAAGGCCAAAAGAAGCAGGAAGAACTTACACAAGGAATGGATGAAAACTTGAAAGACTGGGACAGCAACAACTCAGAGAATGACATAGAAGAGAAATGGGCAACACTGAAGGCTACGGTGTATCAGGCTGCGAGTGATGTATTAGGCTACCCTGAGAGGAAACATCAAGATTGGTTTGATGAGCATGATGAACACCTGAATAAACTACTAGAAGCAAGGAATACAGCTAGGCAGGAAAACCTACAGTGTAACACAAGGTTGAAGAAGAAGAAATACTCAAAGGCTCAGAGTGAGCTACAGAAGTACACCAGAGAGATGATGTCCAACTGGTGGGATGAAAAAGCGGACAAACTTCAAACTGCAGCAGACAAGAAGGACATGAAAACATTCTTCACAAGTTTGAGAGAAATCTAAGGCCCTAAAGCAAGAGGATTGATCCAACTAAAGGCTATGGATGGTGAAACGGTTTTGCAGGAGAAAGACAAGATCCTGGACAGATTTGCAGACCACTTTGACCAACTACTAAACAACCCTGGAGATCTCACTGAAGAGGCTAAAGAAGCTCTTGTGCAGCAACCAGCTGTATCAAGTCTGGATGAACCACCAAATTTTGATGAACTAATGGCAGCTATCAGGACAACACAGGACGGTAAAGCTCCAGGAAGGGATTGAATTCCAGCAGAAGTGTGGAAATTTGGTGGTGTTCAGCTGACCAACTGCCTGCACAAGCTCATCCAAGAGAGATGGGATGCCCAGAAAGTTCCTCAAGACTGGAAGGATGCAAGAATTGTGCCTTTGTTCAAGAATGGTGACAGGAAAGATTGTGGAAATTACCGAGGTATGTCACTGCTAGCCACTGTTGGTAAGATTCTCTCACATGTACTACTGAACAGACTCAATGAACACATCTCGCAGAATGTACGACCAGAAACCCAGTGTGGCTTTAGAAGTGAAAGAAGCACAATGGACATGATTCTCTGCTTGAAACAGGTTCAAGAAAAGTTTATCGAACAAAACATGCAGTTTTATGTAGTCTTCGACTTCAGTAAAGCCTTCGATACTGTTTCGCGACAAGGACTTTGGCAGGTACTCAAGAAATATGGCTGTACAGAGAAGTTTGTCAGCCTCATCGAGGAACTCCATACAGGTATGCAAGCAAACGTGGCAATGAGTGGTTCAGTATTAAGACTTTTCAGTAAGCAACGGGGTGAAACAAGGGTGTGTGCTGGCACCTGCACTCTTCTCGCTATATCTGGCAGCCATGCTTGAGGTGGCCTTCAAAGACACCTCAGAAGGAGTATACATTCAAACAAGGAAAGAAGCAGACTTATTCAATGTGGCACAGTTTAAAGCCAAGATTAACACATCGATAAAGGTAGTAAGAGAAATGCTCTTTGCCGACGACAGTGCTCTAGTTGCACACAGTGTGGAAGATATGCAATGCTTAGTGGAGAAATTTGCAAGAGCAGCTAGCCAATTCAGCCTCCAGATCAACATCGAGAAGACGGAGTGCCTTTATCAACAACCAAAGTTCCAGTTATTAACATCACTACCAGAAGAGATCAGCATTGGTATAAAGCCACTAGTCAAGTGCAGGACTTTCAAGTATCTAGGGAGTACTGTTTCAGAGAATGCTAGGCTGGAGGATGAACAATCTCTCAGAATGGGAAGAGCGAGCGCTGTTTGGAAACTTGAGGGAGAGACTGTGGAACAATCGACATGTGTCCATCCGTGTGAAATGCAAAGTGTACAGAGCGGCAGTACTGGCTACTCTATTGTATGGTGCTGAAACTTGGACTGTCTACAGAGTGCAGGTGAAGAAACTCCACGCGTACATGAGACACCTTCGAGCCATAATGAACATCTCATGGAAAGACAAGATAACCAACGTAAAAGTGTTGAAAGAAGCTGGTCTACCATCAATGGAGGACATGCTAATACAGATGAACCTGAGATGGCTCGGACATGTTGAGAGGATGGACCCCCAGCATCTCCCTCGGCAGTTACTTTTGGTCTTTGTGACTAGAAAAGCGCTATATAAGTGCAGGTTAGTTAGTTAGTTAGTAGTTACTCTACTCAGTTATGCGAGGGCAAACGCAATGAGGGTAGACAAAGGCTCAGATTTAAAGACACTGTAAAAAGAAACTTGAAGAAGTTGGACATAGACAGGAGTTCCTGGCAGTGGAAGGCTAAGGACAGAGCTGTGTGGAGGAATCTGATCAGACCTAAATGAAACGGTCATTGTCGCCCGCGACAGACTGCTGTGATGATGATGCCATGAAGCTCAAAATTGAGCTCAGGTGCATCCTGTTTCCACTGATCATCCTTGAGATGTTTCTACAGCTTAATTGAAGTCCACCTGTGGTAAATTCAGTTGATTGGACTTGATTTGAAAAGGCACACACCTGTCTATGTAAGGTCCCACAGTTGACAGTGCGTGTCAGAGCACAAACCAAACATGAAGTCAAAGGAATTGTCTGTAGACCGCCGAGACAGGAGTGTCTCGAGGCACAAATCTGAAGAAGGGGACAGAAAAATTTCTGCTGTTTTGAAGGTCCCAATGAGCACAGTGGCCTCCATCATCTCTAAATGGAAGAAGTTCAAAACCACCTGGACTCTTCCTGGAGCTGGCCGGCCGTCTAAACTGAGCAATCGAGGGGAAAAGGACCTTAGTCAGGGAGGTGACCAAGAACCTGATTGTCCCTCTGTCAAAGCTCCAGCATTTGTCTGTGGAGAGAGGAGAACCTTCCAGAAGGACAACCATCTCTGCAGCAATCACCAATCAGGCCTGTATAGTAGAGTTGTCGGATGGAAGCCACTCCTTAGTAATGGGCACATGGCAGGCTTCCTGGAGTTTGCCAAAGGGCACCTGAATGACTCTCAGACCATGAGAAACAAAATTGTCTGGTCTGATGAGACCAAGATTGAACTCTCTGGTGTGAAATCCAGGCATCATGTTTGGAGGGAACCAGGCACCGCTCATAACCATGCCAATGGTGGTGGCAGCATCATGCTGTGGGGATGTTTTTCAGTGGCAGGAACTGGGACACTAGTCAGGATAGAGGGAAAGATGAATGCAGCAATGTACAGAGACATCCTGGATGTAAACCTGCTCCGGAGGGCTCTTGACCTCAGACTGGGGTGACAGTTCATCTTTCAGCAGGACAACAACCCAAAGCACACACGGGCTGCACGGTGGCACAGTGATTAGCACTGTGGCAGCACAGTTTACCCTCGGCCGGGGGATCGCGGGGATCGTGAGATCGTGGGTTCGATCCCTGCCCCCGACCAACAGTGATCTGTGTGGAGTTTACATGTTCTCCCCGTATTGCGTGGATTTACTCCGGGATTTCTCTGGTTTCCTCCCACATGCTAAAAACATGCAGGTTAGGGATACGGGGAGCTTGCGCACGCAGCGACCGGCAGCTGGTGGCTTGTCACCAGACTGCAAAACAAATCTACCTACGGGTACAAAATAAGTAACCAAAAAAAAAAAAAAAAGATATCAAAGGAGTGGCTTCAGGACGACTGTGTGAATGTCCTTGAGTGGCCCAGCCAGAGCCCAGACTTGGATCCAGTTGAACATCTTTAGAGAGATCTGCAAATGGCTGTCCACCGATGCTTCCCATCCAACCTGATGGAGCTTGAGAGGTGCTGCAACGAGGATTGGGCCAAACTGCCCAGATAGGTGTGCCAAGCTTGTGGCGTAATATAAAAAAAAACAAACAACAAAAAAAAAAAACAACTTGAGGCTGTAATTGCTGCCAAAGGTGCATCAACAAAGTATTGAGCAAAGGCTGTGAATACTTATGTACATGTGATTTCTTAGTTTTTTTTAGTTTCAATAAATTTGCAAAAATGACACACTTTTTTCACATTGTCATTATGGGGTATTGTGTGTAGAATTTTGAGCGGAAAACGAATTTAATCCCTTTTGGAATAAGGCTGTAACATAACAAAATATGGAAAAAGTGGAAGTGTTTTGAATACTTTCCAGATGCACTGTATCTGAGCTGAAGGCTGAAATTTTAAGAGCAAAACAGAATTATAAATCAGAGTTGGAAAGCAAGATGGCAACAAAGAAACTTGGTTCAGCCTGGGCCAGTATGAAAACTATTGCAGGCCTACAGAGCACAGTAATCGTGTGTTTTTTAGATGGTTTTAATTCAGACACAGAGCTGGCTAATGCTCTTAATTGTTTTTATTGTTGTTTTGACTCCTTTGATTTTAGCACTGAAACCCTAGATTTGAAACAAAAACTCAGACAATCAACACTTTAATATTGAGGTGCAGGATATTAAAAGGGAGTTCTGCGCTGCAAAAGTGAACAAAAGTCAGGGCCCTGATAATATATGTGGGTGCTTGGTAAAGTCCTGTACACATGAACTGAGTCCTGTATTTCATTACATTTTCAATAAGTCCTTACAGACACATGTGCCCAAGATCTGGAAAGATGCCGTGGTTGTTCCTGTTCCAAAATCCAGCTGTCCTAAAACGGTAAACGACTTTTGACCAGTTGCTTTGACTTCAATTTTAATGAAAATTTTTGAAAAACTGGTCAGAGGTGAGGTCCTAAAGCAGACTGAGCATGCATTGGATCCTTTGCAGTTTGCCTATAGGCCTCACAGAGGAGTGGAGGACGCCACTGTCACTCTGCTTAACATGCTTTTTAAACATCTGGATTTTAATGGGACACATGCCAGGCTTTTATTTGTGGACTTTTCCTCCGCCTTTAATACAATCCAACCTCAAATTTTAGTTGAAAGGCTCCTGCAACAATTTGATTTGAGCAATAATCTGGTGGGTTGGATTCTGGATAACCAACAGGACGCAGAGAGTAAGGGTCAATGGTACATTGTCTGACCTAAAGTACTCTTCTACTGGCTCTCCGCAGGGGTGTGTTGTCACCACTACTCTTCATCCTGTACACAAACATGTGTCTAAGCAGACATGACAACAGACGCATTATAAAGTATGCTGATGATTCAGTTATTGTCAGTCTCCTCCAGGATGGTGAGTGGCCACAGCCCAGTAGTTGATGATTTTGTTCACTGGTGTGAGGATTCCTACCTGCAGCTGAATACGACAAAAACTAAAGATATGATTATTGACTTTAGGAGGAAAAACTCCCAGGCACAAAGTCACCGTACTAAAAGGTCAGACCACTGAATGTGTACAATCCTACAAATATCTTGGGACGATTATTGATAGTAATTTAAACTTTGAAGAGAACTGTGAAAGGGTGTGCAAAAAGGGTCAGCAACATTTGCATTGCTTGAGGAAACTTGAACACTTCCAAATTGACCGAACCATAATGACAATGTTTTATCGGGCTTTTATTGAATCTGTTTTATCCTTTTCTTTAGTGTCATGGTTTGGTCAGATAAAACTGAAACGGAGGAAATCCTTGGATCAGGTAGTTAGATGGTCCAGTCGTTTGCTTGGTGAGTCACAGCTGAGCATGACATCCCTGTACACCAGACAAGTACAGAGGATTGCTACCTCTGTTTTAAATGATGACTCCCACCCTTTACACTGCAACTTTCAGCTTCTTCCCTCAAGACGGAGGTTTGCTGTCCTAAAAAGCAAAACCCAGCGCTACAAAAAACAGCTTTGTTCCTGCTGCTGTCAAAGAGTTGAACAAGTTGTAACAATATATTGCACATAATTTAGGTACCTATTTATTAACCCCATTTTATATTTACTTATTTTTGTAGAATTTTATTTGAGTTCTAAATCTTTTATTGGGTTTTAGACCTTTGAGTTTTTAACCTCTTTGACTAATCTTTAACTTTTTAATATGACCCTTCTCTCTTATCTCTGATTTTTCTTTCATCTCTTTGTCTTTATACCCTGATTGATGGAGCCTTTAGTATTTTTATCATGTTTATAGTCAGCTTCATGTGTGCCTGTGTTGGTGTTGAATGTAATTGTGGCTTATAAATATGGATGTCACCAGACTGTAAAACAAATCTACCTACGGGTACAAATAAAGGAACCTGAACCTCAGTCTGGAAAAGGTTATAAAGTCATTTCTAAAGCTTTGGAACTCTAGCGAACCACAGTGCGAGCCATTATCCACAAATGGTGAAAACATGGAACAGTGGTGAACCTTCCCAGGAGTTTCTGGCCTACCAAAATTACCCCAAGAGCTCAGCGACGACTCATCCAAGAGGTCACAAAAGACCCTACAACATCCAAAGAACTGCAGGCCTCACTTGCCTCAGTTAAGGCGAATGTTCATGACTTCACCATAAGAAAGAGACTGGGCAAAAACAGCCTGCATGGCAGAGTTCCAAGACGAAAACCACTGCTGAACAAAAACAATATAAAGGCTTGTCTCAGTTTTGCCAGAAAACATTTTGAACATCCCCATGTCTTTTGGGAAAATACTCTGTGGACTAACGAAACAAAAACTTGAACTTTTTGGAAGGTGTGTGTGTATGTGTGTGTGTCCCATTACATCTGGCGTAAAAGTAACGGAGCATTTCAGAAAAGGAACATTATACCATCAGTAAAATATGGTGGTCATAGTTCGATGATCTGGGGCTGTTTTGCTGCTTCAGGACCTGGAAGACTTGCTGTGGTAAATGGAACCATGAATTGTGCTGTCTACCAAAAAATCCTGAAGGAGAATATCCGGCCATCTATTCATGACCTCAAGCTAAAGCGCACTTAGGTTCTGCAGCAGGACAATGATCCAAAACACACCAGCAAGTCAACCTCTGAATGGCTTAAGAAAACCATAATGAAGACTTTGGAGTGGCCTAATCAAAGTTCTGACCTGAGTCTGATGAAGATGCTGTGGCAGGACCTTAAAAAGGCGGTTCATGATTGAAAACCCTCCAGTGTAAGATAAGATAAGATAAGATAAGCCTTTATTAGTCCCACAACGGGGAAATTCTAGGATTGCAACAGCACAGGGATAGCAACACTCAGAGCAACAATCAGAAGGCAAGAAAAAAAAAAAAAAAAAAAAGCAAGCAAGAGCAGCTAATATACATGTGTACATATTACTATAAAATATATATATACACACACACACAGACACACAGTGCAGAGCATTGTAGCTGGATGGAATAAATATATGAATATATGAACACACAGTGCAGAGCATTGTAGCTAGATGGAATAAATATGTAAATAAACACCCACAGTATGGAGCATTGCAGCTAGGTGGAATAAATATGCAAGTATATAAACACACACAGTGCGGAGCAATGTAGCTAGATGGAATAATATGTAGATATATAAAAACACAGTGCGGAGCATTGTAGCTACATGGAATAAATATATAGATATATAAATATAAACACACCCAGTGCAGAGCATTGTAGCTAGATGGAATAAATATGTAAATATATAAACACACACAGTGCAGAGCATTGTTGCTAGGTGGGATGAAACAGCATAACCGTCTATTTAGTTATCCTACATGGTATGATTATGTGCCCATACATATTCTCACCCTCCATAGCGACCGGTATGTTCCTAGTTGTATGCCGGAGAGGACCATTGTGTAAGTCTATTGCATCTTTTGCATTCAAAAAAAACAAAAAACTATTAGTTTGTTACGTCTTTTTGCTATCTCTGCGAGCAGCCCTGCTTAGGTTGTACAGTCTGACAGCCGTTGGTAGGAAGGACCTACGAAACCTCTCGGTTGTGCACCTGGGATGATGTAGTCTGCTGCTAAATGAGCTCCTCAGTGCATCCAGTATGTCCTGCATAGGGTGGAACTCGGACTCCAGCAGAGATGACAGTTTAGCCACCGTCCTTCTCTCTCCTATCTCCTCCATCGGATCAAGGCGTTGCCCCAGGACAGAGCTAGCTTTCTTAATCAGTTTGTTCAGTCTCTTCCTATCGGCTGCAGTAATGCCACTGCCCCAGCAGACCACTCCAAAAGTGATGGCTGATGCCACCACCGTGTCATAGAATGACTTCAGCAGCGCCCCTTGTACACCAAAAGACCTGAGTCTCCTCAGCAGGAACAGCCTGCGCTGTCCCTTCTTGTAGAGTGCGTCAGTATTGTGTGACCAGTCTAGTTTATTGTTCAGATGAATACCCAGGTACTTGTAGGATGTCACCATCTCGATGTCTGTTCCCTGTATATTTACTGGTACTGTGAGGGGCTGCCCATGCCTGCGGCAGTCCACCACCAGCTCCTTAGTTTTCCTCGCGTTGATCTGGAGGCAGTTCCGATGGCACCAGTCCACAAAGTCCTGGATAAGCCCTCTGTACTCAGCTTCATCTCCGCTGGAGATGAGACCAACGATCGCAGAGTCATCAGAGAACTTCTGTAGATGGCAATGTGTTGTGTTGTGTGAGAAGTCCGCAGTATAAAGAGTGAACAGGAAGGGAGCCAGCACCGTTCCCTGGGGGGCCCCCGTGCTACTGATGATCGTGTCGGAAACACAGTCCCGGGTTCTCACAAACTGAGGCCGGTTCGTGAGGTAGTCCAGGATCCATGATGACAGGTGCTGGTCCACCCCTGCGCGCAGCAGCTTGTCCTTCAGGATCATCGATTGGATGGTGTTGAAAGCACTGGAGAAGTCAAAGAACATGATCCTCACCATATTCCCGGGCTTCTCCAGGTGGGACAGAGAACGGTGAAGGAGGAAGATCACCGCATCCTCCACCCCAATGCCATGCTGGTAGGCGAACTGGAGTGGATCCATCGCTGGTTCCACCAGGGGGCGGAGATGAGCAAGGAGCAGTCTCTCCAGGGTCTTCATCAAGTGGGACGTCAAGGCCACCGGTCTGAAGCTGTTCAGGTCTTTGGGGTGGGAAGTTTTTGGTACACGTACCACACAAGATGTTTTCCACAGCTGTGGTACCCTCCCCAGTTTCAGGCTCATGTTGAAGATATACGTCACAATCCCACACAGCTGGTCTGCACAGGACTTGAGGAGCTTTGCGCTGATGCCGTCCGGTCCCGACGCCTTCCTCGCCTTGATCTTCCTCAGCTCCGTCCTCACCTGGGTCTTGGTCAGGGTCAGGATGGGGGGCTGTGTGTTGGGAGTGGGGGGGGGGGTCGGTGGAGTGGGGAGTGGGTAGCAGGACTTGATTTCTTAGAGGCAGCAGTGGTTGTTGTGCAGACAGGGGGGAGGGCGGTTGGTCAAATCTATTGAAAAACAGATTCAGGTTGTTCGCCCACTCCCTGCCCCCCGTGGCCTGGGGGGAGGTATTCTGGAGCCCCGAGATGGTTTTGAGGTTTCTCCAGACCCCGCTGATGTCGCTCTGTTGCAGCTTGTCCTCCATCTTCTTCCTGAAGCTGTCCTTGCCTTCTCTGATCTTTCTCCTCAGCTCCCTCTGTACGGACTTCAGCATCTCCCTGTTCCCCGACCTGAAGATCCTCTTCTTCTCTCTCAGAAGTGTTTTTATCTCAGGGTTGATCCAGGGTTTGTTGTTTGAGTGACGCCGTATGGTCTTGGTGGGAACGGATTTGTCCACACAGAAGCTGAGGTAGCCCGTGAAGGTGTGAATGAGGCCATCGATGTCCTCACCATGTGGATCGCAGAGCTGCTTCCAGGCAGTGGCTTCAAAACAGTCCTTTAGAGTGTCCATTGTCTCCTCAGACCATAACTCCACAGTGTGCATGGCCGGAGGTTGTCTGTGCACTAGGGGTTTGTACACCGGTCGGAGATGAACCAAGTTGTGATCCGATCTCCCAAGTGGGGGGAGTTGTGAGGAGGTGTACGCCTCCTTAGTGTTTGCGTAGAACAAATCCAGTGTTTTATTGTCTCTAGTGTGGCATGTGACATACTGGGTGAAAGTGGGCAGAATGGGAGACAGTGAAACGTGGTTGAAATCGCCTGAGATGAGGAGAAGAGCATCTGGGTGTTCTGTCTGCAGCCTGCTGGTTACTGAATGGATGACGTCACGCGCTGTCCCAGCGTTCGCCGTCGGATTTGCATAAACAACAATGCAGATCACGTGTGAGTGTTCTCTCGGGAGATATGTAGGCCTCATGCTAACAGCTAGCAACTCAATGTCTTTGCTGCAGTGTCGTTGTTTAACAGTGATATGTCCCGGTCTGCACCAGTTGTTGTTAACATATATTATCACTCCACCGCCCCTAGTTTTGCCACTCTCTGGTGTTCGGTCAGCTCGTATCGTGTGAAAACCCTCCAGCTCAATGTTAGCATCTGCTGCTAGTTCAGTTAGCCACGTCTCAGTAAACAAAAGGAGAGAGCACTCCCGGTAAGTGCTATCATAACGGGAGATAGCCGCTAGCTCATCTAACTTTCCCAGTATCGACCGTACATTTCCCATGACAACAGATGGAAGGGAGGGTCTGTACCTTATATTTTTTGTCCTCCGCCTTACTCCAGCCCGGCAGCCGCGGCGTTTTCGCCTCAGTTCTCTCGGTATGTCGAGTTTTTCCAGTGGGACCGGGTGGCGGTTAAATGCTAGCAGCTCTTCCCTGTTATATCGTATCCTGCTATAAACAGTGGCTCCGTCCACCGGCTCAGGAGACATTTGGGACGATCTGTGTGTCCGTGATATAAGTGGGGTGAAAAAAAAAAAAAAGTGATCAAAAGAGAGAGGAAGGGAAAAAAAACTCGGAATCGAGCCGCTGTTGCAAAAGGCAGCCGACTGGTGTGGCGCCGAGAGGAGAAAAAAATGAAATAGGGCGTGTTGGGCCGCCGACTCTCGACGTACACACAATCTCCAGGTCTGTAAACAACATCGTCTTCTGTAATGAAGGACGTGATTTCTCCATTCTCTGTGCGCTCATAGCGTGACTTCTTCTTAGGCATCTTCTTTTTGCCCTTCTTGCCGGCCTCCTCTGCCGTGCCGCTGCCTCCACCAGTGCTGCCATTGTCATTGTCCTCATGTGGCTAAATTACAACAATTCTGCACAGATGAGTCCACCAAAATTCCTCCACAACACTGTAAGAGACTCATTGCCAGTTATCGCAAACGTTTAATGATTGCAGTCGTTGCTGCTTAAGGTGGCCCAACCAGTTATTAGGTTTAGGGGGCAATCACTTTTTCACACAGGGCCATGTAGGTTTGGATTTTTTTCCCCCCTTATTAATAAACACCTTCATTTAAAAACTGCATTATGTTTTTACTTGTTATCTTTGTCTAATATTTAAATTTGTTTGATCGGAAATATTTAAGTGTGACACACACAAAAAAATGAGATAAGGAAGGAGGCAATCACTTTTTCACACCACTGTATTATGCTCCTCTGAACTGGCTGTGCCTGTGTTTATAACCCGCTTCCTCATCAGCTGTGCCTATGCACAATTTTGCAGTGCTCTTATCAGATGGGTGGGCATTATTGAAATGAAGTGACTGCGTCTGTGTTCATAATTTTGCGTGTTGTTAGCTGATCACTGGCTAAAATTGGCCACTCCCTGAAGCACTCAGTCAAATTTGCACTGCCTTAGTAAATCTGTGCCATAGTTTGGTAAACGGACATATCTGCAGCAGAAGCAAGCTCCATTTGTGGCCAGATAGAGACGTGGGTCATATCATCCTTTAGCCAAGTCGTATGAAAAGGCAGCCCACAAAATCCTCCTTTGGTAATCTCTGCTGGCCGATGTGAATCTAAAACTTTTATTTTTGTTGCCATCACCATATTTCATAAGATGGCAATGACTACATGAGCCAGTTGTGTAACATTTTGCTATATTCTTTGTTTAAATTTAGCCAACATTGCCATAGAAATGCACTGAAATTGTCCTTTGTTGATACCTCAACGTGCCGTTGGTGCATTTTCATGAGACCGGTGACATAAGCGTAGACAGCCCTATATGTTAATTTTACACTATTTTTTTTTTTTAAATCTGCACTGTAACTTTGCATGTGGAACTTATAATTTGAAGTACTGTACAACCAAAGATTGAATGTTGGAATATTGGGCCAGTTGGGGTCCCACCCAGACGTCCTGTGTTTGAACTTTTTACTGGTGTAATCCTTCTCTCCTTCCTCTGCTCTCAAATCTCCTGGACCCTCTGCCTGAACACTTTCCTCTCCTTGGCCCCTCTCTTCTGTCTCATCTTTCCCTCTCTTAGCTCTGTCTAATTCAGGTTCTGTCTCTGTCACTGGTGGTATACAAACAGTTAAGAAAATATCAAGTGTCACATTTTGTCCTGTAGGATTTTGTTTGTCATGGTTTACATAAATGAAGAAAAATTGTATTTATTTTTTTTTTTTTTGTGTGCGTTTTTATTCTAGTGTTTCTTTTTTTCCCTCACTGAGAGAGTGTGGGGGGGGAACATTCATAATAATAATTTACTTAAATTACACTGTATGATCAGAGGTGGGTATAGTAGCCAGGAATTCTACTCAGGTCAAAGCAGTGCTATGAAATTAATAATTAAAAGTAGACAAAAAAAAAAAAAAAAAAACAACATTCTTGTTGAGTTAAGGGTACAAAGAGTAAAACAATCCACAATCGAACCATCACTATCAATCATCACACCTGTTTTATACTAACCAGAGATAATTAGGGCTAATTAGCCCCTACCATAACCCCAGGTAAAACAATAAACCTTTCCATTAATTACACATACCCACTAATCTCTAAAATACATAAATACTTTCCCGACTATACAATATAAATAACATAATAAATAACAATCAATAACAGCAATAACAATATAAATAATTCAATAAATAGTTCAAAATTCCTTATTTACAAAGCTAAACCACCCCTCTAACTTACCATACATGCTTCCTTCCTGCTGGTGTCCTATATAAGGCCCTCAACCCCTAACGGAGTCTTTTGCCCGGACACCCACAGGAAGCATGTTGGCAAAGGTATGTGAAATAAATTATCAATTATTTTACCAAATACTTAACCATACAATTATCTCCCATGGGCATTCAAATTAAACAAAAGACAGATCCCAAAATAATGTGTGCAACTTTTACAATCATAACATTTACCATATTATAAATACAACACAATCACACATACAATAAGTCATACAGTGGTGACACTTATCGTCACATTCTCCAACATTATGACAATTTTCTTTTATTTTTCTTCTTTTCTTTGTAAATTTATCTAAATTTGCAACCATTTTCCTCAAATTTGTAACTTCCTCCTGTAAAATTGACTTTTCTTGTACATTTGAGATTTTATTATAAATTTATGGGTTATTTCATGGCTAATTTTTTTTGTTTTTTTTAAATAAAATTACTTTTTTAATAAATCTGAAACGGATTGTGGTAAAGTTTTGATTTTTTTTTTCCTTATACAATTTACATTTTTGACCATAATTTTGCAGAGCCACAACAGAACAATAAGTTAACTCTGATTTAAAAGAAAAAAAGTATATTTAATGACATAAATAAACTTAAATGACCAAGGATGCAGTTATTTCTGCTAAATTATATATATATTCATAATTTTTTTTTTTTTTTTTTTTTTGAAATCTCCTCACCACCCAGACAGCAGGAAAAACCTCCCTTATTTTGAAATCCAACTGTTGGCACGTTTAGTTTGTCTGAATTCTGTTGACAGATTAAAGTCATTGACTTTGAATTTTGGTCATCTTAACTTGCCAGGTACATAATGGTGAACATGAATTATGAGTTAATATTGTAGTGGCTGTTGAAGTAAATTCTCAGCGATTCAGTCACTCTTGCCTTCCCCAGCATATGAATCCTGACCACACCTGTTAGCTAAGCGACTCTTCATTATTGTCTCCATTACCAGGGGGTTAAAACCACCATAAATGCCTCCACTGCTTACATACCTTTTCTGCTTTTTTTCCACACTTAAAGTACTTTAATAAGCTCATGCTTCTCTTGGACAGTGACGCTAGTGAGACACTCTGCCTGCCAACTTGAATAATCACGCAGGCAGGGCGCTTCTGAACTCCGCACGGATGACGGTCACGCGCGTTGTTCGTGTGCATGCTTGCGGACTGTCATTCCTTCATATTTTTTTCTTAAATTTATATTTCCTTAGTGTGGCTGCATAATTTCAAGGGTGACGACCTGCCACGTGGAAATGTTACCAGAGGAAACCCTGCACCGGATTGAATGTTAAGTGGGCAGACCAGTAAAATGATAGCAAAACAGCTTAATGGCAACTCAAAATTTAGTACAAAGAAGTAAAGTACATTGTGAAATGTTTACATTTTTTTTAAACCATTGATCTTTTCCAAAACACGAACAACCTGAATGAGTTGGAGTAATAACCCCAGTTACATGGCCTTTTTCGGATTATTCTGTTTACATGGCCACTTGAATAATTAGATAACTGCAGAAATCCAATCATAACCGGTTTATTAGTGTACATGTAAACCTGATCATTGACCTTGTTTATATGCACATGAATAAACCAGTTATGATTGAATTTCCGGAGTTTCAATCCAGATTAAGACCCTTAATCATTTTTTTGCAGGTAAAATACAAAATTATTGTCCTTTGAGACTATTTCACAAGTGCGAGGGAGCAAGTTACAGTATTTTATTCACAATTTAATCCTGAACCAAATAAAATCATTTTTAAAGCATGCAAACTGCTTCAATCAACATTAAGACCTTTAATCAATTTTTAGCAGGTGAAATACCATATTTATAAGCTATAACAGCCCTTTGAGACAATTCACAATTGTGACAGAACAAGTTACAGTACTTTATTCACAATTTCAGTCAACGTTTGCCAACGAAGCTTAATTTAGGCCGACTTAGGCAAACTCTGCATAACTTAACCCAGCGCTCAGGAACTTCTACAAACTGAGCACAACTTTCACCACTGTTTATTTCCAAATGTCAGAAAATTTTCAGTATGCTAAAAATTTTCAAGGAATACAACTTTGGCCAGCATTTGTTAACAAACACCAACTATCAGTAACTTTTACCAACTTTTGCCAGCAGAGCCAGACGTTCATTCATCGTTATCAGTAAAAGTTGGTCCAAACTTTGCAGTGTGAACCCACCCAAAAAAGCAAGTTCAGAATGGCAGGAAGCCTCCACAAACCCTGAACTTTATGAGCATTGCCTGACGGTGATGTCAGCTGACCTGCACTGAGTATTCATTTGTTTAAGTTAACCTAAGTTGGCAACAGCTACACATACACTATCCTAAGTTGGCAAAAGTTTGCCAACGGTGAATGCAACGTTGGCAAATGTTAGCAAAAGTTCATAAATTTTGACCATACTTCCCTGTCCTCCATTCTGCCCACTTTCACCCAGTATGTCACGTGCCACACCAGAGACAATAAAACATTGGATTTTTTTTTTTAATGCAAAGACCAAGGAGGCATACCCCTCATCACCCCTTCCCCACCTTTTTAGATCTGATCACAACCTGGTTCACTTCCTGCTTGTGTACAAACCCCAGGTGCACAGACAACCTCCTGTTACTCGCACAGTGAAGATGTGGTCCGAGGAGGCGGAGGACGCTTTGAGGAACTGTTTTGAATTCACTGCGTGGGAGCAGCTCTGTGATCCACATGGTGAGGACATAGACGGCTTCACACGCACCATCACAAACTACATCAACTTCTGTGTGGAGAACACAGAAGTTGTTCTCCACACACCCACCAAGACCATATGGTGTTTCTCAAACAACAATCCCTGAATCAACCCTGAGATAAAGTCACTGCTTAAGGAGAAGAAAAGGATCTTCAAGTCGGGAAATGAGGAGGATCTGAAGTCCTTACAGAGGGAGCTAAGGAGGAAGATCAGACAGGGGAAGGACAGCTACAAGAAGGAGGGTAAGCTGCAGCAGAGTGACGTCAGCGGTGTCTGGAGAAGCCTCAAAACCATTTCTGGGCACCAGAATACCTCCTCCCAGGCCATTGGTGGTAGGGAGTGGATTAACAGCCTGAACCTGTTCTTTAACAGGTTTGACGAACAGCCCTCTTCTCTGCCTGTCCACCAACCACTGCTGCCTCCACCTTCATCTAGTCCTGCGGTCCACTGCCCTCCCTCCACCCGTCCTGGGTATGATGTTAAACTGCATCCGGGCGAGGGGGTCTGTTGGACTAGGAGGATGATAGAGTGCCTCTTTACCTTCGCCGATACTCCCAGGTGTCCCTTGGGCAAGGACTAGTACCTGTTAGCCTCCCTTACCAGGGTTATGGTAAAACTCTCCAATAACTTGGTGCGTTATAATCCCCTAAGGGGACCAAGGGTTAAAGTGGTTCCAAGCACCCCCTTGCTGATCATATGAGGTGACAAATGGGGCAGCTTGTTTTCCGTGAGTTGTGACCCGTGTCAGTTGAGGAAGAGATCCTGGTTCTTGAGGAATGGATCTTGCTGCGGCTTTCACTAGTCCAACACAGTGCTTTAGCTCCTACTTCACTTAAACGGGAGGTTGGAAGGGCCCGGTCCAATCAGTCGGCTTGTCAAGGTCTACTCTGGATGTATTTTGGCAGTATAACATCTCCTAATCCCAGAAGCCTATGGTGGAGGGTCAATCGAGTAATTTTCACTTTTGTACTTTATTGCTCGAGTATACCATCCCTGTATCCCTGGTGCATAACCTGCAGGAAGTCCACAGCTCTGTGCATCCCCTTGTAGGGCTCTGAGGAGGGTGGGGAGCAGGGATGATGAATCATACTCTATAAAATATGGCTATTAAACAAATCCCTAAAAAAACAAATGTTGGAAGACGATGTGGATGACCCAGGGATTAGCAGGATGGCTCTTTCAAATGGTGATAATTGACAGAGGCTAATTGTTTGAGTTGTTCTCATCAGATATGCTTCTTTCTAAGCTGTCCCCTTTTGCTGTACAGAAAGGAATTTCAGGTATTGCAGGGTCAGTTAAGGATGTTAAAAAACTGAGGTCTGGCCAGATTTTGGTGGAATGCTTAAAGAAATCCCATGCTGAAAATGTGTTGCGGTGTAATGTGCTGGCTGGTGTTCCAATGAAGGCTTTTCCTCGCCCTTCTCTAAACAGCTGCCAAGGAGTAATTGGTACTCGAGAACTCCATGATATGGAAGAGGATGAAATGGCCTCAGAACTGCAACAAGGAGTAACACATGTGAAGAGGATAACCACTAAAAAAGATGACGAACAGTAAAAACTGGCACTTACATTCTGACATTCAACTGGCATCAACTCCCAGAAAGAATCCAAATAGGATAGCTGAGTGTAATTGTTGATACCTTTATTCCAAACTCGTTGATGTTTTAACTGCCAAAAGTTTGGCCATGGCTCTGCAGGATGTAGGAATAAACCAGTCTGCTGCAAATGTGGAGAGGAAGGGCATGAGTTGGCCTGTACAACACCTCCCAAATGTAGTAACTGTTTAGGCAATCATGCAGCATCATCGAAGGAATGTCCTTATTGGATCAAGGAAAAAGAAATTCAAACTGTCAAATGTACTAAGAAAATTGGCTACCCTGAGGCATATAAACTGGTAGGTTTCCCAAAGTCCAAATTCCAGCAGACTTTCTCCTCTGTTGTGAAACCTAAGATGCAGCCTGCTGAGTGTCAAACAGATCTGACCTTGTTAACTAAAGATAAGCCCTCATTAAGTTGTACTAAAAATTCCGGAGTCCCAGTTAAAAGTAAAATGAGCATTCAAAGCCTGACTACAATAAGTCAACCCTTAAGTCAAAGTCTAAGCAAGTCCGAAGAACAAAACCAATTGTCAAAAAGAAAAAAATCCAGCTCCTCTATTCAGGCAAAATCAAGCCAAGAAAATAAAATGCAAAAGAATGGGGAATCCAGAAGATGCAGAAATGTCTGAAGTCATGACTTGCCGTAGTCGCAGCCCTTCCCCAAAAGCAAGCATAAGGAGTGTGCTTTTGTTCTACCTACTTGATGGTGGGTAGCCACATTATCCAGTGGAACTGTCGTGGCTTTAAGGCCAATTTCTCTGAATTGCAGCATTTAGCTGCTAGTTTTAATCCCCTTGCTTTTTGCCTTCAAGAAACTCTTCTGCTATCAACCAACCCCATGTCTCTGAAACATTATACTGTGTATAATACATATGGTCCAAATGTGCATCGTCCATCTGGTAGTTCAACAATTTTAATAAGGAATGACCTAATTCACAGCCACTTGGCTTTAGTCTCCAACTTACAAGCAGTGGCAGTTTGTCTAACTTTGCATAAAGCAATAACCTTATGGTCTGTCTATATACCACCAGATATAATTGTGACACTGGAAAATCTTGATGCCCTTCATAGTCAGTTGCCATCCCCATACATCCTTTTGAGTGATTTTAATGGTCATAGTCATCTGTGGGGAGGAATTTGCTCAAATGCAAAATTCAAGATACTGGGGAATTTTATTGCTAAAAATGATGTATGTATTTGGAACGATGGGTCTCACACATACCTCCACCCAGGACATGGAACCTATACTGCAATTGACCTATCTATATGTGATCCTGAGCTAGTGCTGGAATTCTCGTGGCGGGTCTTGGATGATCTTTGTGGAAGTGACCACTTTCCACTAATATTGACGTCTACAGAAGTGGATGTGCAATCAAGAACTCCACGATGGCAACTCAAAAAAGCAAACTGTCCTTCCTTTGTTTCTCTGTGCAAAGAGAAATTCAGCCAAAAACCTCAACCACACTGTCACTCTGTTCAGAGCTTTGCTCAAACCTTAATTACAATTGCAGATAAGACTGTCCCAAAAAACATCAGCAAAGCCACATCGTAGGTCCAACCCATGGTTCAGTGATGACTGCAAAAAGGCCATTGAGGCAAGGAAAAAAGCAGTGAGGGTGTTGAATAAACATCCAACAACAGAAAACCTGACCAGATTTAAAATCTGTCGAGCTAAAGTATGCAGGATCATCAGTGCATCTACCAAAAAGATCTGGGATTTAACCCCTTGCACTCCGGGCAATTTTCCTAAAAATGCCAAAAAATAACGTGCCCAAAGTAAATCGAAAGCTGTTCTTCAACCCTTTGCAGCATCTTCATGGGGTTGGTCTCATTTAAAAGAAAACACTTTGAATTTTTTGGCAAAATAGTCATAATCTCTCTACGTGCTCCGGCCACTGAGTTACAGTCATCTAAACATACTGAACCTGAAGAAAATAAATTTAGCCACAGTGTTTTTTTTTTTGATACAAATGCTTGCAAATAACACCCAGCTGTCCGATCCGGCTGGAAAATGCAACAGAAATGTAGAACCAAGTGTTATCAAGCGGAGATCCAAATTTGGTAACAATACCACAAAAATTGAATATTTTACACAGCTTTGTTCTCAGGCTGTTCCCAGGCGTTTTGGAACTGTGCCAAATTGTGCCAAATGGCACAGTTTGGAAAAACGTCTGTAACTTTTGAATAATTCAATGTAGAGTCTTCATTTTGGGCTCTAATGAAAGGTCACATTCAGGGCTGTGTGTGTGTGTGGGGGGGGGGGGGGTTTGCCCCCCTCCCCCGCTACAAAGGACGGAGTTCGGCCCTCGCTACATGACGGATTACACTCGTTGCATGTTTCCACAGCAACGCCGTCACAGCGGCTTCCCCCCCTCGCTACTGTGTGTGTGTGTGTGTGGGGGGGGGGGGGTTGTCCCCCCCTCGCTACAGAGGACGGCCATCGCTACATGACGGAATAAACTCATATGCCTATGTGGCGACCGCTGCGCAGTCAGCGCGGCTTCCCCCCGCGGACCGGGGGCGTTCGCACTGTGAACGCCCCCCCCCCCGCTCCTCTTCTGCAGCGGGGGGGCGTTCACGGTCCGAACACGGCAAATGAACCGTTTATCGTGGCGCATGCACTTCGTACTTCGTGCACCGTACAGTTGTAATTTACCGATCGGTCAAGTCATTTTTGGATTACAGTTTTCAGGGAGAAATAATAATTTAGCTTATAGCACCTTACCTCTTCACAGCAGCAGAGTCCTGGCGAACTTCTCTTCCCCATTGTCAGACGAACGCGACGCTGGTCCGCTCGTGGATCCCGGTCAAAACATAATTCCAATATTGCGGTTTTGGTGAATGATTTACGACCTTTGTCGTCGGCCTCCGTCGGTCTATGATGACGGAAGAGAATCCTAAACGTCTATTCTGCTGGAATGAGTGCAGGTCCCACTTGTGGGTGTTCTCCATGCTGCTGGGTCTGTAGCAGGTTCGTCCAGCATCCTTTTTTTCATCTGCCGCAACAGTAAATCTCTCTTCACCCAGCCCGAACTTCTGTGCTTCAATTGGCTCCTGCATTCACAGTAGGTGGGTCCTCCTTCCTAGGTTTTCATTCATTGGTTCTTCAAGGTTTCAGAAACCCAATTCAAGGCTCTTATTAGTCGAATGAGAGGTCAATCAGATGAACTAATCTGTTCGCGGCTGTGTCTGCAGCTTTTTTTTTTTTCAGTGGCGCTTGGACGCCAACACCAACTACATCACCACCAACAGGACCATGCGTCCGAGAGCGCGCGAAGACGCACGAGTGCGCCCTCATGCGCCCTAGGACGCAGAGACTTGCCCGCCCGCGGTACAACGGAGCGCAAGAGGTTGAAGGGTAAGGAGAATGGACTTGAAATGCAGCATATTAATCATCAGGGTAATCTGCTGATTACAAAATATGAAATGGCTAATCAACTAGCAAAGTCATTTGAGAAGAATTCATCTATTGGAAACTATTGTCCTGAGTTCCAAATCATACAAGCACAAGAAGAACAAAAGGAAATAATCTTTTCTTCAGATAACTCAGAACCATACAACCAAGATTTCACTATGGAAGAACTTTTGTTCTCAATAAGGAACTCTCATGACTCTGCTGTGGGGCCAGATAAAATTCATTATCAGTTTTTAAAACACTTAGCCCCCCCCCCCCCCCCAGTGCACTATCCATTCTCTTGATGGTTTTCAGCAACATCTGGAAGTCAGGCAGTATTCCTGAAAGCTTGAAAGAAGCAGTAGTTATACCTGTTCCAAAACCCGGGAAAGATCATACTGATACCAACAACTACCGTCCAATAGCTCTGACAGGTTACCTCTGTAAAACCATGGAAAGAATGGTAAACGATCACCTTGTGTGAGTGCTTGAGTCTGAAGGCCTTTTAACTGATTACCAGTGTGGCTTCAGACGTGGTAAAAACGCTTGAGACCACCTTATCAGATTAGAGGCCTATATACGTGATAGTTTTATTAGAAAAGAACATGTAGTTGCTGTATTTTTTTGATTTAGAAAAAGCATATGACACAACATGGAAATACGGTATTTTAAGAGCCCTACATGGCATGGGTTTTGGGGGACATTTGCCCACTTTCATTTCAAACTTTTTGTCCAATAGACACTTCAGAGTCCGAGTAGGAGATACCCTTTCAGAGCCCCATGTGTAAGAACAAGGAGTCCCCAGGGAAGCATCCTCTCGGTTACTCTTTTTAGCATTAAGATTAATAATGTAGTTGGTGCTCTTAGACCAAATACCTTTTGTAGTCTTTATGTAGATGACCTCTGTATTTGCTACGGGGGAAAGACACGAGCACAGTCAAAAAGCAACTACAGCTGTGCATAAACAAGATTAATAGGTGGTCAGTCAGTAATGGTTTTAAATTTTCAAAAACAAAAACTGTGCATGCACTTTTGCCTGCTGCCCTGAGCTTTTCATAGATGGAGAAGCTGTCAAGGTGGTAAAAGAAACCAAATTCCTTTACATACAGACCTGTGTATTGACGACTGTGGAGCCCCACTTTGCTCGGATCGGCAGGAAGAGGTAACAGGGAAACGTCAGGGGGGCGGCATATGTTTATATATTAATAAAGAGTACTGTACATCTGTCACGGTCAGAGAGCGCATCTGTACACCAGATATGGAGCTTCTCTACATATCTCTGCACCCCTTTTATCTGCCCCGCAAGTTCCCTCAACTTTTCATAACGACTGTGTACATTCACCCGAGGGCGGATGCTGCCTCCGCCTCCAGCACAGTCTTTGATGTGGTACAGCGGTTGCAGTCATTTTCCGCAGAGGCTCCAAATTTTATTCTTGGGGATTTTAACAATGTGTCTCTAAAGAAGACACTTAAAAACTTTTATCAGTATGTCTCCTGCCCAACCAGGCGAAAAAAGACATTGGACCTGTGCTATGGATCCATAGAGAGGGCCTATAAATCTATTCCCCCTTCCTCCTTTATGATCCTCTGATCACAACTGTGTACATTTGCTGCCCACATATAAAACTGCTCTCAGAAGAGACAAGGTGAAGACCAGAGACATAAACATGTGGACAGAGGATTCAGTGCACTGCCTCCAGGAATGCTTTAACTGTACGGACAGGGAGGTGTTCACACTGTCCTGCGGAGATGATTTGGACTCTTTAGTGAATGTGGCATGTTCATACATGGCTTTCTGCAGAGACATGATCGTTCCACATAAACGTGTCAAAATATATCCCAACAACAAGCCATGGGTTACAAAATCAGTTAAATCCTGCTTACAGAGGAAAGCACTTGCCTTTAAACGGGGTTGTTTCTGAGTTACAGGTAGCCACAAAAGAACTGAAGGCTGAAATTTTAAAAGCAAAACAGAATTATAAATCGGAGTTGGAAAGCAAGATGGCAACAAAGAAACTTGCTTCAGCCTGGGCCAGTATGAAAACTAGTGCAGGCCTTCAGACCACAGAGCGCAGTAATTGTGTGTTTTTAGATGGTTTTAATTCAGACAGAGCTGGCTAATGCTCATAATGGTTTTTTATGGTCATTTTGACTCCTTTGATTTTTAGCACAGAAACCCAAGATTTGAAACAGAAACTCAAAGACAATCAGCACTTTAATATTGAGGTGCAGGATGTTAAAAGGGTGTTCTGTGCTGTAAAAGTGAACAAAAGTCAGGGCCCTGATAATGTATGTGGGTGCTTGGTAAAGTCCTGTGCACATGAACAGAGTCCTGTATTTCACTACATTTTCAATAAGTCCTTACAGACATAACATGTGCCTAAGATCTGGAAAGATGCTGTGGTTGTCCCCGTTCCAAAATCCAGCTGTCCTAAAATGGTAAATGATTTTAGACCAGCTGATCTGACTTCAATTTTAATGAAAATTTTTGAAAAACTGGTTAGATTTGAGGTCCTAAAGCAGACTGAGCAATCATTGGATCCTTTGCAGTTTGCCTATAGGCCTCACAGAGGAGTGGAGGATGCCACTGTCACTCTGTTTAACATGATTTTTGAACATCTGGATTGTAATGGGACACATGCCAGGCTTTTATTTGTGGACTTTTCCTCCGCCTTTAACACAATCCAACCTCGTCTTTTAGTTGAAAGGCTCCTGCAACAATTTGATTTGAGCAATAATCTGGTGGGTTGGATTCTGGATTTTTTTTTTTTAACCAACAGGACACAGAGAGTAAGGGTCAATGGTACATTGTCTGACCAAAAGTGTTCTTCTACTGGCTCTCCGCAGGGGTGTGTGTTGTCACCACTACTCTTCATCCTGTACACAAACATGTGTCGGAGCAGACATGACAACAGACACATTATAAAGTATGCTAATGATTCAGTTGTTGTCAGTCTCCTCCAGGATGGCGAGAGTGGCCACGGCCCAGTAGTTGATGATTTTGTTCACTG
Source organism: Pholidichthys leucotaenia (assembly GCA_020510985.1). Lineage (NCBI taxonomy): Eukaryota > Metazoa > Chordata > Actinopteri > Cichliformes > Pholidichthyidae > Pholidichthys > Pholidichthys leucotaenia. The sequence continues at coordinate 79,134,137 of CM035841.1, forward strand.
GTGTGAGGATTCCAACCTGCAGCTGAATACCACAAAAACTAAAGGTATGATTATTGACTATAGGAGGAAAACTCCCAGGCACGAAGTCACTGTACTAAAAGGCCTGACCACTGAATGTGTACAATCCTACAAATATCTTGGGACGATTATTGATAGAAATTTAAACTTTGAAGAGAACTGTGAAAGGGTGTGCAAAAAGGGTCAGCAACATTTGCATTGTTTAAAAGGAACTCCGATTATATTGGCATGTTAGCTCTATATGCTTTATTTTTATGTTGGTAACATAACTATAATATAATTTTTTTTGAAAATAATTCCCAGTTTTATATATTTTTAAAAAACTTTATTACGATGTAAATCGCCATTTTTGTTTACGTCGCAATGCATTCTGGGTAGTGACGTAGAATGGTTGCAGCCATTTTTTCTGTCTTATACAAGCCAAGAAGCAAAGCTACGAACTACTGCCATGTCAGTGAAAATGTCACATTGAGCGGCTTTTGGATGTAATTTCCAATCAAAGGGAAATAAAGAGCAGGGTGAGCCTCCATAGCTTTCCTAAAGAGGGAAAGTTGAGGAAAAAGTGGGGCGGCAGCGGCTCAGGAGGTAGAGCAGGTCGTCTAATAACCCGATGGTTGGCAGTTCGAATCACGCTCTCCCCAGATATCCTGCCGTTGTGTCCCTGGGCAGAACACTTCACCCGCATTGCCTCCAGTGCCCATAACACTGGGTATGAATGTGTAAAAATGTTTAAATGCTCGGTGGTGGCCGGAAAGGCCGTTGGTGCGGATTGGCAGCCACATTTCCGTCACTCTGTCTATGATCAAGCGCTATAGCTGATAAAGCTGATATATTATATCAATCACGCTATGATAAAGCGCTATATCGCTCAAAGCGTGCGCTTGAGACGTGCGCTTACAGTGTCTATGATCAAGCGCTATGGCGCACGCTTGATAAAGCTGATATATATATTTATCACGCTATGATAAAGCGCTATATTGCTCAAAGCGCACGCTTGGCTTGTCATGTCGAAGATCTGGCTGGCAGTCATTTGGAATGACTTTGGAGCACTGCTTATGGACATTCAACCCGCAGTCTGAGAAAGCAACAGAGAAATTTATGTTGCTGAGAGTCCATGTTTATCAGTTCAGTGCCCATCATGCTTGTAGACAATTTTTTGTGTTTGAGCATTCTATTGTAAGTAAATCAACAATATATAAGTTTCACCTTAAAATAATGCTTCCTCAAGCGCACGCTTGACACTCAAAGTGGAGAGACACTGAAGCGCACGCTATATCGCTCAAGCGCGCTTTGAGCGATATAGAGCTTTATCATAGTGTGATTAATATATCAGCTTTATCAAGTGTGCGCCATAGCACTTGATCATAGACACTGAAAGCGCACGTCTCAAGGGCACGCTTTGAGCGATATAGCGCTTTATCATAACGTGATTAAATATATCAGCTTTATCAAGCGTGCGCTATAGCGCTTGATCATAGACACTCATAGAGTGATGGAAATGTGGCTGCCAATCCACGCCAACGGCCTCTCTGGCCACCACCGAGCATTTAAACATTTTTACACATTCATATCCAGTGTTTTGGGCACTGGAGGCAATGCGGGTGAAGTGTCTTGCCCAGGGACACAACGGCAGGATATCTGGGGAGAGCGTGATTCGAATCGCCAACCATCGGGTTATTAGACGACCTGCTCTACCTCCTGAGCCGCTGCCGCCCCACTTTTTCCTCAACTTTCCCTCTTTAGGAAAGCTATGGAGGCTTACCCCGCTCTCTTTATTTCCCTTTCATTGGAAATTACATCCAAAAGCCGCGCAATGTGGCATTTTCACTGACAAATGGCAGTAGTTCGTAGCTTCGCTTCTTGGCTTGTATAAGACAGAAAAAACGGCTGCAACCATTCTACGTCACTACCCAGAATGCATTGCGACATAAACAAAAATGGTGATTTACATCGTAATAAAGTTTTTTTTAAAAATATATAAAACTGGGAATTATTTTCAAAAAAAATTATATTATAGTTATGTTACTAACATTAAAAATAAAGCATATAGAACTAACATGCCAATATAATCGGAGTTCCTTTTAAGGAAACTTGCACGCTTCCATATTGAACAAACCATAATGACAATGTTTTATCGGGCTTTTATTGAATCTGTTTTATCCTTTTCTTCAGTGTCATGGTTTGGTCAGATAAAACTGAAACAGAGGAAATCCTTAGACCAGGTAGTTAGATGGTCCAGTCGTTTGCTTGGTGAGTCACAGCTGAGCCTGACATCCCTGTACACCAGACAGGTACAGAGGATTGCTACCTCCATTTTAAATGATGACTCCCACCTTTTGCACTGCCACTTTCAGCTTCTTCCCTCCAGATGGAGGTTTGTTGTTCCAAAATGTAAAACCCAGCGCTACAAAAACAGCTTTGTTCCTGCTGCTGTCAAAGAGTTGAACAAGATGTAACAGTATATTGCACATAATTTAGTTACCTATTTATTAATTTGATCTCATTTTTTTTAGTTTTTTTTATTTGGGTTCTAAATCTTTTATTGGGTTTTAGACTTTTGAGTTTTTAACCTCTTTGACTAGTCTTTAACTTTTTAGGTTCAGGTTCAGGTTACTTTATTTGTACCCGTAGGTAGATTTGTTTTGCAGTTGGTGACATCCATATTTACAAGCCACAATTACATTCAACATAGACAAAAACACAGGCACACATCTTACAAAATAGGTAAATATAAAATATGTACAATATAATTTTTATAGCTTTTAATATGACCCTTCTCTCTTATCTCCTTGTTTTGTTTTTTCTCTTATCTCTTTCTTATGTCCTGATTTGTGGAGCCATGAGTACTTTTATCATGTTTATAGTCAGCTGCATGTGTGCCTGTGTTTGTGTTCATGTTGAATGTAATTGTGGTTTGTAAATATGGATGTCACCTGACTGCAAAACAAATCTACCTACGGGTACAAATAAAGTAACCCGATTCCTTGGACTTATTTCTGATAATAAGCTGTCTTTTATTCCACATATAAAATTTCTACGATTCAGACGTTTTAAAGCCCTTGATATTATTAAAGCTTTGGCTAAAACTAAATGAGGTGCGGACTCTGCTGTGCTGCTGCGTCTCTATAGAGCACTTGTAAGACATTAGAGTATGGGAGCATAGTTTATTGATCAGCAAGGAAAACATACATCAGGACACTAGAAATTGTCCATCACCAGTGACTAAGGCTTACCTTGGGGGCTTTCAGAATTCAATTCAATTCAATTCAACTTTATTTATATAGCGCCATTTCACAACAACAGTCATCTCATAGCACTATCAACTGTAGGGAGGACCCCCACAGTTGCAGAAAGACCCCAGCAATCAGGCGATCCCCTGTGAGCAAGCACTTGGCGACGGTGGAGAGGAAAAACTCCCTTTTAACAGGAAGAAACCTCCAGCAGAACCAGGCTCAGGGAGGGGCAGTCATCTGCTGCGACTGGCTGGGGGGTGAGGGGATAGAGAAGAAGAAAAGAACAGACTTGTAGAGAGCAAACAGCACGATGGGGACTCAATCTATGGGAGAGAACAAACAAATGTTAATGACCAGCAAAAAAAAAAATATTTCATAGAGAGTGAGGAAAGGAGTGAGGCCCAGTGCATTACTGGAGGTCCCCCGGCTGACTAAACCTATTAGCAGCATAACTAAGGGAGGGTTCAGAAAACACATGATCCCTCCCTAATTGTAGGCTATATCAAAAAGGTAGGTTTTAGCCCTATTCTTAAAAACAGAGATCGAGTCTGACTCCCGAATCCAGATTGGCAGCTGATTCCACAGGAGAGGAGCTTGATAACTGAAGGCTCTGCCTCCCATTGTACTTTTGGAGATTCTAGGTATTACAAGTAAACCTGCATTTTGGGAGCGTAGTGCTCTGTTAGGATGATACGGTAGTATCAGATCTTTTAAATAAAAAGGAGCCTGATTGTTTAGAGCTTTGTAAGTAAGAAGAAGGATTTTAAACTTAATTCTAAACTCTATGGGAAGCCAATGAAGGGAGGCCAGAACCGGAGAGATATGATCTCTCTTTCTAGTACCTGTTAAAACTCTTGCTGCAGCATTTTGGATCAGCTGAAGACTTTTTAAAGATGTTTTAGGACAACCTGATAATAAAGAATTACAATAATCTAATCTCGAGCTAACAAAAGCGTGGATCAGCTTCTCAGCATCACTCTGAGACAAGATGCTCCTAATCTTGGCAATATTACGCAAATGATAGAAGGCAGTCTTAGAAACAAATTTAATATGTGAATTGAAGGACAAATCCTGATCAAAAATAACTCCAAGGTTCCTCACAGAGCTATTAAGAGAAAGAGTAACTGCATCCAAACTGAAAGTTTGATTTGGAAAGGAATTTCTAAGGTTTTCTGGACCAACAAGAATGACTTCAGTCTTATCTGAATTTAATAGCAGGAAATTACAAGTCATCCAAACTTTGATTTCCTTAAGACAGGCTTCTAACTTGGCTAATTGATTAGTATCATCTGGCTTCATTGACAGGTATAATTGTGTGTCATCTGCATAACAGTGAAAATGTATACAGTGCTTTCTAATAATGTTGCCTAACGGAAGCATATATAAACTAAAAAGAGTAGGGCCAAGCACAGATCCCTGTGGAACTCCATGACTAAGCTTTGAGCTGAGAGGTTCCAGTTTGTTCATGTAAATGATGAGTTTTCTATCAGATAAATAAGATCTAAACCACTGCAACGAAGTTCCATTAAGTCCAACATAGTGTTCTAATCTATCAAGTAGAATATTATGATCAATAGTATCAAAAGCTGCACTAAGATCTAAAAGGACAAGTACAGAAACTAGTCCATTATCAGATGCAATGAGGAGGTCGTTAGTGACCTTCGCTAAGGCTGTTTCAGTGCTATGATGGATTCTAAACCCAGATTGAAACTCCTCAAATAAACCATTTCCCTGCAGGTGGTCAAATAATTGCATAGCAACAACTCTTTCTAAGATTTTTGAAATGAAAGGGAGATTAGAGATTGGTCTATAGTTAGCTAAAGCTCCTGGATCTAGCGTTGGCTTTTTGAGTAAGGGTTTAATTACAGCCGTTTTAAAAGCCTGCGGTACATGGCCTAAAGTTAATGAAGAATTGATTATATGAAGAATAAAGCTACCAATAAGTGGGAAGACTTCTTTAAATAACCTGGTAGGAATAAGGTCTAAAAGACAAGTTGAAGGTTTGGATGAGGAAACTATTTTGTCTAACTCACAAAGGTCGATTGGAGTAAACTCATCAAGACAGACATCAATAGAAGGAGTTGTAGTAGTTACAGTATTTAAGTTAACTGTGGGAAGAATCTGATTGATTTTATCTCTGATGGATGAAATTTTATTATTGAAAAAGTTCATAAAGTCCTGACTAGTAAGCTCTAAGGGGATGCTAGGATTGACAGAGTCCTGACTCTTTGTCAACCTGGCTACAGTACTGAAAAGAAACCTGGGATTATTCTTGTTCTCTTCTATTAATGCAGAGTAATAACTCGTTCTAGCTTTTCTAAGAGATTTTTTATAAATTAAAAGATGATTTCTCCAAGCTAAATAGATTTCATCTAAATTAGTAGAGCGCCATTTTCTTTCTAATTGACGAGTCTTCTGTTTTAAGCTACGAGTTTCTGTGTTGAACCAAGGAGTTAAAAATCTCTGATTAGACTTTTTCTTTTTTAAGGGGGCCACCAAGTCTAGAGCCTGATGTAGAGAAGCTGAAACACTATCCACCATGTTATCAATTACAGAAGGAGCAAGCTGTCTATAGCTTATTTCCGTTGTGTTGACACATGGCATAGAGGAAACAATCTGCATAAATTTGGAAACAGCATCATCTGAGAGGCATCTACTGTGATAATATTTTTCTTTAGGAGCCAAATAGTCAGAAATAGTAAAATCAAAGGTTAACAGACAATGGTCTGACAGTACAGGGTTATGAGGAGACACTACCAGATTTTCTATTTCTATGCCATATGTCAGAACAAGGTCCAATGTATGGTGGAGGTAATGAGTAGAATTTCCTACTTTCTGAGAAAACCCAATCGAGTCTAATATTGAATTAAAAGCCACATTAAGGCAGTCACTATCTACATCCACATGTATATTAAAGTCCCCTACTATAATTATTCTATCAGATTTCAGCACTAAATCAGCTAAGAAATCAGGAAATTCGGATAAAAATTCTGAATAGGTTGATGGGGGACGATAAACTATGGCAAATAAAATTGGGTTTAACCTGGAATTGCTAAAGTGCCCAATACTGAGGACCAGGCCCTCAAAGGAATTATAACATGTTTTTTGCTTTACATTAACTAGTAATTTGGAATGGTAAATTGCTGCTACTCCTCCTCCACGACCAGAACTTCTGGGATTTTGACAGTTTAAATAACCAGAGGGAGTTGATTCATTTAAACCAACATAATCCTCTTGTCCTAACCAAGTCTCTGTAAGGGAAATTAAATCAATCTGATGATCAATTAACAGATCATGGACTAACAGAGACTTGGGAGTTAGAGACCTAATATTTAATAAACCACATTTAATTTTTAAATTATGAGGAGGAACAGAGGCCAAATCATTCAATTTAGAGGCTTTATGTTTAATTTGAGTTTTACCAATATTTTGCTTTATCACTTTGGGATGCTTATACATTATATTTTTATTTACTTTGGAGGGAGCAGACAACGATTCTCTGATGGGGAAGACAGGGGCTAAGCTGAGGGGTGGCGGATGAAGAGGAGCTGCAGAGAGGCGTGTAAGACTGCGACTCTGCTTCCTGGTCCCAACTCTGAGTAGTCATGGTTTTGGAAATTTGGATAAAAAAGATGCCAGATTGTTAGATAAATGAGAAGCACCATCCAAAGTGGGATGAATGCTGTCTCGTCTCATAAGACCAGGTTTTCCCCAAAAAGAGCTCCAATTGTCAATGTAGCCCACGTCATTTTTAGGACACCACACAGACAGCCAGCGGTTCAAGGATGACGAGCGACTAAACATGTCATCACTGGTCAGATTGGGGAGGGGCCCAGAGAATACTACAATGGCAGACATCGTTTTTGCAAAGTCACACACCGATTCTACATTAAGTTTCGTGACTTCCGACTGCCGGAGACGGATGTCATTAATGCCGGCGTGAATAACAATTGTGGAATATTTACAGTTACTTTTAGCCAGCATTTTCAAATTTGACTCGATGTCGCCTGCTCTGGCCCCAGGAATGCATGTGACTATGGCCGCTGGAGTCTCTAGGTTCACGTTTCTGACTACAGAGTCGCCAATGATCAGAGTTTTTTCCTCAGCGGGTGTGTCGCTGAGCGGGGAAAAACGATTAGAAACGTGAACAGGTTGGTGGTGAACCGGGGCTTTGCGACTAGGCTTCCTTCTCACCGTCACCCACCCAGTCTCCTCGCTGCAGAGGAGAGCCGGGGAACCGCTGACAGGGGGGCCTAAGCTAGCTAGCTCCGCTGCAGCTAAGGGGCGTCCGTCGAGATTAACTGGCGCAGACGGTGTTTCAATGCAGCGGAGCCGGGATTCCAAATCAGACAACCTCGCCTCGAGCGCCTCAAAAAGACATTTATTACATTTACCGTTATCACTAAAAGAGGCAGAGGTGTAGCTAAACATCTGACAGAGAGAGCACACCAGAGGAGGAGAGGAAAGAGAGGTAGTAGCCATAGCTAGTGGCTCGAGAGCTGGAGAGCTGGAGAGCAAACCACACAGGCAGACAGCAAAACAGGAAGTGACAATACGTTACCACAAGGAAGTGACGATCTCGAAAACACTGGAACCTCTCCTGTTTAGTTTGTATGTTGCAAACGAGCCTTCACTTCACAACAGGCGCCTAATATTGGCTCTCCAGCATATGGTTAAACTTAAAGCTGACCATAGAAATCGAGCCTACTCTGCAGTTTTTCACCCTCGATTTCTGCAGATGTACTGTATTAGGTCAGACCTAAGAGCATCACTCCTTTTGGACTCTGTATAGAACCTTTCCTGGTAAAAATTAAGCCCTGATATGAGCAACGTGACACAGTTTTGTTCCATTCCACCGTAGAGTTTGAGGAATCCCAGTATCATTCTGGATCTGAGCCAAAACAAAAAGGCATTCACCCAAATGTGTACCAGCAGCAGATCTTGGACATAAAGTGCCATTTTCCTCACCATATTTCCATATACTCGGACAGATCTAAAGTAGATGGCTCAGTCTCTGCTGCAGTTGTCACCGGGCACAATCAGCATGGTTTGCGGATTCCCAAACAATGTTCAGTTTTTACAGCAGAGGCTCATGCTTTGCTTCTAGCATTGGAACACATTGAGAGAACGAAACAACAGAGCTCCTTAATTTTTACGGACTCCAGATCCTGTCTTCAGGCACTTGGGTTTTTAAAGACTGATCACCCCATTATTGTCTGGATTTTAGAGAAACTAGTTGTTTTTTTGTTTTTTTTTTTAAAACGGAAACATAATGTTAATATCATATTCTGTCGGATCCCCAGCCATGTTGGCCTGTTAAGTAAAGAGCAGGCAGACATTGCTGCCAAGAGAGCCCTTACCCAAGAAGACACTCAATGCCAGGTTCCAGCCTCAGACCTCAGGCCTCTAATAACCTTCTATATTTTAAAGAAGTGACAGACTGAATGGGACACATGCACTGCAAAGAAACTGCATGATATTAAGCCTGCAATAAGCCATAGACACTTGCATCACTTTCAAAACCAACATGATGAGGTAATGTACACTCGATGCCGTATTGGCCACTCTAGGCTTATGCACAGCTTTTTATTAAAAGGTGAAGCACCACCATCTTGTCAGTTTTGTTGAGTTTTTTGTTTTTTTTTAATCAAAGCACATTTTACTTGACTGTCCTGCTCTCATGACAGCAAGACAACGTTTTTATATTCAAGTCACTGAAGGATATTTTTAATAAGGCACCACCAAAGAAAATGTTAGGGTTTTTAGCACATGTGCATCTGAAGCATCTTATTTAATTTTTTCTAGTTTATTGTATCTACATATTTATCTTGTTGTATTTATTTATTTATTCTTTCATTTATCATACTATCTCTATATAATTTTTAACTCAATTTTCTTATTAGTTCTAATTTTGCCATGAAATAGCCATAGATGCTGACATGGCACTAAACAAGAACACTCACTCTCTCACTCTACTAACACCTACTCAGCCCGACTCTACTTGACTCTACTCCACTCGACACGGTGTGGTTGGTTTTCCATTACAACTGAGTACTACCTCAAATTGGGTGGGATCTTTACGACAAGGCAGCCCGACACGCCCGTGACATCACTTGTGTGTGACACAAGCAAAACACTAGATGGAGGATATCAAGGCGATGGTATACTTGCTGCTTGCACCATATGGCTTTTTGTCAGAGTAAAGGCAAAAAGGGGAGCCAGAGAAGGCTACAGGCGGCGAGATGAAACACTCTGGAAAAGTACTGGAGAATTCAGGAAGCCATAGAGAAGTATAAAGCCGAAGACCTGAGCATATGAACTAGATCACATATGCAGGTAAGCTAATGATTGCTAATGCTGGTTTGCTGCAGTCATTAATAAGTCCCCTGCCCTACATTGTAATGGCGGAAAGTTATCACTATTGGGTATTAAAATATGTGTGTGTGTGTTTCAGATGGGTCTCTTGTGGCAAAATTATCGCTTCAAACCGTCGGTCTGGGTGTTTAACCGAGCCTCCCAGTGGTGGGACGTCACCCCAGCTTCACAAACGCACAGGGGTTGATTGATTGATTTTATTTCAACATCCAGGCAAAAAATAAAAAAAAATAAAATGAAAATCAAAACCAAAAAAAAATAAAATGTTCGAAAGGAGTGGAAAGAAGCCACCACTTTTATAGTCCCACCCCTTCTCCATACCCAATAAATTATATCATTCTAGTCATTATTCATCCCACAATTACATTAATTATAAAGTACCATAATATACCTTATAATTAAATTATGCAACAGAAATGATACAACAGTGATAGTTTATATTGACAATAATGCCAACATCTAACAAAAATTGTAATAATATATAAATACTTGTGGCATGTGTAATATAATTATAGACAACATTATCATCATCATAATCACCATATATACCACCATATACCCCCACATGGCTTACAATACGTAGGCTCAAAAAGTAATAATAATAATAGGTAGCCCTATGGTAGTTACAACAATAATAATACCACCTGGCCTATATAATACTTAAAATAATTCCATCCTAACAACAATCCTAATACTATAATTCTGGTAATAATGATATCAATAATAATAGTACTCAGCATATATATATATATTCACAATAACAACCTCTCTTCATTGAAGACACATTGTAATATTATTGTCCTTTATTTTTATATTGCTCAAAAATCATTTCTTTATAAGTTGATTTAAATATATGGATGTTTGGACATTGCCTGTGTTTCTCCCCCAACCCATTCCATAATTTTACCCCACACACAGAAACACAAAAACCCTTCCTAGTAGATCTTACTAGGTGCATTTTAAATTTTGTATTCCCACGTAAATTATATTTCCCTTCTCTCTCACTGAAAAGATTTTGTATATTGTGTGGCAAACAGTTTTTACTGACTTTAAATATTAACTGTGCTGTATAATAAGCAAACAGATCCCGTAATTTCAATAACTTTGAATGTAAAAACAATAAATTAATATGTTCAAGATACCCGACTTTGTGTATAGCACGGAGTGCCCTTTTTTGTAATATTAGCAATGAATTAAGTGTACTTTAATAATTGTTAGCCCAGACCTCTGTACAATAGGTAAAGTATGGAAGTACTAATAAGCAATACAAGATATGAAGCGATTTGTAATCTAGGACTTGCTTAATTTTATTTATAATTGCAATATTTTGTGCGACTTTGTATGTATCTGACGTGTGGTTTCCAACTTAATTTATCATCTAGTATTATACCCCAAAATTTGATCTCAACATTTTCAATAATTGCATTATCTATATGAATATGTATATGATTCTTTATTTTTTAGTTACCAAATATCATTACCTTAGTTTTATCTATATTTAGTGATAATTTATTACAATCCATCCATTTTTTTAAGCTTATTTAATTCATTATTTAGAGTATGGATTAGTTGATTATAATTATTTCCAGAATAAAATATATTGGTGTCATCAGCAAATATTATTTTTTAATAATTTAGAAACTTGGAATATATCATTTTTTTTTATATATATATATATATATATATATTCAATTCAACTTTATTTATATAGCGCCATTTCACAACAACAGTAATCTCATAGCACTATCAACTGTAGGGGGGAACCCCCACAGTTGCAGAAAGACCCCAGCAATCAGGCGATCCCCTGTGAGCAAGCACTTGGTGACGGTGGAGAGGAAAAACTCCCTTTTAACAGGAAGAAACCTCCAGCAGAACCAGGCTCAGGGAGGGGCAGTCATCTGCTGCGACTGGCTGGGGGGTGAGGGGATAGAGAAAAAGAAAAGAACAGACATGTAGAGAGCAAACAGCACGATGGGGACTCAATCTATGGGAGAGAACAAACAGATGTTAATGACCAGCAAAAAAAAAAAAAAAAAAAAAAAAAAAAAAAATTCATAGTGAGGAAAGGAGTGAGGCCCAGTGCATTACTGGAGGTCCCCCGGCTGACTAAACCTATTAGCAGCATAACTAAGGGAGGGTTCAGAAACACATGATCCCTCCCTAATTGTAGGCTATATCAAAAAGGTAGGTTTTAGCCCTATTCTTAAAAACAGAGATTGAGTCTGACTCCCGAATCCAGATTGGCAGCTGATTCCACAGAAGAGGAGCTTGATAACTGAAGGCTCTGCCTCCCATTGTACTTTTGGAGATTCTAGGTATTACAAGTAATCCTGCATTTTGGGAGCGTAGTGCTCTGTTAGGATAATACGGTAGTATCAGATCTTTTAAATAAAAAGGAGCCTGATTGTTTAGAGCTTTGTAAGTAAGAAGAAGGATTTTAAACTTAATTCTAAACTCTATAGGAAGCCAATGAAGGGAGGCCAGAACCGGAGAGATATGATCTCTCTTTCTAGTACCTGTTAAAACTCTTGCTGCAGCATTTTGGATCAGCTGAAGACTTTTTAAAGATGTTTTAGGACAGCCTGATAATAAAGAATTACAATAATCTAATCTCGAGCTCACAAAAGCGTGGATCAGTTTCTCAGCATCACTCTGAGACAAGATGCTCCTAATCTTGGCAATATTACGCAAATGATAGAAGGCAGTCTTAGAAACAAATTTAATATGTGAATTGAAGGACAAATCCTGATCAAAAATAACTCCAAGGTTCCTCACAGAGCTATTAAGAGAGAGAGTAACCGCATCCAAACTGAAAGTTTGATTTGGAAAGGAATTTCTAAGGTTTTCTGGACCAACAAGAATGACTTCAGTCTTATCTGAATTTAATAGCAGGAAATTACAAGTCATCCAAGCTTTGATTTCCTTAAGACAGGCTTCTAACTTGGCTAATTGATTACTATCATCTGGCTTCATTGACAGGTATAATTGTGTCATCTGCATAACAATGAAAATGTATACAGTGCTTTCTAATAATGTTACCTAACGGAAGCATATATAAACTAAAAAGAGTAGGGCCTAGCACAGATTCCTGTGGAACTCCATGACTAAGCTTTGAGTTGAAAGAAAACTCATTATTTACATGAACAAACTGGAACCTATCAGATAAATAAGATCTAAACCATTGCAACGAAGTTCCATTAAGTCCAACATAGTGTTCTAATCTATCAAGTAGAATATTATGATCGATAGTATCAAAAGCTGCACTAAGGTCTAAAAGGACAAGTACAGAAACTAGTCTATTATCGGATGCAATGAGGAGGTCGTTAGTGACCTTCGCTAAGGCTGTTTCAGTACTATGATGGATTCTAAACCCAGATTGAAACTCTTCAAGTAAACCATTTCCCTGCAGGTGGTCAAATAATTGCGTAGCAACAACTCTTTCTAAGATTTTTGAAATGAAAGGGAGATTAGAGATTGGTCTATAGTTAGCTAAAGCTCCTGGATCTAGCGTTGGCTTTTTGAGTAAGGGTTTAATTACAGCCATTTTAAAAGCATGCGGTACATGGCCTAAAGTTAATGAAGAATTGATTATATGAAGAATAAAGCTACCAATAAGTGGGAAGACTTCTTTAAATAACCTGGTAGGAATAGGGTCTAAAAGACAAGTTGAAGGTTTGGATGAGGAAACTATTTTGTCTAACTCACAAAGGTCGATTGGAGTAAACTCATCAAGACAGACATCAATAGAAGGAGTTGTAGTAGTTACAGTATTTAAATTAACTGTGGGAAGAATCTGATTGATTTTATCTCTGATGGATGAAATTTTATTATTGAAAAAGTTCATAAAGTCCTGACTAGTAAGCTCTAAGGGAATGCTAGGATTGACAGAGTCCTGACTCTTTGTCAACCTGGCTACAGTACTGAAAAGAAACCTGGGATTATTCTTGTTCTCTTCTATTAATGCAGAATAATAACTCGTTCTAGCTTTTCTAAGAGATTTTTTATAAATTAAAAGATGATTTCTCCAAGCTAAATAGATTTCATCTAAATTAGTAGAGCGCCATTTTCTTTCTAATTGACAAGTCTTCTGTTTTAAGGTATGAGTTTCTGTGTTGAACCAAGGAGTTAGAAATCTCTGATTAGACTTTTTCTTTTTTAAGGGGGCCACCAAGTCTAGAGTCTGATGCAGAGAAGCTGAAACACTATCCACCATGTTATCAATTACAGAAGGAGCAAGCTGTCTATAGCTTATTTCCGTTGTGTTGACACATGGCATAGAGGAAACAATCTGCATAAATTTGGAAACAGCATCATCTGAGAGGCATCTACTGTAATAATATTTTTCTTTAGGAGCCAAATGGTCAGAAATAGTAAAATCAAAGGTTAACAGACAATGGTCTGACAGTACAGGGTTATGAGGAGACACTACAAGATTTTCTATTTCTATGCCATATGTCAAAACAAGGTCCAATGTATGGTGGAGGTAATGAGTAGAATTTCCTACTTTCTGAGAAAACCCAATCAAATCTAATATTGAATTGAATGCCACATTAAGGCAGTCACTATCTACATCCACATGTATATTAAAGTCCCCTACTATAATTATTCTATCAGATTTCAGCACTAAATCAGCTAAGAAATCAGCAAATTCGGATAAAAATTCTGAGTAGGTGGATGGGGGATGATAAACTATGGCAAATAAAATTGGGTTTAACCTAAAATTGCTAAAGTGCCCAATACTGAGGACCAGGCCCTCAAAGGAATTATAACATGTTTTTTGCTTTACATTAACTAGTAATTTGGAATGGTAAATTGTTGCTACTCCTCCTCCACGACCAGAGCTTCTAGGATTTTGACAGTTTAAATAACCAGAGGGAGTTGATTCATTTAAACCAACATAATCCTCTTGTCCTAACCAAGTCTCTGTAAGGGAAATTAAATCAATCTGATGATCAATTAACAGATCATGGACTAACAGAGACTTGGGAGTTAGAGACCTAATATTTAATAAACCACATTTAATTTTTAAATTATGAGGAGGAACAGAGGCCAATTCATTCAATTTAGGGGCTTTATGTTTAATTTGAGTTTTACCAATATTTTGCTTTATCACTTTGGGATGCTTATACATTATATTTTTATTCACTTTGGAGGGAGCAGACAACGATACTCTGATGGGGAAGTCAGGGGCTAAGCTGAGGGGTGGCGGATGAAGAGGAGCTGCAGAGAGGTGTGTAAGACTGCGACTCTGCTTCCTGGTCCCAACTCTGAGTAGTCAGGGTTTTGGAAATTTGGATAAAAAAGATGCCAGATTGTTAGATAAATGAGAAGCACCATCCAAAGTGGGATGAATGCTGCCTCGTCTCATAAGACCAGGTTTTCCCCAAAAAGAGCTCCAATTGTCAATGTAGCCCACGTCATTTTTAGGACACCACACAGACAGCCAGCGGTTCAAGGATGACGAGCGGCTAAACATGCCATCACTGGTCAGATTGGGGAGGGGCCCAGAGAATACTACAGTGGCAGACTGGCTGCCACTGTAGTATTCTCTGTAGGGCTGCACGGTGGCGCAGTGGTTTAGCACTGTGGCAGCACAGTTTTACCCTCGGCCGGGGGATCGTGGGTTCGATTCCAGCACCCGACCAACAGTGAGCTGTGTGGAGTTTGCATGTTCTCCCCGTGTTGCGCGGGTTTACTCCGGGATTTCTCCGGTTTCCTCCCGCATACCAAAAACATGTAGGTTTAGGGCGCTCGCGCACGCAGCGACCAGCAGCCGGTGGCTTGTCACCAGACTGCAAACCGAATCTACCTACGGGTACAAATAAGTAACAAAAAAAAAAAAAAAAGACATCGTTTTTGCAAAGTCACACACCGATTCTACATCAAGTTTCGTGACTTCCGACTGCCGGAGACGGATGTCATTAATGCCGGCGTGAATAACAATTGTGGAATATTTACAGTTACTTTTAGCCAGCATTTTCAAATTTGACTCGATGTCGCCTGCTCTGGCCCCAGGAATGCATTTGACTATGGCCGCTGGAGTCTCTAGGTTCACGTTTCTGACTACAGAGTCGCCAATGATCAGAGTTTTTTCCTCAGCGGGTGTGTCGCTGAGCGGGGAAAAACAATTAGAAATGTGAACAGGTTGGTGGTGAACCGGGGCTTTGCGACTAGGCTTCCTTCTCACCGTCACCCACCCAGTCTCCTCGCTGCTGAGGAGAGCCGAGGGACCGCTGACAGGGGGGCCTAAGCTAGCTAGCTCCGCTGCAGCTAATGGGCGTCCGTCAAGATTAACTGGCGCAGACGGTGTTTCAATGCAGCGGAGCCGGGATTCCAAATCAGACAACCTCGCCTCGAGCGCCTCAAAAAGACAACATTTATTATATTTACCATTATCGCTAAAAGAGGCAGAGGTGTAGCTAAACATCTGACAGAGAGAGCACACCAGAGGAGGAGAGGAAGGAGAGCTAGTAGCCATAGCTAGTGGCTAGAGAGCAAACCACAAAGCAAACCACACAGGCAGACAGCAAAACAGGAAGTGACGATACGTTACCACAAGGAGGTGACGATCCGACACTCAGATCCCACATATCTATCTATAGATATGTGTGTGTGTGTGTATGTTAAATAATTTGGGGCCCAATACTGACCCCTGGGGGACCCCACAGGCAATTCCCATACATCCAGACAGATATTCTCCCATCTTCACAAACTGTTGTTCATTCATTCATCTTCTTCTGCTTAATCCTTTTCGGGTCGCGGGGGTGCTGGAGCCTATCCCAGCATCTTTTGGGCGAGAGGCAGGGTACACCCCAGACAGATCGCCAGTCCATCGCAGGGCCAACACAGAGAGACAGACAACCATTCACTCTCACAGTCGTACCTAAGGACAATTTAGAATCCCCATTTTGATGCCAATTAACCTAACTTGCATGTTTTTTGGCATGTGGGAGGAAACCGGAGAAATCCTGGAGTAAACCCATGCAGACATGGGGAGAACATGCAAACTCCGCACAGATCACTGTTGGTCGGGGGCTGGGATCGAACCCAGGGTCCCCCGGCCAAGAGTGAGTTGCTGTGTTGCTGCAGTGCTAACCACTCTTCCACCGTGCTGCCTGTTAGAGACGTTTGTTGTCTCTCAGATAAATAACTGGTAACCCAATTCAGTGCCATTCCCCTAATACCACACATTTGCAGTTTATCAAGAAGTATTGAATGATTTATTGTTTCAAATGCTTTTCTAAAATCTATAAATATACCAATTGCATATTTTCCTTGATCTAATGCATTTATTATTTTCTCTGTTGCTTCTATTATTGCTAGGCTAGTGATGTTGTACTCTTTGCTCTAAATCCATATTGATTCTGATTAAGCAGATCATCCATCCATCCGTCCATCTTCTTCCGCTTAATCAGATTTATTTAAAAAGTTTTCTAATCTGTTGAAAAGTTTTTCCAGAATCTTTGAAAATTTATGGGAGGAGTGATACTGGTCTGTAGTTTGTATAGTGGTGTTTATTTCCTTGCTTGAATAATGGTATTACTTTTGCTATTTTCATTTTCTGTGGGAATGAGCCAGTTTGAAATGATAGATTACAAATATATGTAAATGGTTTTAATATGCCATCAACGGTTTTTTTTTTTTTTTTGTTCCATATCAATACCATCACATCAGTAGAAAATTTATTTTTACACTTTTCGACAACAGATTTTACCTCTAGTTCATCCACTGCTGAGAGAAAGATTGACCAAGGGTTATTTCCAATCAAGGTCTCACTCACGGTGTCTCTTCCTTGCTTTGTAATTTTTGTTGCCAACTCTGGTCCAACATTTCCAAAAAAAAAAGTATTCATTTTATTTACTACCATGTTCTTATCATAATTATCGCCACAATTATCAGTGAAATACTCTGGATATATTGTTTTCTTAGTTCAATTTTTCCTTTATTTAGTTAATATATCCCAGACTCCTTTTATATTATTTTTATTTTCCTTTAACATTTTCCTATAGTATGATTTTTTTTTTACTAGTTCATATTATTTCAGTTAATTTATTTTTATATGGTGTGTGTATGTATGTATATATATGTATGTGTGTGTGTGTATATATATATATATATATATATATATATATATATATATATATAGTATACACACATACATACAATCTTTTTTTTTTTTTTTTTTTAAGATCCTTTGGTTTGTAATTTAATGACATTTTTATAGCAATATTTTTTTTTTAACAAGCATTTTGTAGCCCCCTGGTGAACCATGGGCAATTTTTGTATTCGTTTTTTTATTAATTTCTTTATTTGGACAGTTTATTTTCATATAATGATTTAAATATATTGTGGGTGACCCCCACAGCCTACGGTCAAGCAGAGCGCTCAGCTGGAGCAATTAGCAGAACAGTGAGATGTATGGACTGATATCAATAGGCAGCCTCTCTTTGTCTAGTTCCGGCACCAGTAATCCTGCTATTGATATGTATGACTCAAGTAAATGTCCCATGCATTCCTGCTGTACTGTGATGCTAATGTTCCATGCACGCATTGTCTAGCTGGGTATATAAGCCAACTGTATATCACTTGCTCTCTCTCTTATTCGCTTTCTGATCACACGCATTGCCTGTTTGCTGACGAGACACTAGGCTCACTCCAACGCGCTGCCACAGCGCTGGGTGAGTCTCGTGATGGAGGATGAATAAAATACCCTTTTAAACTTCAGTTTGCCGTGTCCTGCCTGCACTTATTCTGTGCCTCCACATCTGGGTTCCCTTATCTCATCCGCCACAATATCAATAAATTTATCGTATTCCAAGTGCGGAGGCTTCTGAACTCCACGTGGATGACGGTCACACATATTGTTCATGTGCGCACTTGCGGACCGTCATTCCTTCATATTTTTTTCTTAAATTTATACTTCCTCATAGAGTGGCAGAAAAAAAGTCAAGCGTGGCAGGCCGCTACCTAGAAATGTTACCAGAGAAAAGCCTGTGACTTTGAGTGCAACTTAAACTCCATTCATAGACCATAACTATATGGAGCAGATGATTTATAAGCATGACCAGCCAGAACTGCAGGAATCTGAATACACTGATCATAGCACACAGGACTTGGAACACGATATAGACCCCGAGGATAATTTCTTCTCCTCCGTTCTAAATATCTGTTGCTATTATTCCATAGATAATACAACAATAGTTTTGATGTAGAGGGAAAATTTTCAATAATCCATTTTAATAGCAGAAGCTTATATGCACATTTCAGCCATTTTTTAAAGAATTCATAGATCAGTTTTCCAAACCATTCAACATCATTGTAATATCAGAAACTTGGATAAATGAAGCTAAAGGCACGGACTTTGATCTGGATGGTTACAAATTCCGAGATATTAATTAGACATAATAAAGGTGGAGGAGGAGTGGCTCTGTATGTGGATAAGGATTTAAAATTTAAGGTTCTGGAAAATATGACAACAGCAATTGGCAATATATCTGGATGTATCACTGTTGAAATCTGCAATGAAAAGCAAAAAAAATGCAATTGTCAGTTGTGTTTAGAGCACCTGGCTCTGATGTTGAAATTTTTAATGGCTGGATTGAGGAAACCTTCTCAAAACTAAGAAACAAAACCAGTTTTATTTGTGGAGATTTTAATATTGATTTGCTGAACCGAAACGGTCACAAAGCTACAGATGGATTTATAAATGCAATGTATAGTATGGGATTACATCCAAAAATAACTCTACCTTCCAGAATCACATCTTACTCTGCCACTCTCTAATATATTCACTAATGACAGAAAATAATGTAACATGGACTATAAATAAATATTAGTGATCACCTGCCAGTTTTTACAGTCTATGGCAAGAACTGTAAGAAAACTAAATCTGACAGAACTGAAATAAACGAGTGAGAACAGATGAATTGCTGGCTGCTCTAGAACATGACTTAATATCATAACTGGGATGACCTATATCAAATTAAAGACGTGGATGATGCATATGAGGAATTTCTTAAAATATTGGTTTTTGTATAATAAAAATTGTCCTATTGTCCTATTCAGATAAAAAATTGTCCTATTCAGATAAATTAAAAAAAAAAAAGTAAAACATACAAAATGTCCATGGATAACCAAAGGTTTACAAAATGCCTGCAAAAAGAAAAACTTACTGTGTAGAGAATTCATAAGACAAAGAACGAAAGAGGCAGAAAATAAATACAAAAATTATAGAAATAAGTTAACTACTCTTATTAGGAATAACAAGAGTATTGCAAGAGAATACTAGATAAAAATAAAGATAATATGAAAGGAATATGGGACATATTGAATAGTATAATCAAGAATGGCTCTAGACATTCACACTATCCAGAGTTTTTTGTTGTTAATGAGGATGAATATAATATGGATGCTGTAGTAAATAGTTTTAACAATTTTTTTAACGTTGGTCCAGATCTGGCCGAAAAAAATTCTGACCAAGGTATAACCAGGACAATCTTGGATTAGCTGATAAACAGGAATTCAAATTCAATGTTTCTTAATCCTGTGGATGAAAAAGAGGTGACTGATATTGTTATGAAGTGTAAACAAAAAAATAAAAAGTCAGCATACTGTGATGACATTGATATGAAAACGGTGAAAAAGGTAATTGATGGGATTTCCAAGCCATTAACCCATATATCCAACTTATCATTTCAAACTGGTATTTTCCCTGATAAAATGAAAACAGCTAAAGTCATTCTACTGTACAAATCTGGCAACAAACATCATTGCACGAATTATAGACCTGTTTCACTTATTCCAGTTTTCCAAAATTCTTGAAAAACTTTTCAATAACAGTCTGGGCAAACTCATAGATAAACATAATTTAATCACTGACACTCAGTATGGGTTCAGATCAAACAGATCCACATCACTTGCATTATTAGATACAATAGAGGATATAACAAACTCCACTGATCAGAAAAAAATATGCTGTTGGACTATTGATCAATCTAAAAAAGGCTTTTGACACAATAAATCATGATATATTAGTAAGAAAACTGGAAAGATATGGTATTAGAGGGGTTGTTTTGCAATGGATAAAGATATTATTTGAGCAATAGGAGACAGTTTGTGAATTTTGGTAAATGGGATGGGCTCCAGCCCCCCCCGTGACCCGAGGGGGATTGAGCGGAAGAAGAGGGATGGTCAATGGTGTTCTTTGTGTTTGGATACTGTCTGTGGTGTCCCCCAGGGGTCAGTGTTGGGTCCAAAACTGTTCACTCTTTATATCAATGACATTTGTAAAGTGTCACAAAAATTAAAACTGGTTTTGTTTGCTGATGATACAAACATTTTTCTGTGCAGGAGAAGATCTACAGCAATTACTGGATGACCTAAACATAGAAATGGAAAAATTAAAGACGTGGTTTGACATAAATAAGTTCTCACTAAACTTAGGCAAAACAAAAATGATGCTATTTGGCAACTGTATAACAAAAATACAAATAAAAATACAAATTGGTGGAACAGATATTGAAAGAGGTCTTGAACTCCCTCCTCCGGAAGAACTTCAACCACATTCCAAGGGAGTCTGGAGACATGGAGTCTGAATGGGCCATGTTCTCCACCTCTGTTGTTGAAGCGGCAGCCCAGAGCTGCGGCTGCAAGGTGGTCGGTGCATCTCGTGGTGGCAACCCCCAAACCAAGTGGTGGACACCAGTGGTGAGGGGGGCCATAAAGCTGAAGAAGGAGTCCTATCAAGCTTGGTTGGCTTGTGGGACTCCCGAAGCAGCTGAGGTGTACCGGCAGGCCAAGCAGAGTGCAGTTCGGGTGGTTGCTGAAGCAAAAGCCCGGGTATGGGAGGAGTTCGGTGAGGCCATGGAACAAGACTTTCAGTCAGCCTCAAAGAGATTCTGGCAAACTGTCCGGCGGCTCAGAAGGGGAAAGCAGCTCCCCGTCCACACTGTGTATGGTGCGGATGGGACACTGTTGACTTCGACTGGGGACATCGTCGGGCGGTGGAAGGAATACTTTGAGGATCTCCTCAATCCCACTGAAACGCCTTCCACAGTGGAAGCAGGGTTTGGGGACGAGGGGGATGACTCGCCTATCACAGGGGCTGAGGTCGCCAAGGTGGTTAAAAATCTCCTTGGTGGCCGGGCCTCGGGGGTGGACTAGATTCTCCCTGAGTACCTCAAGGCCCTAGATGTTGTTGGGTTGTCATGGTTGACACGCCTCTGCAACATTGCGTGGAGGTCGGGGGCAGTGCCTTTGGCATGGCAAACCAGGGTGGTGGTTCCTCTCTTTAAAAAAGGGGACCGGAGGGTGTGCTCCAACTTTAGAGGGATCACACTCCTCAGCCTCCCTGGGAAGGTCTATGCCAAGGTACTGGAGAGGAGAGTCCGGCCGTTGGTCGAACCTCGGATTCAGGAGGAGCAATGTGGTTTTCATCCTGGCCGTGGCACATCGGACCAGCTCTTTACCCTCTCGAGAATTCTCGAGAGTTTGTGGGAGTTTGCCCAACCAGTTTACATGTGTTTTGTGGACTTGGAGAAGGCATTTGACCGCATCCCTCGTGGATTTTTGTTGGGGGTGCATCGGGAGTATGGGGTATCGGGCTTGTTGTTACGAGCTATTCGGTCTCTGTACGACCGTTGTGAGAGTTTGGTTCGTATTGCCAACACTCGGTTGGAGTCATTCCCAGTGAGAGTTGGACTCCGCCAGGGCTGCCCTTTGTCACCGATCCTGTTCATAATTTTTATGGACAGGATTTCTAGGCACAGCCAGGGAATGGAGGGTGTCATGCTTGGTGACCACAGGATCTCATCTCTGTTGTTTGCAGATGATGTTGTCCTGTTGGCTTCATCCAGCAATGACCTACAGCTCTTGCTGGGACGGTTTGCCGCTGAGTGTGAAGCGGCTGAGATGAGAATCAGCACCTCCAAGTCCATGGTCCTCAGCCGGAAAAAGGTGGATTGTCCTCTCCGGGTTGGGGACAGGCTCCTGCCCCAAGTGGAGGAGTTTAAGTATCTTGGGGTCTTGTTCACGAGTGAGGGGAAAATGGATCGAGAGATCGACAGACGGATTGGAGCAGCATCTGCAGTGATGCGGACGTTGTACCGGTCTGTTGTGGTGAAGAGGGAGCTTAGTTCTAAGGCAAAGCTGTCGATTTACCAGTCAATCTACGTTCCTACTCTCACCTATGGTCACGAGCTTTGGGTAATGACCGAAAGAACGAGATCGCGGATACAAGCGGCTGAAATGAGCTTTCTCCATAGGATTGCTGGACTCACCCTCAGAGATTGGGTGAGGAGCTCAGTCATCCGGGAGAGGCTCAGAGTAGAACCGCTGCTCCTCCACATTGAAAGGAGTCAGTTGAGGTGGTATGGGCATCTGATTAGGATGCCTCCTGGACGCCTCCCACTTGAGGTGTTTCAGGCACGTCCCACTGGGAGGAGACCCCGGGGCAGACCCAGGACTCGGTGGAGAGACTATGTCTCCCAGCTGGTCTGGGAACGCCTTGGTATCCCCTCTGAAGAGCTGGAGCAGGTGGCTGGGGAGAGGGAAGTCTGTGCTTCTCTGCTTGAACTGCTGCCTCCGCGACCCGGACCTCCAGAAAAGCGGTAGAAGATGGATGGATGGATGGATGGATCGATAATTGATGATAAAATTAACTTGAAGCGGCAAATAAAACATTTAAACTCAAATATCAAGAACTGCAATTTTAAACAAGACAAAATGTTTTGGATCGCAAATCACGCCTCATTCTTTACACATAACTGGTTTCACCATACTTCAGCTACTGTACTGAGGTTTGGGGCAATAATTAGAGAACCACACTACAGCCACTAATTATTCTACAAAAAACTCAGTAACTGGCAGGCTGCTGACAGAACACCCAGATGCTCTTCTCCTCATCTCAGGTGACTTCAACCTATTTCACTGTCCCCCATTCTGCCCACGTTCACCCAGTATGTCACATGCCACACTAGAGACAATAAAACACTGGACTTATTCTATGCAAACACTAAGGAGGCGTTCACCTCATCACCACCCCCACCCCCACCCCCCACTTGGGAGATCTGATCACAGCTTGGTTCATCTCCTGCCGGTGTACAAACCCCTAGTACACAGACAACCTCTGGTTATGCGCACGGTGAAGTTATGATCTGAGGAGGCAATGGGTGCTCTAAAGGATGTTTTGAAACCACTGCCTGGGAGCAGTTCTGCGATCCACATGGTGAGGACATCGATGGCCTCACTCACACCATCACGGACTACATCAACTTCTGTGTGGACAACACCGTATCCACCAAGACCATAAGGTGTTGCTCGAACAACAAACCCTGGATCAACCCTGAGATTAAAACACTTCTGAGAGAGAAGAAGAGGATCTTCAGGTCGGGGAACAGGGAGATGCTGAAGTCCGTACAGAGGGAGCTGAGGAGGAAGATCAGAGAAGGCAAGGACAGCTTCAGGAAGAAAATGGAGGACAAGCTGCAACAGAGCGACATCAGCGGGGTCTGGAGAAACCTTAAAACCATCTCTGGGCTCCAGAATACCTCCCCCCCCAGGCCACGGGGGGCAGGGAGTCGGCGAACAATCTGAACCTGTTTTTTTTTTTAATAGGTTTAACCAACCGCCCCCCCCCCCGACTGCACACCAACCACTGCTGCCTCTAAAGTCATCGAGACCTGCTGTCCACACCCCACTCCACCAACACCCCCACTCCCCAACCTGACCCTCACTAAGACCCAGGTGAGGACGGAGCTGAGGAAGATCAAGGCGAGGAAGGCCTCGGGACTGGACGGCATCAGCGCAAAGCTCCTCAAGTCCTGCATAGACCAGCTGTGTGGGATTGTGGTGCACATCTTCAACCTGAGCCTGAAGCTGGGGAGGGTACCATAGTTGTGGAAAACATCTTGTGTGGTACCTGTACCAAAGACTTCCCACCCCAAAGACCTGAACAGCTACAGACCAGCTTCATCATGTGGCCCTGACGTCTCGCATGATGAAGACCCTCCTTGCTCACCTCCGCCCCCTGGTGGGACAAGCGATGGATCCACTCCAGTTCGCCTACCAGCATGGCATTGAGATGGAGGATGCAGTGATCTTCCTTCTTCACCGTTCCCTGTCCCACCTGGAGAAGCCCGAGAATGCGGTGAGGATCATGTTCTGTGACTTCTCCAGCGCTTTCAACACCATCCAACTGATGATCCTGAAGGACAAGCTGCTGTGCGCAGGGGTGGACCAGCACCTGTCATCATGGATCCTGGACTACCTCACTAACTGGCCACAGTTTGTGAGAATCCGGGATTGTGTGTCCGACATGATCATCGGTAGCACGGGGGCCCCCCAGGGAATGGTTTTGGCTCCCTTCCTGTTCACCCTTTATACTGCGGACTTCTCACACAACGCCACACACTGCCATCTACAGAAGTTCTCTGACGACTCTGCGATCGTCGGCCTCAACTCCAACGGAGATGAAGCTGAGTACTAAGGACTTATCCAGGACTTTGTGGACTGGTGCCATCGGAACTGCCTCCAGATCAACGCGAGGAAAACTAAGGAGCTGGTGGTGGACTGCCACAGGCTAGGACAACCCCTCACAGCACTAGTAAACATTCAGGGAACAGACATTGAGATGGTGACATCCTACAAGTACCTGGGTGTTCATCTGAACAATAAACTAGACTGGTCACACAATACTGACGCACTCTACAAGAAGGGACAGCGCAGGCTGTTCCTACTGAGAAGGCTCAGGTCTTTTGGTGTACAAGTGGTGCTCTTGAAGACATTCTACGACACGGTGGTGGCATCAGCCATCACTTTTGGAGTGGTCTGCTGGGGCAACGGCATTACAGCAGCCGATAGGAAGAGACCGAACAAACTAATCAAGAAAGCTAGCTCTGTCCTGGGGAAATGCCTTGACCCAGTGGAGGAGATGGGGGAGAGAAGGATGGTGGCTAAACTGTCATCTCTGCTGGCGTCCGAGTCCCACGCCATGCGGGACACACTGGACGCACTGAGGAGCTCATTTAGCAGTAGACTACATCATCCTAGGTGCGCGACCGAGAGGTTTTGCAGGTCCTTCCTACCTACGGCTGTCAGACTGTATATGCTAAGCAGGGCTGCTCGCAGAGATGGCAAAAAAACATGACGACCTAATAGTATTGAATGGAAAAGACGCAACAGACTTACACAAAATGGTCCCCTCAAGTATACAACTAGGACAATATCAACCACTACGGAGGGTGACGATATGTATGGGTACATATTCATACCATGTAGGGTAACTAGACAGTTATGCTGTTTATTCCATCTAGCTACAATGCTCCGCACTGTGTGTATATATATTTATATATTTGTGTACATATGTATATTCACTGCTCTTATTTTCTTATCTTCTAAATTATTGCTCTGAGTGTTGCTATTCCTGTGCTGATGCAATCCTGGAATTTCCCCATTGTGGGACTAATAAAGGCTTATCTTAAAGAGCAATAAGAATTATTCATAAAGCTGGTTATAGGGATCACACAAATCCATTGTTCTTGCAGTCAAATATATTAATTTTGAATCAAGTAAAATACCAAACTGGGCAAATCACGGTGGGGCTGCACGGTGGCGCAGTGGTTTAGCACTGTGGCAGCACAGTTTTACCCTCGGCCGGGGGATCGCGGGGATCATGAGATCGTGGGTTCGATCCCAGCCCCCGACCAACAGTGAGCTGTGTGGAGTTTGCATGTTCTCCCCGTGTTGCGTGGGTTTACTCCGGGATTTCTCCAGTTTCCTCCCACATACCAAAAACATGTAGGTTTAGGGCGCTCGCGCACGCAGCGACCAGCAGCCGGTGGCTTGTCACCAGACTGCAAACCAAATCTACCTACGGGTACAAATAAGTAACCAAAAAAAAAAAAAAAAAAAAAAATCATGTTTAGAGCCAAAACTAATCAACTCCCAAAAAAATATTTTAGGCCTGTTTACAGAAAGGAAAGGCATTTACAATTTAAGGGGATTGTTTAGTTTTAAAACAGTAAATGTAAGAACAACCAGGGAATGTTTCTGTGTATCAATCTGTGGAGTGAAATTATGGAACAGTCTGGGTGATGAGCTGAAGCAATGTCCAAACATAAAACAATTGAAAAGGATGTGTTAAAAAAAAAAAAAAAAAAAAAATCTTCACAAAGTACGAGGATGAAGGTGTTTGAACTAAGTTGCATTTCTGAATAATGTGTATTAAATTCATGTATTATTATTTTCTGATTTAATTTAAATGATATATACTGTACATTGTGAATAGCTAGGAAGCAGATGAATGGAAATCAGTGATTTGTGGAGAAGGGGTGGGATTGAATAAATTTAGACTTATTCCCACTTCTTTTCGGATATGTATGTGAATTATGTGCAAGGTGAAACTCATGTTTTGTATGTTGACTTAAGCTTTCATTTATATCTTTTATTTTTCTTAACAATGTTTTCTACACTACTGTCACTAAATGCTCGATTTTACACATTCGAAATAAAAAGAAAAAAGAACCTGCATGTGGTGGTTTGGTGTAAACCCCCACAAACAGACTGGACAGACACAGCGCTCGGCTAGAGCAATTAACAGAACAGTGAAATGTGTATTAATGTCTACAGACAGACCCGTTTCTTCTGGCTCACTTCTGTGATGTTAATGTTGCCTTTCATGCATTGTGTTCATGCGTCCTGTCCTTACTGTGACCTAGGGACCGAGATCAATATGTCTCTCAAATGCAAATGTCTCATGCCTGTTCTGTTATCTCTTTGATCATACCAACTGCTGGGGAATGCTCTTTGATGTATTGTTGTAGTTGGGTATATACTGTATGCTGCAACTCTGTAACTCAAACCGCTCTCATTCTGATTCTGCAACTGCTGCTGCAGAACACAGACTTTGTGTCCTTCTTCTCTGAGAGCTGCTTGGGCTCGCTCCCGACGCGCATGCACGGCGCCGGGAGCGGAGCTCGTGACGGCGGTATGATTAATAAAACCAACTTAAAAATCCAACGCTGCCTTTATTTTATCATCCGCCGCACTGGTGACCCCGAAGACGCACACGCTTTGTGCGACGCAACCTTCTGGTCTGGACATCCACGCTGAACCGGCCGAGGGACACAAGAAGTCTCCTCCCTCTCGCCGCTCCAACGCACCATGACCTGAAGGCAGAAAAGAACACGCTGCCAGTGAACGCTTCACTGGCGACCCCGATCATGCAGACGTTTGTGCAAAGCAACCTTCTGATCTGGACTGCTTCGCTGGTGACCCGTTCTTAATGATGAGATCTGCACGTCTGAGATCTGCTCATCCACGCTGGACCGGCCGCGCTCGCAGTTCCTCCACACGAGAGCGCAGACACCTCGTCCCCTCTCCACGATGGCGTCCTCCATGGCCGGCAGAGAACGCAACACGTGGACCTGAACGCACCACGGCTGAGAGGTGCCAAAGATCGTCTATTCCCTCCCACCACTCCAACGCATCTGCACAAGCCTGAGGGACAAAAGATCGTCTATTTCCTCCCACCGTTCCAACGCACCATGGCCAAGCTACAGCCACAGCCCAAACCTGGATTTTATCGGCGCCGTCTGCGCCGATCTCCACCAAGATTCTGCACCCTGACTCGCCACTCTAGCGGCCCACCCATGCACGGAACCCCCGCGCGCGCACCGGGGAGTTACGAGGATGGCACACCACGCACGGGACAATAACAGCTTCACTGACCGCCTTCCTTCTGCTGCACACTAGCCCTTCAGGCTTGCTTGTACACCTGAGGCCCGCAGCTTGCTCACTGGATTTTATGGTCTTAGCCACGGCACACAAGGGGAATTCAGCTGTCTGCGGTTCCCGAGGCTTTAGAGTTGCGCCTGCCCTAAAGTCAACACGCCAGTCCCTCTGCTTTTTTTTTTTTCTTACCGCCGCTCCTGCTTTTCTTTATGGCCACGAGAGTCAGACTAATTTTTCTTCTTGCGGACCTCCGCACGTGCAACGGGACAGCCCCTCGACGTTGCGGAGCAGCAAGCAATTTTTGCGCGGCTCGGACGATTTCACCGTCCCGGTCGGCACGTACTACCCCTCCCCCTCCTCCTGCAGCGAGCTTCTCCCACAGCTCGCTCCCATAGATGGATTGTCGAGGTCCCGGCCCCCTGCCGTGCCCTCTGGGGGGGGGGGGGAGCATGTGGTGGTTTGGTGTAAACCCCCACAAACAGACTGGACAGACACAGCGCTCGGCTAGAGCAATTAACAGAACAGTGAAATGTGTATTAATGTCTACAGACAGACCCGTTTCTTCTGGCTCACTTCTGTGATGTTAATGTTGCCTTTCATGCATTGTG
This sequence comes from Pholidichthys leucotaenia, assembly GCA_020510985.1. Lineage (NCBI taxonomy): Eukaryota > Metazoa > Chordata > Actinopteri > Cichliformes > Pholidichthyidae > Pholidichthys > Pholidichthys leucotaenia. Next base: position 79,163,100 of record CM035841.1, read on the forward strand.
TTCATGAGTCCTGTCCTTACTGTGACCTAGGGACCGAGATCAATATGTCTCTCAAATGCAAATGTCTCATGCCTGTTCTGTTATCTCTTTGATCATACCAACTGCTGGGGAATGCTCTTTGATGTATTGTTGTAGTTTGGTATATATGCTGCAACTCTGTAACTCAAACCTCTCTCAATTCCACTTCTGCAACTGTTGCTGCTGGACACAGACTCTGTGTCCTCCTGAGAGTCGTTTGGGCTCGCTCCCGGCGCGCATGCACGGCGCCGGGAGCGGAGCCCGTGACGGCGGTATGATAATAAACCCTACTTAAAACCACAGCATCGCTGCTTATTTTTTATCATGCCGCCGCACTGCACACAATAAAATTAAGGGTGTGTCCCAGTTCACTACTTTATTCTACTTCTTAGCCCTACCACACATGAGCAAAATGGAGGGGTAGGGCTCTGGGTTAGGGCAAAGGTGTCAACTGGGATTTTTTTTTTTTTTTTATTTATTTATTTATTTTTTTTGGACTTATTTTGTACCCGTAGGTAGATTTGTTCTGCAGTCCGGTGACAAGCCACCGGCTGCCGGTCGCTGCATGCGCAAGCGCCCCTTAACTCCCTAACCTGCATGTTTTTGGCATGTGGGAGGAAACCGGAGAAATCCCGGAGTAAACCCACACAAACACGGGGAGAACATGCAAACTCCACACAGATCACTGTTGGCCGGGGGCAGCGACTGAACCCACGATCTCATGATCCCCGCGATCCCCCGGCTGAGGGTAAACTGTGCTGCCGTGGTGCTAACTACTGCGCCACCGTGCAGCAGGTTGGATGCACCCTATATCTACAGCCATTTGCTACCAATTACATCTGAACGTCATTATTTTTTTAATATCGGTGATTAATTTGTCACATTCTAATCAAGATGGCAAACATGAGTTCTGTTTGGTTAAGGATTATTTATGTATGACTTTTTTCTGCCGAGTTTCAAAGAATGATGGAGCGTCAGCACGGACTGCTTGATGTCACCAGGAAACCAATGATCAAGTCACACAGAATAGGTCTGTAAAACTGTCTGATTCATAGTGGTGTCAAAGTTAACATGTTAGCCTCACTGTAACGTAACGCCCCCTTAACATTGACAAGTTTTTGTTTTTTTTTTTCCCAGTTTATTGCAATTAATCACTTTGAAACAAAAATAGCAGGCCAGAAAGAAAAATGTGGAACTTTAAAAACCTGACTACTGTTAACATCCAGTCTCTGTGGCGCACTCAAAGCAACTTTATTTACTGGAGTATTGACGTCAAAATGGGTGGACACACAGACCACATCAATGCACAATCAAACTCCCAAAACACAGCCACAGCCCAAGGCTGGACAGTTTAAGGCCTTCAGTGGGTGTAACCCATGAAGAAGCAGCTCTGGCCCCAAAGCCACAGTTTTCGTGGTAGACTCCTCATTTTGTTTCGTTCTGGGGGTTTGGGTCGGTTTGCTGAAGTGTTGCTGTGGTGCTATGTGGACATGTGGACCACATCAATGTGTGGCTCAGACCCGGGCACTGGAGAGAGGAGAGGCAGGAGTAATGCCAACAGCTGGACTTTCTAGTTGTGGTGGTCACTGTGGGAATTTTTGGAGGGTGTTCTGGATAGTTGTAGGATTTGACGTGTTGAAAGCTTTGAAGGGACTTGCAGTTGCAGGAGGCAAGACAGTGTGTCCACTCCCATGTTGATGGTAGTTTGAATGGCTTGAAAGGTGACAAGTTTAAGGCACATTTCATGGGGGGGGGGGGGGGGGGGTACTACACTCTTATTCATGATTATTAATCATGAATGAATTTTGGGAGAGTAATCTTGATCAATAAATTTAATCATCTGACACCAAGACTGAGGGAAGAAACACATTAGTATGATTCATGTATTCTTATTCCCTCCTTTATCCAGATTGTCCAGACTGCTATCAGAGCAAAGTTCAAAAACCAGCATCTGTGATGGTATGGGGGTATATTGGTGCCCATGGCATGGGTAACTTGTACATCTGTGAAGGCACCACTAATGAACGGTACATACAGGTTTTAGAGCAGCATCTGCTGCCATCCAAGCAACATTTTTTTTCAGGGACATCCCTGCTTATTTCAGCAAGACAATGCCAAGCCACATTCTGCACGTGTTCCAACAGCATGGCTTCGTAGCAAAAGAGTGCAGGTACTAGACTAGCCTGCCTGCAGTTCAAAGCTCTCTCCCACTGAAAATGTGTGGAGCATTATGAAGACCAAATACAACAATGGCCACCCCGGACTGTTGAGCAACTGAAGTCGTACATCAAGCAAGAATGGTAAAGAATTCCACCTCCAAAGCTTCAACAATTAGTGTTCTCATTTCTTAATCCTTACTGAGTGTTGTTAAAAGGAAAGGTGATGTAACACAGTGGAAAACATGACCTTGTCCCAGCTTTTTTGGATTTGATCATTAAATATCTTGTCTTTGTAGTGTGTTCAATTGAATATAGGTTGAAAACAATTTGCAAATCATTGTTTTCTGTTTTTAATTAACGTTCTACACAACATCCCAACTTCATTTGAATTTCATTTTTTTTAATTAACATGCTGAGTGCATGTTAATTAAAGTGCAACTATTTCCTCAGTGGCATTAAACCATTTAGATGTATATAATTAGTTTAATTTTACAAATAAGTGTTTAAAGACGGCATCTTAGTTCACCTACCAAAAATATATTGAGATACTGCATATATATCCCATATCCCGTAACCTATATCGCCCAGCCCGACCCTAGAGTAAAATAATGCTGTTGATACTATCTTGCTGCAATGCTCCTGCATTGTGTATATAACTGTGTACATATGTGTATTTATTTACTGCTTTGGCTAACCAATTCTTATCTTATTTACTATTGCTCTGAGTGCTGCAATCCCTGTGCTGCTGAAATCCTGTAATTTCCCCATTGTGGGACTAATAAAGTCTTATCTTAATAATCATTGAAACGACTGAGTGAATGCTTGGGTATGTTCGCTGCAGGTAACTGCTGCTGGTGAAGGAGCCAGTGTTTTCAGTTATACAGTTATAGTTTGCACTTCAAATGAGTTTTTTGGTTCAGTGTACCAGGTGGAGGAATTGTCTGCTCTAGCCAGTTAGCTATTAGCCCCTGCTAGCAACGCCAACAGTAAACAATGCAGTATGTGGCTATTTGTGTATAAAAACACCATAGTGACATGTTGAGAAATAGAAGTTGGACAGTGCTGTGTGTACGACCGACTAGAGGCATATAAAGCGGAATTACTAATAAATAGTACAGTTTACACTACTGTTGATCAGAATCAGATTTATTGCCATTGTTCATGTAGTACACAAACTAGGAATTTGTCTCGGTGCAATGCTGCAACATTAAACATGATAAAATAAAAGAAATAAACTATACATGCAATAAAGTGTAGAATAAGAGTGAGTAATACTAGTCAGCAGTTTAAATATATTAGCGAGCAGCAGATAATGTGGAGAACCATATAGTGCAGTCGGTAATGCAGGAAGAAAACAGTGATGATTGACATGAGTCTGGTTGAGCTGCTGTACATAGTGCACGAGAGCCAATAAGTCACTTAGTGTTCAGCAGTCTGATGGCAGAGGGGAAGAAGCTGTTCATGTGACGGGAGGTTTTAGTCTGGATGGACTGAAGTCTTCTACCTGAGGGGAGAGGGGCAAACAGTACGTGACCAGGGTGTGAGGGATCGGCTATGATCCAGCCAGCACGCCTCCGGGTCCTGGAGATGTACAGATCCTGGAGAGATGGGAGCTTGCAGCCGATCACCTTCTCAGCAGTGCGCACGACGTGCTGCAGCCTTAGTCTGTCCCTGGCAGTGGCTCCTGCGTACCACACGGTTATGGAGGTGGTGAGGATGGACTCGATGATGGCTGTGTAGAACTGCACTAACATCTTGGTGGGTAGCTTGAGCTTCCTCAGCTGCCGCAGGAAGAACATCCTCTGCTGGGCCTTTTTGATGAGGGAGCTGATGGTCGGCTCCCACTTGAGGTCCCTGGTGATGGTGGTGCCTAGGAAGCGGAAGGAATCTGCAGTGGTGATGGGAGAGCCTGTGAGGGTGAGGGGGGGCAGAGGGGTTGTGACTTTCCTGAAGTCCACAATCATCTCCACTGTCTTCAGAGCGTTCAGCTGCAGGTTGTTGTAGTTGCACCAGGACGCCAGCTGGGCCACCTCACTCCTGTAGGCGGACTCGTCGCCGTTGGAGATGAGCCCGATGAGGGTGGTGTCATCCGCAAACTTGATCAACTTGACAGACTGGTGGCTGGAGGTGCAGGAGTTGGTGTAAAGGGAGAAGAGTAGGGGGGAAAGTACACAGCCCTGGGGTGTGTACTTGATGTTGATGTGCTGGGCATGGGCTCACCGTCACGTCACGGCTGGTGACAAATCAGAAATGTTCGCTGAACGAGACCTAGTGAGATCATGGTGGACCCTAACAAAGCAACAAGTTTTTTTTTTGTTTGTTTTTTGAGTATTTTTGTTGATAGCAATGCCAGATAGACAAATCCATGTGTAAAATCACTGAAAAGGTAAAGTTTTCACCCTGTATAACCTTTTAGACCTAAGGGAACCATGTTACCATGTGGAAAAATAATTTTGTCCTCTTGAAATAACTCGCTGAATCTGAAACAGATTCATCACTGCTGTAATTATCACATGCAAGGATAAGAACTACTTGTTACCAGGTGGTGACTCTTTAGATCAGTCAGTATATTTACATTTTTTTTCTACTACTAGCATTTTCTGTCTTTTTGTCCCTCCAGATGCTCCACAGCTACATGACTGTAAGGAAGAGGAAGTTCTCACTGTCCAGCAGCTCTTTAACTATGAGCGGAACTCCAGTCTGGACCAGGAGGAACAAGGTGCTACACAGGTTAAAGAGGAAGAAGAACTCTGTAGCAGTCAGGAGGAACAAGACTTTGGACTGAAACAGGAGTCTGATACCTTCATGGTGACTGCTACTGATGAGGACAATGACAAGAGTGAAGCTAAACCAAACAGTGAGCAGCTACTCTCTCCCAACTCTCCTGGCACTGAGAGCCAAGACCAGGGAGCAGGTAAGAATGTAAAACCAGGATCAAGTAAACATGAAGAGCCAAAGAAGAGACTTGACAGAAACAGAAGTGACCGTAACAATGTAAACAACTCTTCCATGTCAGAGAATCAGTGTGATACTGACACAGGTGAAAAGTCTGTAAAATGTTCTAATAATGACAAAGACTGTAAAAATGAGTCCCAGAAGAAGAAACGGCACACTGTTAAGTCACAAGTTTGCAGCACGTGTGAGAAAAGATTCAGGTATAAGAGTGATTTATCAGTTCATGAGAGAATTCACACAGGTGAGAAGCCATTTTGTTGTGAAACATGTGGGCAGAGTTTTAATGAGTGTGGTACTTTGAAAACTCACGTGAGAATCCACACAGGTGAGAAGCCATTTTCTTGTGAAACATGTGGGCAGAGTTTTAATCGACTTTATTCTTTGAAATCTCACGTGAGAATCCACACAGGTGAGAAGCCATTTTGTTGTGAAACATGTGGGCAGAGTTTTAATCGACTTTATTCTTTGAAATCTCACGTGAGAATCCACACAGGTGAGAAGCCATTTTCTTGTGAAACATGTGGGCAGAGTTTTAATCGACTTTATTCTTTAAAATCTCACGTGAGAATCCACACAGGTGAGAAGCCATTTTCTTGTGAAACATGTGGGCAGAGTTTTAATCGACTTTATTCTTTGAAATCTCACGTGAGAATCCACACAGGTGAGAAGCCATTTTCTTGTGAAACATGTGGGCAGAGTTTTAATCGACTTTATTCTTTGAAATCTCACGTGAGAATCCACACAGGTGAGAAGCCATTTTCTTGTGAAACATGTGGGCAGAGTTTTAATCGACTTTATTCTTTAAAATCTCACGTGAGAATCCACACAGGTGAGAAGCCATTTTCTTGTGAAACATGTGGGCAGAGTTTTAATCGGAGTGATACTTTGAAAACTCACATGAGAATCCACACAGGTGAGAAGCCATTTTCTTGTGAAACATGTGGGCAGAGTTTTTATCGGCGTAATCTTTTGAAAGCTCACCTAAGAATTCACACAAGAGAGAAGCTTTAGTCTTGTAGATTATGTGGGAAACACTTCATTCAGTGTTTTGGTTTCACATGTGAACTCGCAGTTGAGGTGCTGTAGTCGAGTAACGTCTGTACATCTTTATTTTCAGGATTAAGTTTCTTTTGTGTGAATGAATTGTTCTTTAAATTTCTGAGACTTTAATAAAACTACACATTTGGTGAAAAAACTCAGATCATCTGCTTATTCACTCTGCTCTGGACTTTCTGGTACAGTGCTTGGCTGGTTTGAGTCGTATTTAAAGTGTACCTGTGGTGGTTGTGGAAAAAAAAGATATATTGAGCCCGTCTCACGTTCTAGTTAAAGTTTAAGTTGAAATTCACGTTCAAAGCAATTTGATATAAATCCATTGCTGATGTACTGGTTCAGCTATGTCAGCAAAACATGGGTACAGCCATACTTGCGGCTACATGGCCTTCCAGGACGCTTCCTGTGACGTAATTTCGTGGCTACCGCGATCTGGATCAGTATTGGCTGAGCCTCGAGTACCCGGATGTGCAGCGGCTTTGGGGATATTCAAATTCAAACGTTTATTTCAAACTCAGGGTTCATATTAAATGCAGAACTGAAACGAGTAGAAAATAAATAAATAAATGCTTAAATTCGGCGGGTCCTCTTGTCTGATCTGAGGTCGTTAACAGCCGCAACACGGCAGATTAATTCGGCTCTTCCCTCGCCGCTATAAAGAGCGGCAGACGTTGCGTTGTGTGAGGACCAAAATTCAAACGTTTATTTCAAACTCAGGGTTCATATTAAATGCTGAACTGAAACGAGTAGAAAATAAATAAATGCTTAAATTCAGCTGCTTGTCTCATCTGATCTCGTAACTGCCGCAACACGGAAGATGATTCTACAACTATATACAGAGCAGCAGACACTCGGTGCTCTTGGAAAAACAAAAACATACAATGCGATATGGATATCGCAGCATGGCGGAATGTAAAGCCTTTGGATGTCTGAATAATAAGCAAAAATAAACAAAAACACTTTTTTTTTGTGTACCCAAACCCAGCTCACCTTGTCAGAAGATCGGAGCGGAAACGGGGCACAGACGAAATTGCGTTGTGTGTGAGGACCACTTCGTCACTTTAACCCTCAGAAGACCTTTCTGGCTCAAACCTGTAGCCATGTTGGACAAATTCTTCCTCAGAGTCCGACAATTCAGCCATAATAGAATAAAAACACTCACAACAGCACCCTAGTCTCTCATACAGGCGGAGCATTGACTGTTGAGTATCAATGAAGTGACGTCACATCCACATGTGTCATGGCTGCGCCCACAGTTTTCATTGGCTGCCCATGGCCAAGGTCCTATTTGAATATATGTCTGGTGGTATATGGCTGGCAAAAATTATTTACCAAAATATGAAATACTTTTTCATAATGTTTTCAAGTCAAATGCGTCTTCACGACCACCACAGGTACGCTTTAAGACAGACTGTTTTGTGTCTCTAGGTAACTACAAATCCAAGCAAACAAAAATAACCTGTGATTAGATTCCATTTTTGGACCTTTGCTTTTAAACATCTATATGTTCCCACTCGCTCAAATCATAAAAAAAAAAAAAATAAAAAATAATAAAAAAAAAAAATGTATTATAACACTGATAACACCAAATTTATTGTGTAAGGTTTTTTTTGTTTTTGTTTTTTTTAGCTTATTTAGGACAATTTTGATGTGCTGAATCCAAAAATCACATTGGTTTTGCTCAATCAGGTCAACTTTTTGAACTATGGCCACATGTTTATTACATTTTTGTTTACATGTATGGTTATTTTTGCTTTATATGATGCAAAATTCTTTATTTCTTGAAATTCTCTTAATTTTGAACAGTGATGACGGAACATTCAATTTACATGTACTTTCCTTTATCAATGTCTACTATTCAATTTACAGAACTGCTGCTTACAACTTAGCATAAAAACCTGACCTGATCGAGAGAAATGAGTCATCAGGGTCAGGCCTACTATCTGTGCCCAGCATTAGAACCAAACATGGTGAGGCAGCGTTTAGTTTTTATGCCCCTCACATATGGAACAAACTCCCAGAAAGCATCAGGGCCGCTGAAACTCACAGCCGTTTTAAATCAAGGTTAAAAGCTCTATTTGCTGCGGCCTTTCAGTTGCCTACAATGTATTGTAACTTTAATTTCTGTCGTATTCTATTTTAGCCTGCCCCCCCCCCCCCCCGCTTTAATTTACTTTTTTAGTTTGCTTTTAAATTGTTGGGGCATTGTTGCCAGGGTCTGGACTGTCCTCCCCTCCACAAAAATTAAATGTAGTCAATGTCATTTCCTCCATTTGTGTATTTTAGTAACTCATTAATTAATTGAATACTTTATTTTTAACATGTAAATAATCAGATAAAATGGTAAACAACAAAAGTGCATTGTGAACTGATGAACAAAGGAAAAAAGACAATGGAATGCCTTTCATGTGTTTATCCAGTAAATGTGTGCTTAAATTCTATCAAATTTTCTTTTAGGTTGTTTAATTCAATACAACTTTATTCATATAGCGGCATTTCACAATAACAGTCATCTCATAGCGCTTTCAACTGTAGGGGAAACCCCCACAATTGCAGAAAGACCCCAGCAATCAGGCAATCCCATGTGAGCAAGCACTTGGCGATGGTGAAGAGGAAAAACTCCCTTTTAACAGGAAGAATCCTCCAGCAGAACCAGGCTCAAGCAGGGGGAGTAATCTGCTGCGACTGGCTGGGGGGTGAGGGGATGGAGAAGAAGAAAAGAACAGACATGTAGAGAGCAAACAGCACGATGGGACTCAATCTGTGGGAGAGAACAAACGGATATTAATGACAAGCAACAATATTTCATTGAGAGCTAAGAAAGGGGTGAAGCCCATTGCATTGTTGGAGGTCCCCCGGCTGTCTAAACCTATTAGCAGCATAACTAAGGGAGGGTTCAGAGGTACATGATCCCTCCCTAATTATAGGCTATATCAAAAAGGTTTTAACCCTAGTCTTAAAAACAGAGATTGAGTCTGACTCCCGAATCCAGATTGGCAGCTGGTTCCACAGGAGAGGAGCTTGATAACTGAAGGTTCTGCCTCCCACTGTACTTTTGGAGATTCTAGGTATTACAAGTAATCCTGCATTTTGGGAGCATAGTTCTCTTAGGATAATAGGGTAGTATCAGATCATTTAAATAAAAAGGGGCCTGATTATTTAGAGCTTTGTACGTGACAAGAAGGATTTTAAACTTAATTCTAAACTCTATGGGAAGCCAACGAAGGGAGGTCGAAACCAGAGAGATGTGATCTCTTTCTAGAACCTGTTAAAACTCTTGCTGCAGCATTTTGTATCAGCTGGAGACTTTTTAAAGATGTTTTAGGACAACGTAATAATAGTTACTATAATCTAATCTAGAGCTAACAAAAGTGTGGATCAGTTTCTCAGCATCACTTTGAGACAAGATGCTCCTAATCTTGGCAAGATTACGCAAATGATAGAAGGCAGTCTTAGAAATCTTATCTGAATTTATTAGCAGGAAATTACAAGTCATTCAAGCTTTGATTTCCTTAAGACAGGCCTCTAACTTGGCTAACTGATAACTATCATCTGGCTTCATTAACGGGTATAATTTTGCGTCATCTGCATAACAATGGAAATGTATACAGTGCTTTCTAATGATCTTGCATAGCTGAAGCATATATAAAGTAAAAAGAATTGGGCCTAGCACAGATCCCTGTGGAACTGAGCTTTAAGTTGACAGAAAAATCACTTTTGACATGAACAAGCTGTGTCATGACAATCACTTGATGTTTTGTTTTACCATTATTAATGTCTCCCACTTTGGGATCAGTGAAGTCTGTCTAATTTCTCTTCAGTTTTATTAAAGTTTGAAGTAAGATTTCTTTCTATAAAATCAATGTCGTTATTTTCTGTGGATTATTTTTTTTTTTTGCCAAGTTTTCACCAACACACAATATTTATAAATTCTTTTTACACTCACTTGTTAATATTGTTATCATTTTCATTAAAATGTTGAGGCTAATTAGCCTGTCTAGGGACATTTCTGATTATGCTGTTTAATATACTGCATTCACTTTATTATCATTTTTATTGTCTTCTAATATTTATGCCTCAGTGAAAACAGAGGCATACAGTAATCACTGAGTGTGTCTGTTTGTGGTTGTGTGTGTGTGTGTGTGTGTGTGTGTGTGCGCGCGCCTTTCTGTTTCTGCTCACCTGGTCAAAATTAAGTGCAACTAAGATAAGATAAGCCTTTATTAGTCCCACAATGGGGAAATTCCAGGGTAAACTAAAAAACTAAAGGGTTTAATGATAAAACTAAAGGGTTTTATCATTGTATCACCATATTTTTGTCAACTTTTAATTTGTCAGAATTTTGAAATAATGCTTTGTTTTTTAAATAAACACAAAAATGGTTAACCTTTACCATCAATGGAACCGTACTGCACATGCATCCGGAAACTCCCACCAGAGGAAAGTACTGAGTAGTCTGCCAATTCTGGGTGAACAAATGTCCATCTTTCTGCCAGTCTGTTTTCTTCCTCTGCCACTAAACACCAAAAGCTCCTTCTCATCTTGATTCATTGTATTCACATACCTCCATCGCTTCCGCCATTTAAAATGTCTGCCACCGTGCGCTTCATTTGTGTTTGGATTGCAGCTGTTCAAATCAGGTTGCAGGCTCTTGGCTGCCGCCGACAGTATGGGCATATGAACTGCAGATTATTTTCACTGCACATGTGTGTACTCCAAAATTACTGGATGGATTTGGATGAACTTTTTACCAGAGGTGGTCCTTGGACTAGAGATGAACCCATAAAATTTTTTGATGAGCTGAGAATGCATACTTCCGCCAAGGCTCTGGCAGCGAGGCATCAGCACCTTGGTGCTTTCATTTACTGTAATAATCTAAGATTTTTGTCAAATATTCTTCCATCCAGTTCTTAAATGCATCTATATTAGAATCTGGTGTTCTATACTTGCATGCAGCTTACATTAACATTTTCTTTTTTCCCATCAGAATTTCTATTGTGACACATTCCACTAAATTATCTACTACTGTTGACATTTCTTCCACCACCTTATGAATTGATGTCAATAAATAGAGCCACACCAGCCTGATTCTTGTTTTCTCTGTTCTTCCAAATCATTTCATAACTATCAATCCCAAAATCCATGTCCCTGTCACTATTAATCCAGGTTTCTGTTATTGACGTATGCATTACTCAACTCATGTTAGTGACTGTGGGACTATAATACTGTGAAGGAGGCATTAGAAAATTCTGAATCTGTAAATCATTGGACTGAACATTTACTTGGACATGTACAAATCAGATCCCGGGGTAACTTGAACTGTACAGGTCTCTTAATGAGAATTGTGACACTCTTTGATCTCACCACTGCCCAGTCACATGGTTCATGGAGCGCCAAATAGTTCCAAACAACGGCCTTTCTATAATGGTGTGTGAATGGCAGCTGTGACAATCCCTGGTATTTAATTTTTTTAGCCATGTTAGGTAAATATTTAGAATACTTAGCTGTAGGTATATTTTTTCAACTTATAATGGACAGATTTAAATGGATTATGATATAAAAATCAGCTTTAAAAACACTGTCAGAGTATGTTTTGGAGGGAAGGAGAACTGCTGATTCAAACTGATGAAAGCTGCAGTGTAAATATCACTACCTTGCTGTGTAGCCTTACCTTATATTATTGCACTGGTGAGAATTTGCAGCAGGTTTTAGAGGCGGTCACAACTGAAATGAAAAAGTTAACGCAGTGGTTCAACAAAAATAAATTATCTCTAAATCTAAAAAAAACAAACAGATTATGTTGTTTGGAAATTATAAAATAAATCATGAAATAATGGTAATGATAGATGATACCAGAATAGAAACAGTTCAGGAAAATAAGTTTCTGGGGGTGACACTAGACAATAAAATCTGCTGGAAACCTCACATCAGTCACATCCGGGCCAAGTTAGCAAAATGTATAGGCATACTGGGGAAAACGAGACACATCTTGGACTATAAATCATTGGTCTTACTGTACAATTCACTGTTTTTACCTTATCTTAACTACTGTGTAGAAGTCTGGGGAAACACCTACAAGGCCAACTTACAGTCAATATGCACATTACAAAAAAGAGCTATAAGGATAATAAATAATGTAGGATATAGAGACCATACCAATTCGTTGTTTTTAAAGTCATATCAAGTTAGTGATCCCTCACTTATCACGGTTAATGGGTTCCAGAACCGACCGCGAAAAGTGAAAAACCGCAAAGTAGTGTCACCCCTAATGACGTCATCCATAAATAATACGTATGTTCATTCTCTCACTCTCTCTCTCTCATATGATACGTGTGTGTGTGTGTGTGTGTACGTGTACATACATACGTAGATGTAAATGAAGTGTACATAAATATGTTTTTAGAACTCTTTTATTCTTGTAACAAAATACGTAACTCAAGATGAAGATGATTTACTTCACAGGTTAATGAGAGCTTTACTGCTCCTCAGGTGACGCCTCATCGTCGGGTGCTAGAAGCGCAGGATCGTCGAGGGCAGCTTCCGATAGAGCTGGAGAAGCTGCAGGAGGCGGCATAGTGGCTCGACGGGAAGACTATTTCGCACAAAATGGCACAAGAGAACAGTAAAAAGTTCCACGCTGCGAGACTACGAAACACGAGCGATAAAGAGCAATGAATGCGGTCTTCCTTCCCTTCATGGGCGCTCGGCAGGGAGAGGAGGTGGGTGAAATGTCTCGGCCAATCAGCTTGCGGGGTGAAACGTCTCGGCCAATCAGCTTGCGAGATTTCCGAGCCGAGCCAACATGAGAACAGCGAACAGAGAGGTGGATTTTTTGAGTTGTGCAGCTCTCCGTGTTGATACCTGATGGTCTAATGTAGTCTCCCTGCCTTCTGCTAGCGCCCGCCCATTATTTCTCAATTTTGAATTTTTGGTGAATATTTTTGAAAAATCTGCGATGCACTGAGGGCGCGAAAGGTGAAGCGCGAAGTAGCGAGGGATCACTGTAATCGATTTAGTTAAATTTAAGACAGCACAAGTAATGCACAGGGCAATTAATAAGCAACTCCCAACTAATATACAAAAAATATAAGAGACAATGATCATAATTTGAGAGGAGACTTAAACTTTACAAAACCCAAGATACGAACAACCAAGAAAAGTATGTGCACATCTGTCTGTGGGGTGGATTTGTGGAACAGTCTGGAGCCAGAACTGAAACTATGTACAAACAGAAATCAATTCAAAAAGAGGTATAAACATTATTTGCTGAAGGGATATATGTTAGAAGGGTAGTATTTATATGTATGATTCACTATGCTCACTCTGGGATATTATGGGACACTATGGAATGGTGGGTGGGACAGCACTGTGTTTCTGTGTTGTTTAAGGCTGGTTTTGATGTATGGATATCAATGTATGTTAGGATGGATGGGTGTTAATGTTGATATAACAATGGTTGTTGAAAATAACAACCATCGTTGCCTGGGAGACTATCTTTGTTGTACTTCAGTAACTGATACATACATCCACACAGCATACACACTGACATCATCATACTGATATTACACACACTGCCTCTCTGTGTCTCTGTTTATGTGAGGTTGATTCTGCTCTGTGCCACTGAGAGGTTTTTTTCTCTGTAAACATAATTTGGCTTAAAATTATAAGCTGTATTCTGATAATGAAGTTTGTTTCTCTCCTCCCATTGTGTCATTTTTCCCTTCCTTATCTCCCCTTATCCCCCATCTTTTTGATTAGGCGCCTAGTAACAGCAGCCGTGTCATTGTGATATGCTTGCATAGCGTGCCAATGTCAAGTCAAATTCCTCGTGTTTTTTTACATGCTTGGCAATAAAGGTTTTCTGATTCTGATATGTAAAAAATACAGTAAATTGTTTACTTGGGGTCTTAAATGTGGTAATTTGTATATAATTCACATGGGTGCATTTATGGAAAAGAGGAGATGGAATTAAGTGTTCACTTCTTCCTTCTCCCTTTCGAACACTGTATACTGTTACTTTATTGCATTTGTCATTTGTTTTGTTTTTGTTATACTTTTTTGTTCGAAATAAAGTATCTATTTTATGGTTTCAGTGGATTGATTACTGAATTATCAACTCTTGAATATACTGGATTATTTTGCAAGATTAGGTAGAATAATGTAACGCATGTTGATACATTGACTTGATTTCTGTCTCTCTCTCTCACTTCTTTATCTGCTTGCTATACACGCTACACTGCAGAGCTTAGCTTACACCCCATAATTCATTTGTCGAAATCAGTTAGAATCAGCTCTGCACCCAGCTGAGCTGCCACGTAAGCTAAAATGTGTTACAGATACAATGAGGTAAAACCCCTCCCCTCTTGCATGAAGGGGTGGTCAGGCTATAAAACCATAGGGCTCCATTTTGGGGGGGGGGGACACTCTCACCAGGAATAGCCTAAAGAGGTGTGTCCCAGCGCTGCTTGTAACCATATCTCACTTTCAGTAAAAAAAAAAAAAAAAAAAAAAAAAAAAAAAAAATGGAAAATGTACTTCATCTCTTAGCCTGGTTATTTGACCTTTATATCAAAGAACTGGGGTTTAAGGTAGTTTAGACTCAACAGTTTGGTGTTTCTGCCCGGTTACGAGGCTAAATTTTAGTTTTGTAAACGGTGTGAGGATTTTTTTTCTCTCTCTCCAGACTGGCGGCCGCAACATAAGAGGTGAGCAGAAAACCTTTTTCAATATATTTCTGCCTGTCCCTTCGGGGACAGCCCTTTCTGTAGAGATTAAATACTCATGCATGTGTGATTTTATTTGTGGAATGAAACTGAGATATGGTCTTGAATTCATGATATGAGAGCTTGGGTAATCGGTTTAAACCCCGCAGTGGCAAGTATTTATTTGATGTCACTGGAAAGTAGAGTTAACCGTTTTGCATTGTACAGCCCGAATAAAGGGTTCAAACCCCGGGGTGACTGATACAGGGTTACCGAAAAAGAGGTGTTATTCGGCTGATACATAGCTTTGCCAAAAGGTTTAAACCCCTTGAGATCATCGCTTGATCTCAAAAAGTAGAGTTGGCACCCCTAGCGTATTTAGCTCAGAACAAAAAGGTTGAAACTCCTTGAGGAAAAACTGCAACGGGCGCATCTCTAAAAAATAGTTGGTCTTACCGCATTAGATAAGGACCTACTGTGTGTGAAATAAATGCATAAGTTTTAAGTTACCCGATCTGGACGATCAGTTCATAGGTGATATATAATTATAATAACTAAACTAATTATAGAAAAAAAACAAGGTGATTTGTGAGGCAATATTGTCGTGAGGAAATGGAAATAAATAAAATCATAACTTTATTGTATGTTATAAGATATTGATATTGGACTATAATATTTAAAGACGGTCAGATTAAATGGCAACAGAACTGGATAACGTTAAAATGGACGGTGAGAAACAGTTATTTTATTTTTTTTATTTATTTTTTTTTTTTTGTGTGTGTGTTTGTGAGTCTTAGAGGCAGCTGCATTTGGGTTTTGTCTTTCTGTAGTTTCTATAATCTGCTCCAGCGTGGAAAAAAGGGATGAGAGTTCTCCGTGGAGGTGGAAGGAGCAGGTTTTAAACTATTGTAATTTTTAGCATAAAAGGATTGATTAATTAATTGTTATCCTTCTGAGAAATGTTTAAAATTATAGGTATCTGAAAATAGTGGCTTTGAGCAAAAGGAGTCGACTAGTTTTGTGTTATGGCAGTGTAGAAAAAATGGAAGGACCTGTTTCGACCTTGTGGAGATAATTCTGTATGTGTGTGTGTGAGTGTTTTAGAAAAAACGGAAAAGCAGACTATGTGGGAGAAGAGTAATCTAAATATGGGTATTTTTACAAAGTTTGGGGGGGGGGGTTACCTTTTCAATCTAATTTTGCGGGGTTTTAACTAATGTTGCATACATGATAAATTATTTACATATTTTTAAAGCAATTTTTGACGTATTACTGACCTTTTTTTCTTTGACTGAAACATAAAAGTGCCTTTTACAGGAAGAAGGACTGACGTGTGACGACGTGACTACAGACCCATAGGATATTAAGTTAAGTATAACTGTTTACATCTTAATCAATGGTACCAGCATGACAATGATGAAATTAATTGAATATTACAATATTATGATGTAATTTAATAATGCCTAATCACTGAAGGCTTTATGTATACCCTATATCACATGATTTAAAGCATAGAGGTTCAAAAGAGATTGGTAATTAATGTTAATCTAATGTTAATATTGGGAGATGGTAAATTTATGAACTGAAAGACAGACATACCACAAGAAGACTGATTAGTGAGCTGTGTCATTTTGACCTAGATAAGAATAAACAGAATCAGCCTTAAAAAATACAGGCCACAGACTGTGATTTTGTGTCATAAATTTTTGAAAACAGAGATTAGGTTTATATCTCCAGTTATTCATTCTAAAATGCAGCATTGGTCTAAGGCTTTTAATATAGGCTTGTAGAAGAGCTTGAAAGAACGAGGCGGTATGATATATAAACCAAAGTTTATTTATCAGCTCTCCTAACAAGTCTCATCTAAGTGCAGAAGCAACAGAAGGAAAAGAGACCGAATACCTCCGGCTCTCTGACTTTATACTTGCACATAACAAAAGACATGCATATCAAAGGCTGACATCCCTCATTATCTTAATCCCCCCATTGTCTTGGTACTTCCTCTCTTTGCTCTAGGGGGGTGAGGGTAGCTCCTCAGGTCTCCACCGCAGTGTCTGGGAACGTCTTTGTTCTTCACTTGGCGGTTGAGAGTCTTTGTCCTTTCAGAGGTGTGAAGTCGCCTTACATATGTAATCACCAAACATTCCCACATGCTTCAACATATGTAGGTTATGGAATATATGATTAATATAGCCCAGAGGCTATTGTTTTGTTTGAATATAATCTTAAACTAAGTGATTACCCATGTCAATTGGTAAAACCTTAATTGATTCATAGCATATTTAGTGAATACTTGTTGGGAGTAGCAAACTCGCATTCAAGTTGTGGAAGCTTTAGGTGTGATTTAAAGGCTTTTCTGCTATTCCTTATTCTTTGTTTTTCAAAAGGAAAGGGAAAAGCATTCAAAAAAATTTTTAGCTTTCACCAGGAATTAGTTTTGCCAAATTAACAAGGAATCATAACATTATCATTACTGCCTCAGAGCCTGTTAACACCAACTCCCTAACATGTGCTCAAGGCCCTGACCTTATCTAAGCTAGACTGGCTGGAGCCGCCATTTGGAGCTTCTAATCTATGGTCAGCACTGAACATTCTGCTGCATGACCTGGTCACCCTAACTACAGGCATGAACAATGAAACCTTCGTCATTATTTACAATCCTGTTCAACCTAATCTCACACTGAAAAACAAACCGTGTTTTCAAGCTCTGAGACAATGGAAAAATACAGTGAATCAGACACTGGCTCATTATATGCACCAGATACAATTATAATATAAAATAGAATAATATAGCATTAAAATCATGTAGAATAATCAGTGAAACCTGAAAATATCCTACCAATTACCTTTTAATTTAATAAATCTTTGGTGACATATGCAATATGTAATAAAATAATCAAAGAAAAAAAAAGGATTGGCATTGACTGACCACAGGAGAAAGGACCCCTGAATTGATAAGCATTTTTTGAAGCTAAGTATGACTTTGAATGACATTGTAAATGACATAAGGTATATGATTTAAATGACTCTGACTTTACAAATGTAATGGTTATATGATTTTATATGATTTTGCACTGCAGGATACGTTTGATGTTACTCACCACATAATGGTGTGACAACATCATATTTCAGAAATGTGACCATAATGAAGAATGTGTTTTCCTGATTCGGCCGTGGCCAAGCTGGGTCAGGGGGAACTGCATTCCACCCCATAATTTACCAAGGAATGTATAAAATGAGGCATTTCTTGTACAAAATTAGACCAAATTCTAATTAGGCAAAATGTCCCTTTCCATTGACTGAAAGAGTGTGACACAAGATTTATTCATTTATTCAAATTCAACCTATCTGTGTTCAACTGGACAAACTGATGTTATTTATCAATGCTGAAGCACATCAAAAATGCACAGATAGCTATTTTTTTTAAATGGAATTTGTAAATTAGTTCAAGAGACATCACAAAAGAAACCATGATTACTGAAATCTCATTTTGAAAGAGCTGTGCTACCCGCAAATTTTCATCTAAATTAAAAGTGGTAGCACACTTCCTTTCAGTAAAAGAATCAAGCAAATACCATGTAACTTTGCTGCATGTGTGTCTCCATGCATCAAAAAAGGGAGTATCGAAGAAATTAATTAGCAAAATATTTAGCAATCTTCAGAAAAATAGATAATACATAAAATTATCAATAGATGATCAATAATGAATTCAATTCAACTTTATTTATATAGCGCCATTTCACAACAACAGTCATCTCATAGCACTTTCAACTGTAGGGGGAACCCTACAAAACTTAAAGAATTTTAAATTTAATTCTAAATTCTATGGGAAGCCAATGAAGGGAGGCGAGAACCGAAGAGATATGATCTCTCTTTCTGGTACCTCTTAAAACTCTTGCTGCAGCATTTTGGATCAGCTGAAGACCTTTTAAAGATGTTATAGGACAACCTGATAAAGAATTACAATAATCTAATCTAGAGCTAACAAAAGTGTGGATCAGTTTCTCAGCATCACTGAGACAAGATGCTCCTAATCTTGGTAATATTATGCAAATGATAGAAGGCAATCTTAGAAACAAATTTAATATGTGAATTGAAAGACAGATCTTGCTCAAAAATAATTCCAAGGTTCCTTACAGAGCTATTAGGAGAGTAACTGCATCCAAACTGAAAGTTTGATTTGGAAAGGTATTTCTAAGGTTTTTTGGATCAACAAGAATGACTTCAGTCTTATCAGAATTTAATAGCAGGGAATTACAAGTCATCCAAGCTTTGGTTTCCTGAAGACAGGCTTCCAATTTGGCTAACTGATTATTATCATCTGGTTTCACTAACAGGTATAATTTTGTTATCTGTATAACAATGAAAATGTATACAGTGCTCTCTAATAATGTTGCCTAATGGAAGCATATATGGGTGTTTTTATTTATTAGGGGTCCAATGTGTGACATTGGTGGCAAAATTTAAAATTGATCAAATCTGCACATGAAATTGACTAATCACTATCCAATTGTGTCAGGTTTATGAAACTATTAACTATTTTCGTAACGCGTTCAGGAACTCTTGAGGATGAGCGCTCACTTCAACTACTTGTAAATGGAGATGTAAACGGGACACTCGGGCTTTTGTTTCCCCGTGTGCCAATGCACTTTGCAATGGCACACGTTTTACACGAAACAACTTCAACACTTCCAGTATTTTTCACGCATCAAAACTCATCAACAGCTACATTTTCATGACATATTAAGATGTGATAACGTGTATACATACCTTCAAATTCTCCCTGTTTGTTGGATAAGACGTAAAATCACAAAAGGCGTAAATGCGGGACACGGAAGTTTGGACCGTCGATAACTTCAATATAAAGTGACCACGGTTAATCCTCTCCACATGGGTTGAGCACATCCGGGGTAGAGAAAATAAAAGGGCTTTCCCAGGGCGGTCACCTCGCCAGACGGGGCTGCACGCGGCCGACCAAGACCGAAGACGTAAATTTTTTAAAGGACACCATATTCGATGTGTCTTAATGTTTGAGATTTTATTGAAATATTCTACATCTGAGCTTCACAAAGACTGATCTCCTTTTTACGTGTATGGTTTGGGATTTGAAAGGTGCAAAGTGAAAAGCATCAGCACTTTCTGTTTTCTGGTTACTTTACCAAATAACTTGCAAGTTGCTGCGTAAATTCGGGGACACGGAAATTTACGTCGTACGAGTAAATTTGCAGGAGTTGCCGTACAAAAACCATAGATCCGATCACATTGGGGAATGTTTTATTTTGAATTTGCATTACAACTCTGTTATCTCTTGCATAAATGAGTAGAAAGAGTTACTCAGAGATCACTTTACAGTACTTTGAAATTGATGCGATTTTCATGTCACACAAAAACTGGGAAAAATGAGGGGACACAACCAATAGTTTCGATTCTAACGGCAAAATCAATGATTTTTTTTTTAAATTGCAATGCAAGTCTGAAACTCTTTTATGTTTCCTTGCATATTATAAAAACGAAACCGACATCTGCAAATTACAGAAAAAGAGAGAGCGCTTGAAAATCGGATACCCCTGATATAGTGCACTGGACCCCCCCCCCCCCCCCAAAAAAAAAACACACCCATATATATACACTAAAGAAAATTCATTATTGACATGAACAAATGGGAACCTATCAGATAAATAAGATCTAAACCACTGTAATGAAGTTCCATTAAGTCTAACATAGTGTTCTAATCTATCAAGTAACTATTTCCCTGCAGGTGGTCAAATAATTGCGTAGTAGCAACTCTAAGATTTTTGAAATGAAAGGGAGATTAAAGATTGGTCTATAGTTAGCTAAAGCTCCTGGCTCTAGCGTTGGCTTTTTGAGTAAGGGTTTAATTACAGCCGTTTTAAAAAGCCTGTGGTACATGGCCTAAAGTTAATGAAGAATTGATTATATGAAGAATAAAACTACCAGTAAGTGGGAAGACTTTTTTTTAAATAACCTAGTAGGAATAGGGTCTAAAAGACAAGTTGAAGGCTTGGATGAGGAAACTATTTTGTCTAACCCTAAAAGGTCAATTGGAGTAAATTCATTAAGACAGATATCAATTGAAGGAATTGTGGTAGTTACTGTATTTAAGTTAACGGTGGGAAGAATCTGATTGATTTTATCTCTGATAGATGAAATTCTATTATTGAAAAAGTTCATAAAGTCCTGACTAGTAAGCTCTAAGGGAATGCTAGGATTGACAGAGTCCTGACTCTTTGTCAACCTGGCTACAGTACTGGGAGGAAACCTGGGATTATTTTTGTTCTCTTCTATTAATGCAGAATAATAACTCTCCTAGCTTTTCTAAGAGATTTCTTATAAATTAAAAGATGATTTCTCCAAGCTAAATAAATTTTATCTAAATCAGTGGAGCACCATTTTCTTTCTAATGACAAGTTTTCTGTTCTACGAGTTTTTGTGTTGAACTAAGGAGTTAGAAATCTTTGATTAGACTTTTTCTTTATTTAAGGGGACCACAAAGTCTGGAGTCTGATGCGGAGAAGCTGTAATACTATCTACCATGCTATCAATTACAGAAGGAGCAAGCTCTCCATAGCTTCTTTCCGTTGTGTTGACGCATGGCATAGAGGAAATAATCTGCATAAATTTGGTAATAACATCATATGAGAGGCATCTACTGTAATAATATTTTTCTTTAGGAGCCAAATAGTTAGAAATGGTAAAATCAAAGGTTAACAGACAATGGTCTGACAGTACAGGGTTATGAGGAGACACTACCAGATTTTTATTTCTATGCCATGTGTCAGAACAAGGTCCAACGTATGGTGGAGATGAGTAGAATTTCTTACTTTCTGAGAAAACCCCATCAAGTCTAATATTGAATTAAATGCCACATTAAGGCAATCACTATCTACATCTACATGCAAATTAAAGTCCCCTACTATAATTATTTTATCTGATTTCAGCACTAAATCAGCTAAGAATTCAGCAAATTTGGAAAAATTCTGAGTAGGTTGATGGAGGACGATAAACTATGGCAAATAAAATTGGGTTTAGCCTAAAATTACTAAAGTGCCCAATACTAAGGACCAGGCCCTCAAAGGAATTATAACATGTTTTTTGCTTTACATTAACTAGTAATTTGGAATGGTAAATTGTTGTTGCTCCTCTTCCATGACCAGAACTTCTGGGATTTTGACAGTTTAAATAACCAGAGGGAGTTGATTCATTTAACCCAACATAATCCTCTTGCCCTAAACAAATCTCTGTAAGGGATATTAAATCAATCTGATGATCAATTAACAGATCATGGACTAACAGAGACTTAGGAGTTAGAGACCTAATATTTAATAAACCATATTTAATTTTAAATTATGAGGAGGAAGAGAGGCAAATCATTCAATTTAGAGGCTTCATGTTTAATTTGAGTTTTACCAGTTTTTGTTTAATCACTTTGGGATGCTTATACATTATATTTTTATGTAAGATGAGCTCCCCAAAATGAGCTCCAATTGTCAATGTAGCCCACGTTGTTTGCAGGACACCACACAGACAAAGATAATGAAGAGAAAAATATAAATGAAGCCGTTTGGTAATGAAACACAGCATTCTATAGGAGGAGTTAAAAGTTACATCAATAAATTTCCAGATATTTAAGGAAATACCTGTAGATTATTGTAAAAGAAATAAGTCTATGAGAAAAGTTCCAAACGTCTAAGGAAAAGTTCACCTTGCTGAATTTATGTTTACTGTGGGACTTGATCTAGAATCTACTACAAAGACAATACAGATTTTTACATTTATTAAGATTGTTTTACAGAAAATTAAGTGGGTACTGGCACAAGTCCCACTGTATCAAGTGCATAGTGCCTCTAGGAACTCAGACACTGGCAGAAGTCCGTGAATTATTTTTGTAACGCTAAAATTCTAATCAGATGCAAAAGATGCAAAAAGGCAGATACAATAAATATACACTTCATAAAATTTTTGAAAGGGCTCTCAGAAAACAGGGGAAAATACAGCCAACATGGACAATGAAATGTAAGGTAATGATTAGAGAAATTGAGGAATTAGATAAATTTAAACCTTAGTTTTGATGTACGAATAATAGTGCAGTGGAGATTACGAGTAGAGATTTTTGTGTGCTTTTTTCTTTAGTGTTTCTTCTTTTTTTTCCTTCCTTTTCCTTATTTAATAATGGATAGTATTAACCACTTGCACTCCGGGCAATTTTCCTAAAAATGCCAAAAAATAACGTACCCAAAGTAAATCGAAAGCTGTTATTCAACCCTTTGCAGCATCTTCATGGGGTTGGTCTCATTCAAAAGAAAACACGTTGAATTTTTTGGCAAAAAAAACATAATCTCTCTACATGCTCCGGCCACTGAGTTACAGTCATCTAAACATACTGAACTTGAAGAAAATAAATTTGGACACGGTGTTTTTTTGGATACAAATGCTTGCAAATAACACACAGCTGTCCGATCCGGCTGGAAAATGCAACAGAAATGTAGAACCAAGTGTTATCAAGCTGAGATCCAAATTTGGTAACAATACCACAAAAAATGAATATTTTACACAGCTTTGTTCTCAGGCTGTTCCCAGGCATTTTGGAACTGTGCCAAATTGTGCCAAATGGCACAGTTTGGAAAAACATCTGTAACTTTTGAATAATTCAATGTAGAATCTTCATTTTAGGCTCTAATGAAAGGTCACACTCAGGGCTGTGTCTGTGTGTGTGTGTGTGGGCGGGGGGTCGTCCCCCCCCCCGCTACCAAGGACCGAGTTCGGCCCTCGCTACATGACGGATTACACTCCTTGCATGTTTTCACAGCGGCTCCCCCCCCCCCACTACTGTGTGTGTGTGTGGGGGGGGGGGGGTTGTCCCCCCCCCCTCGCTACGGAAGAGGGCCATCGCTACATGATGGAATAGACTCATATGCTTCCCCCCGCGGACCGGGGGGCGTTCGGACTGTGAACGCCCCCCCCCCGCTCCTCTTCTGCAGCGGGGTGGGGGTGGGGCGTTCACGGTCCGAACACGGCAAATGAACCGTTTATCGCGGCGCACGCACTTCGTACTTCGTGCGCAGTACAGTTGCAATTTACCGATCGGTCAAAAGTCATTTTTGGATTACAGTTTTCAGGGATAAATAATAATTTAGCTTATAACACCTTACCTCTTCAAAGCAGCAGAGTCGTGGCGAACATCTCTTCCCCATTGTCAGACGAACGCGATGCTGCTCCGCTCGTGGATCCCGATCAAAACATAATTCCATTATTGCCGTTTTGGCGAATGATTTACGACTTTTGTCGTCGGCCTCCGTCGGTCTATGATGACGGAAGAGAATCCTAAACGTCTATTCTGCTGGAATGAGTGCAGGTCCCACTTGTGGGTGGTCTCCATGCTGCTGGGTGAGCCTGGGTCTGTAGCAGGTTTGTCCAGCTTCCTTTGTTTTCATCTGCTGCAGCAGTAAATCTCTCTTCACCAGCCCGAATTTCTGTGCTTCAATTGGCTCGTGCATTCAAAGTAGGCGGGTCCTCCTTCCTAGGTTTTCATTCATTGGCTCTTCAAGGTTTCAGAAACCCAATTCAAGGCTCTTATTAGTCGAATGAGAGGTCAATCAGATGAACTAATCTGTTCGCGGCTGTGACTGCAGCTTTTTTTTTCAGTGGCGCTTGGAGGCCACACCACCTACATCACCACCATCATGCGTCATGCGTCCAAGCGCGCACGAGTGCGCTCTCGTGCGCCCTCGTGCGCCCTAGGATGCAGAGACTTGCCCGCCCGCGGAACAACGGAGTGCAAGTGGTTAAGGAGTTTTAAATCAATTTAACACCCCATTTAGGATTATTGCAATAAGTGAAATATGGATTAATGAAGAAAAGATATAGATTTTGAATTATATGGTTATGAGATGTACACACAAAATAGGAAACGTAAAAGTGGTGGTGGGGTCAGCTAGAAAATTAAAAGTGGACACAATTTACACATTTTTTCAAAAATTTACAACCCCATTTGGCTGCTCCTCAGGAACAACATTTGTTGGGCATTAGGAGCGGACAAGAGGTGGAGGGAAGAGGAAAATATGCAAACATTGCAAGTGCATGCTATGAGTTTGAAGACACAACAGGCTTTTAAAGAATGATTACCACACTGGAATGTTTGGAGTAATGAGGGAACCATATGAGGATGGAAATTTATCTTGGAACACAAAATATAATAGACACATTAAACAGCTTGTTAATAGAGCATATTAAAACAGTTCATATATGGATAAAAGTTAGTTATATGTTGTAACACACACACACACACACACACACACACACACACACACACACACATAAAATATGTGATTTTAACAGATAAATGCAAAATTAGTGAATTACTATTACAAGGTAATATTAGTTGATAGAAGTAGCTGCAAAAATATTGTAATCATAAATAAAATTAAGACAAATCACTTTATATCTTGTATTGCTCATTGATACTTCCATACTTGTCCTATTATATAGAGGCCTGGGGTAACAATTATAAAAGTATACTTAATTTATTGCTAACATTACAAAAAGGGCTGTCCATGTTATATACAAAGTCGGGTATTTTGAACATACTAATTTATTGTTTACACATTAAAAGTTATTGAAATTGCGGGATCTGGTTGATTATCATATAGTACAATTAATGTTTTAAAAAAAAAAAACCTTTTGCATAATTATTCAATTTACTAAAATAGTTATAAAATCCATAAGTTGCATATTTTAATAAAATTATTATAAAATATAGCTTAAATTTTAGAAAAATGAAAATATAAGAGCTAAAGGCTCAATAAAACTTAATCTGACATTGATAATTTTGTAGGTAGTTGGGTTGATAAGATATATTTGGCAAATGGGGAAAAAAATAATTCAAGGAGCCCTTATAAGTATAATTATTAGATTATTGATCTTAGTTTTTGTGTATGTTGTTGTATTTCGATGATAAAATAATAAAAATTAAAATTAACAGAATAAAAATAAAAAAATAAAAGAAATATCTATTTTTGTGGCCTTTTCTTCCAAGGACCGCCTTCATATCAAGGGGACCCACCTGCCCACCTATTGCCAGGACGATGACAAGGTTGTGCCATGACTGATGGGGATCCAGAAGACGCCGATGAGATAGTTTAGGGTCTACGATAGGGTCTACAATGTACATTCACATGGTGTTCGATTTTGCTTTGCATTGCTGCTGCCCCACAGGTTTCCTCTGTGATAAATGATTAATGAAAGAATAGATGCATGTATATGAATGTATTCGTATGTGTGTGTGTGTATGTATATATGTATGTGTGTATGTATATATACACAAACACACACATATATGTATGCATGTACGCATTTTCACATATATTCATATCTATGCATAGATGAGGATAGTTTAGTTTTGAATATATTTTACACATATAGAATTGTTAGTTAAATTTACTCATGATGTCTGCACCACACCCGATGTCCTCTGGAGAGATGGCGACCTGAGGGGGGCAGGTCTATGCGAATGCCGGAAGGAGGACATCACGCACATATAGAACTTAGAAATACTATACACATAGGGGGTAGACTAGGGTTATGAGATGGGTTTTAGACCAATTTCAACAGGGGAAATGCAAAAACATAGGTTTAAATAGATAGATACTGTAGATAGATAGTGAGGTAATCTGATAGGACACCTTATCAGGGGGAATTGTTGATAAATTGACTTGATTTCTCTCTCTCTCTCTCTCTCTCTCTCTCTTAAAGTGGCAAGGAAGGCTGCCCACACTTTGATGAACTTCCTATCTGGGACTGCTAAGCTTGCCATCTGGCTGACAAGGAAAAATCGGGCAAGCAATGCTGGCAATGTGGATCCTGTGTCTGCTTTCACGGTCTTGTTGAAAGTCAGACTCCGGGTGGAGTTCTCTTACTATCAAATGGTAGACAATCTGGGGGCGTTCATCAATAGATGGGCTGTAGGGAATGTTTTGTGTTCAGTGGGTCAGGGGGGTGAGTTATGTTTGCACTTTTGAGATGTGACACACTTGGACAACTGATATTGGTCTTTCTGCAATTTTGAAATGTGCAATAAAGCCTTTTTTTAAATGTCAAAAGTCTCTCTCTCTCTCTCTCTCTCTCTCGTGCGCATGCGTGGGCGTTTGTGGGAGCAGGGGTGTGGAGTGGTGTCGAGTGAGTACGTTAAACTTTGTATTTTCTAACTTTTTCTCTATCTTGTGTGTTTGAGGTGTGTGTGTTTAATATAGTGGGTTGAGTGTGTGTGTGCTGGGGTGTGAGTGTTGGAGTGGGTGTGTTGGGGAACGGTAGCTTCTGCTGCCGGTTTTTCCCGGCCGGCATCATGCCGGTGATTGATGGTGGTGTGGAGTTTGAGCGCTTAACCCGGCGTCATGGTGTGAGAATCCTCCCGACAGTTCCCTGTTCTGTGGAGGAGGCCAGCCTCGCTGTAGGACAGGTGGTTGGGCATGGCAGCATAAAATCAGCATCGAGGATGAACAGCGCAATTGTGATCTTTCTGGATTCGACTGAAAAAGCTGATCAGGTGGTGGCACAGGGAGTGGTCATAGGTGACACTTTTACTCCCGTTTTACCGCTGGCGAATCCGTCTAGGAGGATCACCATCTCAAACGCTCCTCCTTTCGTTAAAAATGATCAGCTGATTAGAGAGTTGTCCCGTTTTGGCCAGGTTGTGTCCCCTATCAGAATGGTCTCTCTGGGTAGTAAATCACCCCTGCTGAAGCATGTTGTATGTCATAGGAGGCAGTGTTTCATGGTGTTGAAAGACAGCTCTGCTGAACTGAACGCGTCTTTTAATTTCAGGATTGACGGCTTTAGCTACTTGGTGTTTGCAACTTCTGAAACCATGAAGTGTTTTGCGTGTGGCGCAGAAGGCCATCTTATTAGGTCATGTCCTGAAAAGGCGAACACAAAGAGCACTGGCGGTAAGAAAGGTGACGCCGCTGTTTCTGGTGGTCCGGAGGGTAGCGCTACATGTGGTGCGGCGGATGCCGCTGCGGCGCCCGCTTCTGCTGGGGCGGTCGCGGCCGCAGTTGAAGAGGATCCTTTTAAAGCTGCACAAAAAAGAAAAAGTGCTGAAAACTTGCAGAGCTCTGCTAAATCTAGTAGGGTTGGGAAGTTAGATCTACTGGATGAGAGCGTCTCTGACGAAAGTGGAGCTGAGTCTGAAATGATGCAGACGCAGACGCAGGAGGAGCAAAGCTCCTATTGTTTTACCAAAATTAGGCAATTTCTCCAGGTGACCAAGGGGAGCAGAGCTGTGAAAGTGGAAAATTACTTTCCAGATCTGGAGTTATTTGTGGCATCAGCTCGCAAGCTGATGAAACTGAATGATGGGAATGAGACTTTTACTGATCAGGAAATATTTCGTTTAAAGAAACTGGTTGTCAAACTGAAATCACAAATTACTAACAGTCATGTTGACTCTTAGTTTGTTTCTTCCCTTTTATGCTATGTGCGTGTTCTTTTACTGTACCTTATTTTTATCCTTTTTAATGCCCCACCTTAGAATTGGCACTCTTAATATAAACGGGGCCAGGGATGATGTAAAAAGGGCCTCTTTATACAAGCTTTTTAATTTAAAGACACTTGACGTGCTGATGGTCCAGGAGACTCACAGCACTGTAGACATTGAGTGCCAGTGGAGAAAAGAGTGGGATGGCTGCATTTTTTTTAGCCACAAATCCAATAATAGTGGAGGGGTGGCTGTACTTTTCTCTCGGGGTTGTGTGCCTGTCTCTTATGAGGTAGAAGAGGTGGTGAAAGGACATGTACTCTTGCTAAAGGTACAGTTTGAAAACGTAAACTTGGTTCTTATAAACGTGTATGTGCCAACCCAGAGAGCAGAACGGATCAGGGTCTTTAATATGCTATCAGATACGGTTAGATCCTGTAATCCAAATAGTTTTTTATTTCTGGGGGGTGATTTTAACTGTACATTAAACCACAGACTGGACAGGAACCATCAGGAACCTCACCCTGCTTCTGCCAATAGGCTGAGGGAACTAGTGAAGGCACATGAAATGGCCGATGTGTGGAGATCACATCATGGGGACCAGAGGCAGTACACCTGGAGCCATGCTAAAGATAACCTCTTATCTATGGCTAGGTTAGACCGTTTCTATGGTTTTAAACACCAAATGAGTGTTTTTAAAAATAGTTGTATCTGTCCTGTTGGTTTCACTGATCACTGCCTGCTGATTTGTTCTGTTTTCATTGAAAATGTAAAGTGTAAGAGTGCTTTTTGGCATTTTAATAATACACTTTTAAATGATGTGTTTTTTAAGGGAGTTTTTCATGATGTATGGAAGTCACACAGGGAACAAAAATCTTCTTTTAGTTCTCTCCAAATGTGGTGGGATTTTGGTAAGGCACAGATAAAACAATTCTGCCAACAGTACACTCAAAATGTCACTCGTAGCTTGACCCAATCCTTGAAAGTTCTGGAGACTGAGGTGGTAGAGCTAGAGGAGTTACTCAGTTCTACCGGAAAACAGGAGCACTTAGAGGCTCTTAAGTCAAAAAGGTCAGCCTTGGCTAGCTTGCTAGGGGTCACCGCACAGGGTGCTCTGGTCCGCTCGCGCTACATGGATGTAGCTCTGATGGACTCGCCCTCCCAGTACTTTTTTGGACTGGAGGGGAAAAATGGACAGAGAAAGCTCATTCACTCCTTGTTGGGCGATGACGGGAGAACAATCTCCACAGCAGCAGAGATCAGGAAACAAGCTGCTAGCTTTTACAGTGAATTGTTTAGAGCAGAGTGGAGGGAGGACACGTCACTGGGCCAGGTTTTCCTTGATGGTCTTCCAGTGCTCTCAGAGGACCTTGTTGCCGGCTTGGATGCTCCACTGTCTCTGTCTGAGCTGCATACGGCGCTAATGAGCCTCCAGAATGGAAAATCACCAGGCATAGATGGTCTCTCTGTGGACTTTTTTAAGGAATTCTGGCCCCTGCTTGGTCCAGACCTGCTGGAGGTTCTCCAAGATAGCTTGGAAAGGGGGACCCTACCCACGACCTGCAGGAGGGCCATCATCACACTGTTGCCGAAAAAGGGGGACCTCCAGAGCCTAAAGAACTGGAGGCCAGTCTCTCTGCTCTGCACAGACTATAAGATTCTCTCAAAAGCTCTGGCCCGAAGACTGAGAAAGGTGATGAGCGAGCTCATTCATGTAGACCAGACTTACTGTGTGCCTGGCAGGCTGATTAGTGACAACGTCACTTTAATTCGGGATATTTTGGAGGTCTCTGGTTCATTGGCGGTAGAAACTGGTTTGATTTCAATTGACCAGGAAAAGGCGTTTGATCGGGTTGAACACCAATATTTATGGACAGTTTTAACAGCTTTTGGGTTCAGCCCAGGCTTCATAGCCAGGATACAGGTCTTGTACAGTGACATTGAGAGTGTACTGAAGATAAATGGGGGCCTGTCTGCCCCTTTAAAAGTCCAGAGGGGGGTTCGGCAGGGCTGCCCTCTCTCAGGGATGCTGTACTCCCTCGCCATAGAGCCTTTGCTTCACTGCCTGAGAAGGGACCTATCAGGAGTCACTTTTCCTGGCTGTGACACCACGTTCAAGCTGTCGGCCTATGCAGATGATGTAGTCATTCTGCTAAATAAGCAGAGTGACATTGACGTTCTGGTTAGGAGTGTCAATCTTTTTGGCCAACTTTCCTCTGCAAAAATAAACTGGGGAAAAAGCGAGGCTCTGATGGTGGGGGAGAAACTAGAAAATCAGCTTACGCTGCCTGGTGGGTTGATTTGGAAAAAAGGAGGTTTTAAGTATCTTGGTGTCTTTATTGGAAATCAGCAGTTTGAGCAAAAAAATTGGGATGGGGTCATAGAGAAAATTAACGGTCTTTACCCAGTTTTTACCGCAGTCTCTTTTCAGTGTGGACTCTTTTTTAAAAAACAAAGAGGGCCATGCGATTCCCTCTACTGGTTGTTGAGGGAGCCGCTGGTTTTTGGTGGTCGCCTTGGTGTCCTGCCGGGAGTTGGAAGGACCTTCCTTGATAGGCTATGTTCCAGGAACGTTCTCACTCTGAAGCAAGTGGTGGAACTGGCTGGTCCTGGCCTCAACAACGCCTCAGCTTTAGCAGCTCATCTTGGTGTCAGGTCGAATCGTTTCATCGATGGTCTTCTTGCACACTGGAAACAGGAGCTTCATGGACTTGAGCACTCCCTACTCTTGGACTTTAGCAATGGCACGCTGCAGCCAGAAAGCACTGACCCCTTTCCCTCTCTCACGCTCTATATGGACTTTGACGTCGCTCCTTGCTCCTTACTGGCATTCTGTGCTCCCACTGGTGTGGACTTTGGAGGAGCCAGTGGTAAGGCACTCTACAGACTGGTGGTGATGGCACTCAACAAGGACCGATTGAACACCTGTGTGGACACTCCTTGGAGAGCCTATTTTAAACTAGGAAAAGGGCATCGGCCTGCCTGGAGGGCTCTTTACAAAGCCCCTCTCCCTAAGAGGCATGGAGACTTACAGTGGAGGGTCCTGCATGGTATTATAGCTGTCAATGCTTTTGTTTCTGTGATTAACAGCAGTGTCAGTGATCAGTGTGTTTTTTGTTCCTCTAGGGAGACTGTTTTTCATTGTTTTATTGAATGTCAGCGCCTGAGTGGCCTCTTTGAACTTCTCACAAAACTTTTTCATATTTTTAAGGAAGTTTTCTCTAAGCAGGTTTTCATTTGTGGTTTTATGTACAATCGTCGTTTTAAGCAGAAGTGTCAACTACTGAACTTTGTTTTAGGGCAGGCAAAGTTGGCTATCTATGTAAGCCGGAGAAGAAAACTTGAAAATGTTGAGAATGATGTTGATGTCAAAATTTTATTTGTGAGGCTACTTAAAGCCAGAATCAGGCTGGACTTTCAGTTTTTTATGGGGAATGGGGATGTGGAAGGTTTCAGGACCCTCTGGTCCCTGGAGAATGTCCTCTGTTCAGTTCATGATGGACAGCTTTTTTTGGGGCGTTTTTTGGGGGATTAATTTTCTGTGTAACATAGCATGATATAGAAATTGTATTGACTGATGGACAAGTGTGTTTATTAAAGATCTTTTAAAAATCAAAATCTCTCTCTCTCTCTCCTTTCCGCTTCCGGTGGGTGCGAGTGAGAACGTGAGTGAGGAGGTGTTGGGTGTGTGAGTGAGGAGTTTTGGATTATACTTTTTCACAACGTTTGGACTTTTCCTTTATCCTTTGTTATTGGCTGCATATTCAGGTAAGTTTATTTCAGTCTTTTGAGTGCGTTTGTGTTTTTGTTTGTTTTTTTGGCGTTTTGCTGGAGGATGGCGTCCTTTGAGACGCCACCTCCGTCTATCCGGCAGGGAGTGAGGATAGTCCCGCCGGATAGCAGCGTTGCTGTGGAGGAGGTTCTTCTTGCTGTGGGTGAGAAGGTGGGACATGATATGATCTGCTTTGCCTCAAGAATGAATAAAGCTGTCGTTGTGTTTTTGACTGGTGAGGAATATGTCCATAGTCTGATTGGGAGCGGTGTTGTAATTGGGGACACGTATGTACAGGTGTCCCCGTTATCTGTTCCATCAACGCGCATCACCGTTTCAGGTGTTCCTCCCTTCATCACTAATGAGCAGTTGGAGACGGAGCTTCGCAGATTTGGGAAGTTTGCGGGCCCGTTTAGAACTGTGAGTTTGGGATGTAAGGATAGTAAATTAAAACATGTCAAATCACTTAGGCGCCAGGTATTCATGTTTTTGGACTCGCCCACTCAAACGTTAGAAGTGTCCTTCCGGGTTAAACATGGGGACGGCTCCTACATGGTGTATGCGAGCTCAGGGCAAATGAAGTGCTTTGAATGTGGAGACGTGGGCCATAAACGGTTCGCTTGTCCGCATAAGCAACGGGCGGGAGGCTCTGATGAAGCCGCAGCTGAAACCAGCGGTGCAGCCTCCGCTCATGCCGCTACTACAAATGACGTTGCGGGGCCTTCCGCCGGTCCTGCTCCGGAGCCTGCTGCTGTGTGTGTGGACAGCCCAGCTGTGGCGCCCGCAGCCCAGCTTACGGTTGGGAGCGTGGCTGGTGATGACGCCCAAACAGTCACTGATGGTGCATCAGAATCTAGCTGTGAGAAAAGGCCTGTAAATTCAGCAGCTGTGGTTCCGGTGGATGCTAACGTTTCTGAACAGCTGACGGAACAACACCAGTCAGCTGCTGTAAGTGGCGTTCAGGAAACTGTAGATCACGATCAATCAGCTGGGACAGCTGTATCAAACAGTAAATTAAGTTGTGATGAGGAAATGGATTCTGATTCTGATACTGTGTCTATTGGAGAAACTTGCAGTAAAAGCAAAAGCTTGTACTCATTGGATGAAATAAATGTTTTCCTGGACGAAACCTACAAACGAGCAGTTAAAGTCACTGATTACTTCAGTGACGCCAATAAATTTATTAGATCTGTTAAAGTGCTGGAAAGGCGGGTTGGCCTTGACCTCCTGGATGAGAGAAAACGTTTTCGCCTTAAAAAACACCTAACGGCCCTGCGTAAATCAGCAGGAGGAAAAAAGGTCACACGCACCCGACAGATGAAATAACGTACATGGGTATGCACAGCACGGTGTTCCTATATATCTACTGCTCTTTGCTGTCTCTTCCTGTCTTCTATCTTCTCTATCTCCCTATGCAAAACATAAAATTAGGAACCTTAAATATCAATGGTGGGAGGGGCAATCATAAGAGGGGATTAGTTGGTGAATTGTTTAGACAAAAGAATCTTAACATTTTGTTTTTGCAAGAAACTCATACCACTTCAGCAGATGAAGTGGACTGGGGCTTGTGGTGGAAGGGCCCTTTTTCACTCAGTCATGGTACAAATTTTAGTGCAGGAGTAGCCATTTTGTTTGGGGAATCTGTGAATGCAACAGTTCTTTCTGTAGTGGAGGTAGTGAAGGGCAGGCTGCTCTTTGTTAGGGCAGAAATAGAGAATTCGGTGTTTTGTCTTTTCAACATCTATGCTCCAAATCAGGGTTCTGAAAGAACTGCCTTTTTCAATAAACTGAAAAATGAATTGCAGAATTATCACCAAGATCAACTTATTGTTGCTGGTGATTTCAACTGCACCTTAGATTTTACTGTGGATCGAACTAATGCAGAACCTCATCTTCAGTCATCGCGAGTTTTAAAAAATATCGCTGTACAGTTTGACCTTTTGGATACACGGAGAATTAAACATGCAAACACTAGACAATATACCTGGGTCAGAGTCGTAGACAATACGGTCAGTGCTGCCAGATTAGATAGGATATATGTTTCTCAAAGTTTTGGCCCAGGAATTCTTCATAGCAACATAAGTCCTGTCGGTTTTACAGATCATCATCTAGCTTCTGTGATGTTAATCATTTCACCAGGGGAAAGAACTAGATCCTATTGGCATTTCAACAATAAGCTCCTTCAAGACAACGCTTTTTGTCATTATTTTGTGTGTTTCTGGGAACACTGGAGGGCTACAAAGCCTCGTTTTAGTTCCTTAGGACAGTGGTGGGAGGTTGGCAAGGTGCAAATTCGCATTTTTTGTCAGCAGTATACTGCAAACTCGACTGCTGTCATCAGAACCAAAGTTTGTGAACTTGAGGATACTGTTAAGAGGCTGGAGGAGAGTTTGATTAGGGATCGGGATTCTACCTCGGGTCCCTTGCTGCAGGCGAAGAGATCGGCCCTGAGCTCTTTGCTGCGGGAAAGAGTGAAGGGAGCTCTTGTTAGGTCCCGGTTTACTCAGCTGAAGGACATGGACGCCCCAACGTCCTTTTTTTTCAATCTGGAGAAGTCTGCCGCAAAAAAGAAATTGATGACTTGTTTAAAACTCCCACATGGTCAAATAACTACAGATCCATCTGAGATGAGGAGCCATGCAGTGGATTTTTATGGGGCCCTGTTTGGTGCAGAACCATGCTGTATAGACTCTCAAAATCAACTCTTTGGGGGCCTTCCCAAGCTCAGCCCAGGGGAAAGGGCTGCTTTGGACTGCGAACTGACCTTGGATGAGTTAACTGTAGCAGTCAATCAAATGGCTCTGGGACGTGCACCTGGACTTGACGGTCTCTCTTCTGACTTTTTTAAGCACTTTTGGGACATTATAGGATCAGATTTTTATGACGTTCTAATTGACTGTTATAGAACTGGATCTTTGCCTGTTTCCTGTCGGCGTGCAGTACTATCCCTGCTGCCTAAGAAAGGGGACTTGGCCTTGCTTAAAAACTGGAGGCCCGTTGCTCTTCTTTGCACAGACTATAAGGTGCTTTCAAAAGCCCTATCAAATAGACTTAAAAATGTTTTGGATGTCATCATAGATAGAGATCAAACGTATTGTATTCCTGATCGAACCATTATGGACAATATTTTTCTCATATGTGATGTTCTTAATCTTAGTAAATGTTATGATTTAAAGTTTGGTATTGTGTCTTTGGACCAGGAAAAAGCTTTTGATAGGGTTGACCACTCCTATTTGTTTTCCACACTTAAGGGGTTTGGTTTTGGCAATATTTTTTTGACATGGGTTAATATGTTATATACTGGAGCTGAGTGTTTGGTAAAGTTGGGGGCAGGGCTGAGTCGGCCAATCCCTGTACATCGGGGAATAAGGCAGGGTTGTCCGATCTCGGGTCAACTGTATAGCTTGGCTATTGAGCCTTTGCTGTGCAGGTTGCACACTCAGCTGGGTGGTTTGACCCTGCCGGGGCCCTCCAGTAGTTGTCGTCCACTCGTCTTGTCTGCTTATGCAGACGACGTTAACATTTTCATCACATCCCACAGGGATGTACAGTGTTTGGTGGACACTCTGTCTATTTATGAAAAAGCATCTTCTGCACGGGTAAACTGGGGCAAAAGTGAGGGTTTATTGGTGGGGCAGTGGACACATCAAGACATTCCTCATCTACCTGGAGGTCTTCTGTGGGGGAAAGCCGGTCTTAAAGTGTTGGGGGTGTTTTTGGGTTCTGAGGACTTTGAAAGCAAAAACTGGGAGGGATGTAAGGAGAAGGTGTGTGCCCGTTTTTCTAAATGGAATTGGTTGCTACCACAGCTGTCTTATAGGGGAAGAGTTCTGGTCGCCAATAATCTGGTCGCTTCGGCTCTTTGGCATAGACTTATCGCTTTGACACCGCCCAGGAGCCTGGTGGAGGAGGTCCAGAAGATGATTGTGGGTTTCTTTTGGTCTGGTCGACACTGGGTGCGTGCGGCTGCTCTCTACCTGCCTGTTGCCGAGGGAGGACAGGGCCTGGTTGACATACAGTCCAAGATCACCTGTTTTAGGCTTCAGACTGCGCAACGGTTCCTCTATGGATGTGGCCCCTGCTGGATGGACACTGCAAAACTGCTCCTGAGGAGAGTTGGCCGCTTGGGCTACGACAAGCAGCTTTTCCTCGTGAAATCCGGGGAGGTGGACTTTACTGGACTTACTGCCTTTTATGCCTCTGTTTTGCATGCATGGCAAGTCTTCGCTGTAGCTCGTATTCCTGAGGAGACACCAGGTATGTGGCTGTTTGAGGAACCGTTGTTTTTCAATGGATTCATGGACACTCAGTTGCTGCAGTCTGTCAGTCTGCGAACCTGTTTAAGAGAGGCGGGCTGCACCAAGCTTGGCCATCTGATGAAGATGTCAACCACGTCCATAGAAACGCTGAGGCGGAAAGCCAATATTACATCCGTCAGACTGGTGCATAGGGTGGTGACGGAAGTGTGTGCTGCCCTGCCACGACCACTGAGAGCCTTTGTGGAAAACCGCACTCTTTCTGATCAATGGGATGAGGACACTGTGTTCAGCTTTCCTGCCCTTTCCGTAAGTCCAGCAGTGGGAGAGTGGCAGGAGGAAGAAGACCACCTGCTGTCTTTCGGAACTCCCCGTCTGGGCAAGTTCCAGGCTGTAGGGAAGAAGGCGGCGTATCACATTTGTGTGAAAGTTCTAAATCTGCGCTCTCTGACGGGGGTAAAGGAGTCGAAGTGGGCGGGGTTTTTGGGGCCGGGATTCTCCCCAAAGGGCAGCTGGCGCTCCATGTACAAGCCCCCTATAGAGAAACGGACAGCAGATCTCCAGTGGAGGATTGTGCATGGGGCAATAGCTACAAACAAATACAGAGCACACCTGGATCCTAGTGTTGGGGAGGGTTGTTTGTTTTGTTCACAAGTCGAGACCCTGGAGCACTTGTTTGTTGGATGTTTTCGTTTGTCTGGGCTTTTTGATCTTTTGAAAGTTTGGTTTCATGATTTTGGTGAATGTTTTTCTTTTGGTTTGTTTATTTATGGTCCGAAGTACAAAGTGGCAAAGAAGTCTGTGCATATTTTGATAAACTTCTTGTCTGGTACCGCTAAACTTGCCATTTGGCTGACGAGGAAAAACCGGACTATTAACACTGGCAATGTGGACCCCGTGTCTGTTTTTAAGGCCCTGTTAAAAGTCAGACTCCGGGTGGAGTTTTCTTATTATAAAATGGTGGACAATTTGGAGGAGTTCTCCAATAAATGGACTGTTGGGAGTGTTTTGTGTTCTGTGGGGGAGGGGGATGAGTTATGTTTGAATTTTTGAAATGTGGAACACTTGGGTGGAATGATGGTATGATGGTGATTTTATATTTTTGAATTGTACAATAAAGGGACTTTTTAAACGTCAAACGTCTCTCTCTCTCTTTCTCTTTCTCTTTCTTTTTTTTTGGGGGGGGGGGATTAATTTTCTGTGTAATATAGCATGACAGAAATTGTATTGACTGATGGACAAATGTGTTTATTAAAGATCTTTTAAAAATCAAAAAAAAAAAATCTCTCTCCCTCTCTCTCTCTCTCTCTCTCTCTCGTGATCTATTGGCCTTTTTATTTTTTCCTTTTTCCATCACTGCCCGCATAATAAACTATTGATTTTTGGGGAGGAGGATGGCGACCTTCGAAATGCCACCTCCATCTATCCGCCAGGGGGTGCGGATCGTTCCCCCGGACGACGCTGTTACTGTGAAGGGGGTCCTTATGGCTGTGGGTGCCCAGGTGGGCCCTGCTGCGATCCGCTATGCGTCCAGGATGAATCAAGCTGTAGTTGTGTTTCTGGCTGCTGAGGAGGATGTCCACGCTCTGGTTGCGAGCGGTATTGTAATCGGGGACATGTCTGTACAGGTGTCCCCCTTATCAGTTCCATCAACGCTTATCACCATCTCAGGTGTTCCACCTTTCATTACTGACGAGCAGTTGGCGGCAGAGATCCGCAGATTCGGGAAGTTTGCGGGCCCGTTGAGACACGTCAGTTTGGGAATCAGGGAAGCCGACTTTAAACATGTGAGATCACTCAGGCGACAGGTGTTCATGTTTCTAGACTTGCCCACTCAAACTCTGGAAGTGTCCTTCCGGGTCAAACATGGGGACGGCTACTATATGGTGTATGCGAGCTCGGGACAGTTGAAGTGTTTTGAATGTGGTGACGTGGGCCATAAATGTTTCGCCTGCCCGCATAGGCGCCCAGCGGGGGGCTCTGGTGGAGCCGCGGCTGAGGCGGCCCGTGCGGCTTCCGCTCGCGATGCTGCTGCGGATGGCGTTGCGGGGACTTCCGCCGCGGCAGAGCCCGGCGGGGCCGCACAGCCTGCCAGCGAGGCCTCCGCACCCGCCGCTGCTTTGGACGGCGTTTTGGGGCCTTCCGCCGCTCCTGCTCCGGAGCCTGCCGCTGTGGCTGTGGACAGTTGGCCTGTGGCACACACAGCGCGGCCTGCAGCTGGGGGCGTGACTGGTGATGACGCCCAAGCAGTCAATGACGTTGACTCAGCATCGCGCTGTGTGACGTCAGCGGTTGTGCTTCCGCAGCCTGCTGCAACTTCAGAGCAGCAGGCGGAACAACGCCGGTCGGCTGATATAGGCGCCGTCCCGGAACACGTGGCTGATGAAGGATCAGCTGCACCAGCTGACGTGCCAGCTTAATCTTAACAGTCAGCAGAGTTGTGCTGACGACGGAATGGAGTGTGAAACTGACGCTGTGTCTGCTAAAAATGAGTCTATTTGGGCACCAGGCAATGCCACTGCACATTTGTATTCACAAGAAGAAATAAATGCTTTCCTGGATGGAACCTATAAAAATAGGGCCGTGGACGTCGCTGATTACGTCAGTGACACTGACAAATTCATTCGGTCTGTTAATGTACTGAGGAAGCAGGTTGGTGTTGACCTCCTGGATGAAAGAAAACGCTTCCGCCTGAAGAAGCACCTCGCAGCCCTGCGTAAATCAGCAGGGGGACAAAAGGCCAAGCACGCAAAGATGGAATAATTTCCATGGCAAAGCACGGTGCTCCTCACATCTATCGCCATAATGCAGAAAATACAATTAGGGACCTTAAACATCAATGGTGGGAGGGGTAATCATAAGAGGGGATTCATTAGTGACATGTTCAGATGGAAAGGTCTCAACATTTTGTTTTTGCAGGAAACTCATACCACTTCGGCAGATGACGTCGACTGGGGCTTGTGGTGGAAAGGCCCATTTTCACTCCGTCACGGCAAAAATCTAAGCGCAGGAGTGGCCATTTTGTTTGGGGAATCAGCAAATGCACAAATTTTATCGGTGGTGGAGATTGTGAGGGGCAGGCTGCTTCTTGTTAGGGCCCAAATAGGGGATTCCGAGTTTTGCCTGGTTAATGTTTACGCGCCAAACAACGGCGCAGATCGGGTTGCTTTTTTCAATATACTGACTACTGAATTGCAGCACTATCACCAGGAACAACTTGTTGTTGCTTGTGATTGTAACTGTACCTTGGACTTCACTGTAGATCACACTAATGCAGATCCTCATCTGCAGTCTTCTAGAATCTTAGAAAATTTCACTGTGCAGTTCGACTTAGTGGACACGTGGAGGTCTAAAAATGCAAACGCGAGACAGTATACCTGGGTCAGGGTCACTGACGGTGTTGTCAGTGCTGCTAGATTAGACGGGATATATGTTTCTTGAACCTGTAGCCCCGGCCTCCTTCACAGTAACATAAGTCCCGTCGGCTTCACGGATCATCACCTGGCTACTGCGGGGTGACTGAACTCACAAGGGAAACGGGCAAAATCATATTGGCACTTCAATAACAAGCTCCTACAGGACAACGCCTTTTGTCAGTATTTTGTGTGCTTCTGGGAACACTGGAGGACCACAAAGGCTCGTTTTGGTTCCCTCGAACAGTGGTGGGACATTGGCAAAGTGCAAATTCGCCTTTTTTGTCAACGGTACGCTGCAAACTCAACTGCCATCATCAAGGCCAAGGTCAGTGAACTTGAGGACGCTGTCAAGAGGCTGGAGGCCAGCTTGGTTACGGGTCGGGATTCTACCGCTGGTCCTTTGCTGCAGGAGAAGAGATCCGCCCTGCGCACATTCATGCAGGGCAGAGTGGAGGGGGCGCTAGTGAGGTCGCGCTTCACTCGCCTGCAGGACCTGGATGCACCAACGTCCTCCTTCTTCAATTTGGAGAAGTCTACTGTGAAAAAGAAGTTGATGGCTTGCTTGACACTCCCAGATGGTCGGCTGACTACGAACCCATCCGAGATGCGGCGCCATGCAGTGGATTACTATGGGGCCCTGTTTGCTGCAGGAACGTGTTGCAAAGAATCTCAAACTCAGCTCTTCGAGGCCCTTCCGGTGCTCGGCCCGGACGACAGGGCCGCTCTGGAATGTGCCCTGACTTTGGATGAGTTGACTGTGGCTGTAAATCAGATGGCTCTGGGATGCGCGCCTGTACTTGATGGCCTTTCTTCAGAATTTTTTAAGCATTTTTGGAATATTATTGGATCAGACTTCTATGACGTTGTGACGGCCTGTTACAGGAAGGGAACGTTACCTGTCTCTTGCCGCTGTCCGGTGCTGTCTCTGTTGCCAAAGCAAGGGGACTTGGCCCTGCTGAAAAACTGGAGGCCCGTGGCTCTTCTTTGCACAGACTACAAGGTGCTTTCTAAAGCCCTGGCAAACAGACTGAACACTGTCTTGGGTTTGATCGTAGATAAGGATCAAACATATTGTATTCCTGACCGGAGCCTCGTTCTCCAGCGAGTGAGGGTCTGTTTGTGGGTCACTGGTCGCGCCATGGCGTCCCTCGCCTACCCGGCGGTCTTCAGTGGGGGACGGCCAGTCTCAAAGTGTTGGGGGTTTTTCTGGGTTCGGAGGCTTTTGAACGAAAGAACTGGGAGGGTGTTAAGGACAAGGTGTGTGCTCGCTTTTCTAAATGGAGATGGTTGCTACCACAGCTGTCATATAGGGGCAGGGTTCTGGTTGCAAATAATCTGGTTGCCTCGGCTCTCTGGCATAGGCTGGTGGCTTTGACACCGCCCAGGAGCCTCGTGGAGGAGATTCAGAAGATCATCGTGGTCTTCTTTTGGTCTGGTCGCCACTGGGTCCGTGCGCCTGTTCTCTACCTGCCTGTGGCCGAGGGGGGACAGGGCCTGGTGGACATACATTCCAAGATCGCCTGCTTCAGGCTTCGAACTGCACAACGCCTCCTTTACAGATGCGGACCCTGCTGGATGGACACTGCTAAACTGCTCCTTAGGAGAGTTGGTCACTTGGGCTATGATAAGCAGCTTTTCCTTGTGACATCTGGGGAGGTGGACCTTACTGGACTATCTGCTTTTTACACATCCGTTTTGCATGCATGGCAAGTCTTCAACGTAGCCCGCATCTGTGACGAGACGCCGGGCATGTGGCGGTTCGAGGAGCCACTGTTTTTCAATCCATTCATCGAAGCTGAGGTGCTACAGTCTGTCAGTCTGCGGAGTTGTTTGCGGGAGGCACGCTGTACCAAGCTTGGACATCTTATAAAGATGTCGACCACATCGATGGATACGCTGAGGCGGAGTGCCAACATTACATCTGTCAGACTGCTGCAAAGGGTGGTGGAGGAAGTGTGCGCCGCCCTGCCACAACCGCTTCGAGCGTTTGTGACAAACCGCACTCTTTCAAATCAATGGGATGACGACACTGCGTCCACCTTTCCTGCAATTTCCATAACTCCAGCTGTGAAGGAGTGGCAGGGAGGAAAGGATCACCTGCTGACCTTCAGAATTCCTCGCCTTGGCAAGTTCCAGTTTGTTGGGACGAGGGCGGTGTATCACATCTGTGTGAAGGTTCTGAATCTGCGCTCTCTGAAGGATGTCACGGAGTCGAGGTGGGCGGGTTGTTGGGGGCCAGAGGTCTCCCCGAAAGGCAGCTGGCGGTGCATGTACAAGCTACCTATTGAGAAACGCACAGCAGATCTTCAGTGGAGGATTGTGCATGGGGCAATAGCTACGAATAAATACAGAGCACACCTCGATCCGACTGTGGGGGGGGGGGAATGTTTGTTTTGTTCCCAAGTTGAGACCCTCGAGCATTTGTTTGTCCAATGTTTTCGTTTATCTGGACTTTTTTGATATTTTGCGCTAGTGGTTTCGGGCTTTGGGTGAACATTTCTCTTTTGGTCTGTTCATTTATGGTCCAAAGTATAAAGTGGCAAGGAAGGCTGCCCACACTTTGAACAACTTCCTATCTGGTACTGCTAAACTTGCCATCTGGATGACGAGGAAAAATCGGGCTAGCAACGCTGGCAATGTGGATCCTGTGTCTGCTTTCAAGGTCTTGTTGAAGGTCAGACTCCAAGTGGAGTTCTCTTAGGCACTTTTCCACAAGTATCACCTTAGCTTTACTTACTTTTACTTTATTCACTTTCTCGCTCTTTCCACAGTACCCTACTCGCTTTAACCGATACGATTTTCGTGCCAGTTTAGGGGCAGGGGACGAGCGAGAAAAATCGAGGTGTGATTTGACGTCAATCGACTGCTAGCCCCTGATTGGTCAGCGCGTAACGTCATGAAATCGCCCCTCTTCGAAATCTTTACGTCCACCATTTGCAATCGCTCACGGAGTAAATACGATATTAATAGAGACAGCGTTGTAGGTTAGGTTTTGCGGAAATCTACACCGTGGTCCAACGAAGAGGTGCGGGGTTT
Source organism: Pholidichthys leucotaenia (assembly GCA_020510985.1). Classification (NCBI taxonomy): domain Eukaryota; kingdom Metazoa; phylum Chordata; class Actinopteri; order Cichliformes; family Pholidichthyidae; genus Pholidichthys; species Pholidichthys leucotaenia. Next base: position 79,205,956 of record CM035841.1, read on the forward strand.
TCTCTGCTTGCTGGCAGATACACAGTCAGAAGAGTGATCCGGACCCTACAGATGACTGCACAGAATAGAACCGTACTACTGACAAGCTGAATACGAAGTTGAGAGAACCATCCATGGTGAGTGATTTGTAATATTGTGCATCTGTTTGCTTATTTATCCTGTTGGTGGTAAGCTCACTTTTGAGCCATACAGCCCCGTTCTGTGCTGGCTAACTTGTTTTAGCTAATGAATTTTGGCTAGTAGCTAGATAATACCAACTGTTGATTCGCGCTTGTTTTCTCCTAAATATTCGCTTGTGAGAGCAAAACGATGCAATATATCAATCCTGGTTATAGTCCTGGTTTTTGTTTTGTATTGCACTTGGTGCTGCACATTAAATTGTGTGCAATTTAATCCCGTTTTTTGCTGACTAACTCGTTTTAGCTAACGAGTTTTGGCTAGTAGCTAGATAATACCCACTGTTGATTCACGCTTGTTTTCTCCTAAATATTTGCTTGTGAGAGCAAAACGATGAAATATATCAATCCTGGTTATAGTCCTGGTTTTTGTTTTGCATTAAATTGTGTGCAATTTAATGCTAGAATGTGTTTCCACATGCCAGGGTTAGCTTCCCTGTTTATAGTGGATACTGGTGAGATCACAGGAGCCGAAATCTCAACAATATAAAAGTGCTTTTTCAAACCAGTGATTTATAGAGTCATTCATATAATTTTCTAAAGCGTCAGAAAGAGAAATCCGTATATTATATCGATTCATTACACAGACCATGATACATTTCAAGCATTTATTTATTTTAATTTGGGTGATTATGGCTTACAGCCCCTGAAAACACCAAATTCCATTTGGCAAAAAATTAGAATATTACATAAACTTTAAAAAATAGTTTTTAAATAGAAATGTTGGCCGCTGAGGTGTTGGTTAATATGGGCTGTAGCCATAATCATCAATATTAAAATAAACACTTTGAATATATCACTGTCCCTTTAATGAATCTATATATGGGTTTCACTTTCTGAAATGAGTGACAAAAATATTTAACTTTTTCATGATATTCTAATTTTTGAGATGTGCCTGTATAAGTGTTGAACTTGCTTGAAAAAACTAAACACCATCCATTTCTGTCGTTCGTCTAGGCAGGAGGGAATCGGCCGCTCAACAACGGACGTCGCCACTGTGGAAAGTACTGAAATCCTTTGCTTTTATAGGTAAGTGTCAAAACCAAATTAGCACAATTTCCACTTAATGTAAAAGGGACTGAACTGAGATTTATTTGATTGTGTGAGTATTAATTACAGAATAACTGAAAAAGACTGGCGCATCAACTGTAAAATAAACCACTTGTTAATGTATTTATTTGTCAGATCACTTGTGTGATCCTTTGTGAGTTATGTTCATAACTGTATCTTTTGGGGAATGGCAGTTGTTCAGTCATCAATATAGTTTAGTTTATATGTGTAGTTTATACTGTATCATCAATAAAGTCATGCAGTAACAGGACACATTACAACTATTTGAGACCCATTGTAGTGCTTCCTTTTATATTTTAGCAATAAAAGTACAAAACACCGCCCACACTTGAAGCCAGGGCAAGAAGAGACACTTTTACATTCCAGACAAACTTTTATTGATAAAAACTCCATATTTTGACTGAGCAACTCCATAATCTGTGATGCACACCTTCAGTTAAAGTACTATATTCCATTCCAGTGAATGTATTAATTCATTCTGATTGCTGAGGCCACAGTAAAAGCAGATGATTTTAAATGCAATCCAGCCCTTGTAAAATCGACTTTACATCAGTGCAGCTATAATCAAATTGTGGTTAAATACAACAACGAAGTACTTTATTGTCACATTGGAATTGTAATCGCTGCTGTTTTGTTTTTCTTTTGAATTCTTGGATGGAATATGGGTGGGCAATATAAGCTGCAGCTTCAGCCATCACCCATTTCAGATAACCTATGTTGAACTGTGTAATCAGAGGACTTATTGTTTAATTCGACCTTATTAAATTTTTTTCCCCCTTTGTTATATTATTGTATTTTCTTTTAATCTATCCGAAATAAAGATTCATTCATTCACATTCCACCACTGGCTTTTAGCAACAAGTGTATTTCCCAAATATGTTTTAAACTTCGTTTATTTAACCTCCACCCATTTCTGTCTTTTGTCTAGGCAAGAGGGAAACGATCGATCCACCCCAAACTGGACCTTGCGTCACTATTTACAGAGATGCAGGCCTAAGATCTGCTGATCTGAGACCAGTGTGAGCTGCACATCCCAGCTGCTGAGTGACCCAGTCTTACAGTTTGAGTTTTGCACATTCTGAATAATCTGGAATTTGCTGCTGATTGTAATAAACAATTTAGTGACTTATGTGTTTGCATCATGATTTCTATTTTTGTCTGTTAATACACTGGTGGGAAAAGAGTCACTAGTACAAACCATTAATGGGTGACCTTGAAAATAATGGCTCATTTTAAGAAATTTATGTCACATGGTGGTAACCTTCACATATAAAAAAGAGACATCTCCAAAAACTTCAGAGGTTTGTCAGTGCAATACTACATGAATGCATGTATAGTACAGTGATGATGCAGAGAATATATATTTCTCCAGTATATGTATCGAGTAAATCAAGCATTTTCCATGTAACCTTGTGACTGCATTATTTTAATTGCTTTTAATGCTAGATCAAGTTTGTTTTGGCCTAAAATGCATCATAACTGTCAAATATATCTTATTATACCAAACTCAGTAATGTTTACTTTTGAATATACATTTTGTGGCTAATATAGTTAATAACTTCATCTCCGACCGGTGTACAAACCCCTAGTGCACAGACAACCTCCGGCCATGCACACTGTGGAGTTATGGTCTGAGGAGACAATGGACACTCTAAAGGACTGTTTTGAAGCCACTGCCTGGAAGCAGCTCTGCGATCCACATGGTGAGGACATCGATGGCCTCATTCACACCTTCACGGGCTACCTCAGCTTCTGTGTGGACAAATCCGTTCCCACCAAGACCATACGGCGTCACTCAAACAACAAACCCTGGATCAACCCTGAGATAAAAACACTTCTGAGAGAGAAGAAGAGGATCTTCAGGTCGGGGAACAGGGAGATGCTGAAGTCCGTACAGAGGGAGCTGAGGAGAAAGATCAGAGAAGGCAAGGACAGCTTCAGGAAGAAGATGGAGGACAAGCTGCAACAGAGCGACATCAGCGGGGTCTGGAGAAACCTCAAAACCATCTCGGGGCTCCAGAATACCTCCCCCCAGGCCACGGGGGGCAGGGAGTGGGCGAACAACCTGAATCTGTTTTTCAATAGATTTGACCAACCGCCCTCCCCCCTGTCTGCACAACAACCACTGCTGCCTCTAAGAAATCAAGTCCTGCTACCCACTCCCCACTCCACCGACACCCCCCCCCCCACTCCCAACACACAGCCCCCCATCCTGACCCTGACCAAGACCCAGGTGAGGACGGAACTGAGGAAGATCAAGGCGAGGAAGGCGTCGGGACCGGACGGCATCAGCGCAAAGCTCCTCAAGTCCTGTGCAGACCAGCTGTGTGGGATTGTGACGTATATCTTCAACATGAGCCTGAAACTGGGGAGGGTACCACAGCTGTGGAAAACATCTTGTGTGGTACCTGTACCAAAAACTTCCCACCCCAAAGACCTGAACAGCTTCAGACCAGTGGCCTTGACGTCCCACTTGATGAAGACCCTGGAGAGACTGCTCCTTGCTCATCTCCGCCCCCTGGTGGAACCAGCGATGGATCCACTCCAGTTCACCTACCAGCATGGCATTGGGGTGGAGGATGCGGTGATCTTCCTCCTTCACCGTTCTCTGTCCCACCTGGAGAAGCCCGGGAATATGGTGAGGATCATGTTCTTTGACTTCTCCAGTGCTTTCAACACCATCCAACCGATGATCCTGAAGGACAAGCTGCTGCGCGCAGGGGTGGACCAGCACCTGTCATCATGGATCCTGGACTACCTCACGAACCGGCCTCAGTTTGTGAGAACCCGGGACTGTGTTTCCGACACGATCATCAGTAGCACGGGGGCCCCCCCAGGGAACGGTGCTGGCTCCCTTCCTGTTCACTCTTTACACTGCGGACTTCTCACACAACACAACACATTGCCATCTACAGAAGTTCTCTGATGACTCTGCGATCGTTGGTCTCATCTCCAGCGGAGATGAAGCTGAGTACAGAGGGCTTATCCAGGACTTTGTGGACTGGTGCCATCGGAACTGCCTCCAGATCAACGCGAGGAAAACTAAGGAGCTGGTGGTGGACTGCCGCAGGCATGGGCAGCCCCTCACAGCACCAGTAAATATACAGGGAACAGACATCGAGATGGTGACATCCTACAAGTACCTGGGTATTCATCTGAACAATAAACTAGACTGGTCACACAATACTGACGCACTCTACAAGAAGGGACAGCGCAGGCTATTCCTGCTGAGGAGACTCAGGTCTTTTGGTGTACAAGGGGCGCTGCTGAAGTCATTCTATGACACGGTGGTGGCATCAGCCATCACTTTTGGAGTGGTCTGCTGGGGCAGTGGCATTACTGCAGCCGATAGGAAGAGACTGAACAAACTGATTAAGAAAGCTAGCTCTGTCCTGGGGCAACGCCTTGATCCGATGGAGGAGATAGGAGAGAGAAGGACGGTGGCTAAACTGTCATCTCTGCTGGAGTCCGAGTTCCACCCTATGCAGGACATACTGGATGCACTGAGGAGCTCATTTAGCAGCAGACTACATCATCCCAGGTGCACAACCGAGAGGTTTCGTAGGTCCTTCCTACCAACGGCTGTCAGACTGTACAACCTAAGCAGGGCTGCTCGCAGAGATAGCAAAAAGACGTAACAAACTAATAGTTTTTTTTTTTTGTTTGTTTTGTTTTTTTGAATGCAAAAGATGCAATAGACTTACACAATGGTCCTCTCCGGCATACAACTAGGAACATACCGGTCGCTATGGAGGGTGAGAATATGTATGGGCACATAATCATACCATGTAGGATAACTAAATAGACGGTTATGCTGTTTCATCCCACCTAGCAACAATGCTCTGCACTGTGTGTGTTTATATATTTACATATTTATTCCATCTAGCTACAATGCTCTGCACTGGGTGTGTTTATATTTATATATCTATATATTTATTCCATCTAGCTACAATGCTCCGCACTGTGTTTTTATATATCTACATATTATTCCATCTAGCTACATTGCTCCGCACTGTGTGTGTTTATATACTTGCATATTTATTCCACCTAGCTGCAATGCTCCGTACTGTGGGTGTTTATATATTTACATATTTATTCCATCTAGCTACAATGCTCTGCACTGTGTGTTCATATATTCATATATTTATTCCATCCAGCTACAATGCTCTGCACTGTGTGTCTGTGTGTGTGTGTGTGTGTATATATATATTTTATAGTAATATGTACATATGTATATTAGCTGCTCTTGCTTGCTTGTTTTTTTTCTTGCCTTCTGATTGTTGCTCTGAGTGTTGCTATCCCTGTGCTGTTGCAATCCTGGAATTTCCCCGTTGTGGGACTAATAAAGGCTTATCTTATCTTATCTTATCTTAACTTGACGATCGAGTTGTCACCTGATCCTTTTTTGCTATGACAACATCGCAGACTCAGTGCAGCTGGAACAGGTACGTCCATGATGTCTCAACAGTTCAGGATTTCCACGCAGATCAGAGCAATTTTTTTTTCCCACAATATTTTTATTGAACCTTTTTTTTTTTTTTTTTTTTTACAAACAGCACACAGTCAGACACTAACACAAAAGTAATTTAAAAACTAAAAAGAACAATAAAATGACAAAAAAAAAGGTTAATAAAAAACAGAAACCATTAACAAAAACAAGTCAACAATGTTCCTCTGTTTAGTCTAGGTAATCTATTACATTAGAATACATAATATACATTCACCAGCTTGGAATTTGCAAGGTCCACACATATCATTCACCTTCTTCAGAAGTTATGTTTACTTAATTTACATAATCAATGAAAGGTCTCCATATATTCTCAAACACATTTCCTTTGATTTCAGTATGTATGTTATTCTTTCTAGTGGAAACCAAAAGTGAGTTGTCTAGCTGCTGCCTTTTTTGTTGTAGTCATTTTTCTAAGGTGTTTTAACGTGTAATTACCCATCCCTGAACACATATGCCTTATAAATATCAATAGATGGGAAAATGATACTCAAATGACACTCAACATGCAAAATGGTGCTACAGTTGGATTGCCTTTCTTTAAAATTTTTAAAATTATTTTGTAAGTAAAAGTGGGCTAGGATTAACTGGAAATATAACACGTTTCCACATATTATTCCAAGGTCAATTGGCAATTCAATCAAACCAAAAGGGAGTTGTTCAGCTGCTGCATTTTTCTGCAGTCATTTTCTACGGTGTTTTAGCGTGTAATTTCCCATCCCTGAACACATATCCCTTAAAAATAACTATCAATGGGAAAATGATACACAAAAAAAAGAATTTTACTACAGTTGAATTGGCTTTTTTTAAAGTAATTTAAATTATTTTGTATGTAAAATAGGGCTATGATTAATTGGAAATATAACAAGTATCCACATATAATTCCAAGGTCAATTACAAGGTTTTAGCATTTAATTAGTTGTCCCTTAACAGTTAACCGTTATGAACAACAGAGGAGACTAGACGAAAAGTGCACCAAATTTTATTTAAAAAAACAAACATTTGACGCACACACAGCATACATATTAATACTGATAACCTGGCGACATCAAAATGCTGTACACAACAATGACATGACGATAAAATGACAATAGGAAGCATTAAATTACCAAAAACTTTTTCCTCGTGTGCTTGATGTGCCTGATATGCTGGGTAATTAAGCTCTCTGATTCATATTCCCCAATGGCAACAACGAGTCTCTGGTACTGCTCCAACGTGTGTTCTCTCAATGCACGTCGTCTTCTCCTGTAAAACTTTCTTCTCCGCTTAAAAACATTCATTGTGTTCAAAAGCCAGAGAAGAACCAACGTGGAAATCCTCCGCTCGTAATCCGCCATTTTCTTTGTTGTGAAGAAGTCGGTCGCCGGAGTTGACGTCAGCAGAGTATGGGGCCGCCTCAATCCCGCCCACTACAAAGTGAACGCGGCTTTACAGGGTTGTAATGGGTCAACAACCGAGGGAGAAAGAAGTAGTGGAGAATCGAAACAAGTAAAAAAGAACTGTGACTATGGAAAAGAGCCATTACTATCAAATGGCGGACTACTTTTGGTCTGGTCGCCACTGGGTCCGCGCGCCAGTTCTCTACCTTCCTGTGGCTGAGGGGGGACAGGGCCTGGTGGACATGCATTCCAAGATCGCCAGCTTCAGGCTTCGAACTGCACAACGACTCCTTTTCGGATGCGGACCCTGCTGGATGGATACTGCTAAGCTGCTTTTGAGGAGAGTTGGTTGCTTGGGCTATGATAAGCAGCTCTTCCTCGTGACATCTGGGGAGGTGGACCATACTGGACTATCTGCTTTTTACACGTCCGTTTTGCATGCATGGCGAGTCTTCAACGTGGCCCACTTCCGTGACGAGGCGCCGGGCATGTGGCTGTTCGACGAACCACTGTTTTTCAATCGATTCATCGCAGCAGAGGCGCTGCAGTCTGCCAGTCTGCGGAGTTGTTTGCGGGAGGCACGTTGTACCAAGCTGGGTCATCTTATGAGGATGTCGACCACATCGATGGATACACTGGTGCGGAGTGCAAAAATTACATCTGTCAGACTGCTGCAAAGGGTGGTGGAGGACGTGTGCGCCGCCCTGCCGCAGCCGCTTCGAGCGTTTGTGACGAACCACACTCTTTCCAATCAATGGGATGACAACACTGCGTCCAACTTTCCTGCAATTTCCATAACTCCAGATGTGGGGGAGTGGCAGGGAGGAGAGGATCACCTACTGACCTTCAGGATTCCTCACCTGGGCAAGTTCCAGTTTGTCAGGACAAGGGCGGTGTATCACATCTGTGTGAATGTTCTGAATCTGCGCTCTCTGAAGGATGTCACGGAGTCGAGGTGGGCGGGTTGTTTGGGGCCAGGGGTCTCCCCAAAGGGCAGCTGGCGGTGCATGTACAAGCAACCTATTGAGAAACGCACAGCAGATCTCCAGTGGAGGATTGTGCATGGGGCAATAGCCACAAATAAATACAGGGCACACCTTGATCCGACTGTGGGGGGGGAATGTTTGTTTTGTTCCCAAGTTGAGACCCTCGACCATTTGTTTGCCCACTGTTTTCGTTTATCTGGACTTTTTGACATTTTGCGCGAGTGGTTTCGGGCTTTGGGTGAACGATTCTCTTTTGGTCTGTTCATTTACGGTCCGGAGTATAAAGTGGCAAGGAAGGCTGCCCACACTATGATGAACTTCCTATCTAGGACTGCTAAGCTTGCCATCTGGCTGACGAGGAAAAACCGGGCAAGCAATGCTGGCAATGTGGATCCTGTGTCCGCTTTCAAGGTCTTGTTGAAAGTCAGAGTCCGGGTGGCGTTCTCTTACTATCAAATGGTAGACAATCTGGAGGCGTTCATCAATAGATGGGCTGTAGGGAATGTTTTGTGTTCAGTGGGTCAGTGGGATGAGTTATGTTTGCACTTTTGAGATGTGACACACTTGAACAACTGATATTGGTCTTTCTGCAATTTTGAAATGTGCAATAAAGCCTTTTTTTTTTAAAAGTCAGTCTCTCTCTCTCTCTCTCTCTCTCTCTCTCTCTCTCTCTCTCTCTCTCTCTCTCTCTCTCTCTCTCTCTCTCTCTCTCTCTCTCTCTCTCTCTCTCTCTCTCTCTCTCTCTCTCTCTCTCTCTCTCTCTCTCTCTCTCTCTCTCTCTCTCTCTCTCTCTCTCTCTCTCTCTCTCTCTCTCTCTCTCTCTCTCTCTCTCTCTCTCTCTCTCTCTCTCTCTCTCTCTCTCTCTCTCTCTCTCTCTCTCTCTCTCTCTCTCTCTCTCTCTCTCTCTCGTGCGCATGCGTGGGCGTTTGTGGGAGCAGGGGTGTGGAGTGGTGTCGAGTGAGTACTTTAAACTTTGTATTTTCTAACTTTTTCTCTATCTTGTGTGTTTGAGGTGTGTGTGTTTAATATAGTGGGTTGAGTGTGGGTGTGTTGGGGTGTGAGTGTTGGAGTGAGTGTGTTGGGGAACGGTAGCTTCTGCTGCCGGTTTTTCCCGGCCGGCATCATGCCGGTGATTGATGGTGGTGTGGAGTTTGAGCGCTTAACCCGGCGTCATGGTGTGAGAATCCTCCCGACAGTTCCCTGTTTTGTGGAGGAGGCCAGCCTCGCTGTAGGACAGGTGGTTGGGCATGGCAGCATAAAATCAGCATCGAGGATGAACAGCGCAATTGTGATCTTTCTGGATTCGACTGAAAAAGCTGATCAGGTGGTGGCACAGGGAGTGGTCCTAGGTGACACTTTTACTCCCGTTTTACCGCTGGCGAATCCGTCTAGGAGGATCACCATCTCAAACGCTCCTCCTTTCGTTAAAAATGATCAGCTGATTAGAGAGTTGTCCCGTTTTGGCCAGGTTGTGTCCCCTATCAGAATGGTCTCTCTGGGTAGTAAATCACCCCTGCTGAAGCATGTTGTATGTCATAGGAGGCAGTGTTTCATGGTGTTGAAAGACAGCTCTGCTGAACTGAATGCGTCTTTTAATTTCAGGATTGACGGCTTTAGCTACTTGGTGTTTGAAACATCTGAAACCATGAAGTGTTTTGCGTGTGGCGCAGAAGGCCATCTTATTAGGTCATGTCCTGAAAAGGCGAACACAAAGAGCACTGGCGGTAAGAAAGGTGACGCCGCTGTTTCTGGTGGTCCGGAGGGTAGCGCTACATGTGGTGCGGCGGATGCCGCTGCGGCGCCCGCTTCTGCTGGGGCGGTCGCGGCCGCGTCCGCGTCCGCGTCCGCTTCTACTTCTGCGGGGGCGTCCGCGTCCGCGTCCGCTTGTGCTGGGGCGGCCGCGGCCGCCTCTGCTGGGGTGGCCGCGGCGGGCGCGGTAGTTGCCCCCCCAAACAGAGATGGTGGGGAATTTCTGTCTGGCGGCAGCTCTGATCATTGTGACGAGCCTGTCGCCCGGGGTAAACAGGTGGAGGGTGTAAGTAAAAGTGCAGTTAAACGAAGGAACGTGAATGAACAGACTTTGCAGGCGGGGGAGGAGCGGTTTGAGGCTGTAGGGGACACACAGAGCAAACACTGCATGACAAACGTTGCAGTTCATGAAGAAATGCAGGAATGTAGTTTTGCTGAAGAGGATCCTTTTAAAGCTGCACAAAAAAGAAAAAGTGCTGAAAACTTACAGAGCTCTGCTAAATCTAGTAGGGTTGGGAAGTTAGATTTACTAGATGAGAGCGTCTCTGACGAAAGTGGAGCTGAGTCTGAAATGATGCAGACGCAGACGCAGGAGGAGCAAAGCTCCTATTGTTTTTCCAAAATTAGGCAATTTCTCCAGGTGACCAAGGGGAGCAGAGCTGTGAAAGTGGAAAATTACTTTCCAGATCTGGAGTTATTTGTGGCATCAGCTCGCAAGCTGATGAAACTGAATGATGGGAATGAGACTTTTACTGATCAGGAAATTTTTCGTTTAAAGAAACTGGTTGTCAAACTGAAATCACAAATTACTAACAGTCATGTTGACTCTTAGTTTGTTTCTGCCCTTTTATGCTATGTGTGTGTTTTTTTACTGTACCCTATTTTTATCCTTTTTAATGCCCCACCTTAGAATTGGCACTCTCAATATTAATGGGGCCAGGGATGATGTAAAAAGGGCCTCTTTATACAAGCTTTTTAATTTAAAGAAACTTGACGTGCTGATGGTCCAGGAGACTCACAGCACTGTGGACATTGAGAGCCATTGGAGAAAAGAGTGGGATGGCTGCATTTTTTTTAGCCACAAATCCAGTAGCAGTGGGGGGGTGGCTGTACTTTTCTCTTGGGGTTGTGTGCCTGTCTCTTATGAGGTAGAAGAGGTGGTGAGAGGTCATTTCCTCTTATTAAAGGTACAGTTTGAAAACGTGAACTTCGTTTTTATAAACGTGTATGTGCCAACACAGAGAGCAGAGAGGATCAGGGTCTTTGACGTGCTTTCGGATACGGTTAAGTCCTGTGATCCAAATAGTTTTTTATTTCTGGGGGGTGATTTTAACTGTACATTAAACCACAGACTAGACAGGAACCATCAGGAGCCTCACCCTGCTTCTGCCAATAGGCTGAGAGAACTGGTGAAAACACATGAAATGGCCGATGTGTGGAGATCACATCATGGGGACCAGAGGCAGTACACCTGGAGCCATGTCAAAGATAACCTTTTATCTATGGCTAGGTTAGACCGTTTTTATGGTTTTAAACATCAAATGAGTGTTTTTAAAAATAGTTGTATCTGTCCTGTTGGTTTCACTGATCACTGCCTGCTGTTTTGTTCTGTGTTTATTGAAAATGTAAAGTGTAAGAGTGCTTTTTGGCATTTTAACAATACACTTTTAAATGATGTGTTTTTTAAAGAGGTTTTTCATGATGTTTGGAAGTCACACAGGGAACAAAAACCCTCTTTTAGTTCTCTCCAATTGTGGTGGGATTTTGGTAAGGCCCAGATAAAACAACTCTGCCAACAGTACACTCAAAATGTCACTCGTAGCTTGACCCAATCCTTGAAAGTTCTGGAGACTGAGGTGGTAGAACTAGAGGAGTTGCTCAGTTCTACAGGAAAACAGGAGCACTTAGAGGCTCTCAAGTCAAAAAGGTCAGCCTTGGCTAGCTTGCTAGGGGTCACCGCACAGGGTGCTCTGGTCCGCTCACGCTACATGGATGTAGCTCTGATGGACTCGCCCTCCCAGTACTTTTTTGGACTGGAGGGGAAAAATGGACAGAGAAAGCTCATTCACTCCTTGTTGGGCGATGACGGGAGAACAATCTCCACAGCAGCAGAGATCAGGAAACACGCTGCTAGCTTTTACAGTGAATTGTTTAGAGCAGAGTGGAGGGAGGACACGGCACTGGGCCAGGTTTTCCTTGATGGTCTTCCAGTGCTCTCAGAGGACCTTGTTGCCGGCTTGGATGCTCCACTGTCTCTGTCTGAGCTGCATACGGCGCTAATGAGCCTCCAGAATGGAAAATCACCAGGCATAGATGGTCTCTCTGTGGACTTTAAGGAATTCTGGCCCCTGCTTGGTCCAGACCTGCTGGAGGTTCTCCAAGATAGCTTGGAAAGGGGGACCCTACCCACGACCTGCAGGAGGGCCATCATCACACTGTTGCCGAAAAAGGGGGACCTCCAGAGCCTAAAGAACTGGAGGCCAGTCTCTCTGCTCTGCACAGACTACAAGATTCTCTCAAAAGCTCTGGCCCGAAGACTGAGAAAGGTGATGAGCGAGCTCATTCATGTAGACCAGACTTACTGTGTGCCTGGCAGGCTGATTAGTGACAACGTCACTTTAATTCGGGATATTTTGGAGGTCTCTGGTTCATTGGCGGTAGAAACTGGTTTGATTTCAATTGACCAGGAAAAGGCGTTTGATCGGGTTGAACACCAATATTTATGGACAGTTTTAACAGCTTTTGGGTTCAGCCCAGGCTTCATAGCCAGGATACGGGTCTTGTACAGTGACATTGAGAGTGTGCTGAAGATAAATGGGGGCCTGTCTGCCCCTTTAAAAGTCCAGAGGGGGGTTCGGCAGGGCTGCCCTCTCTCAGGGATGCTGTACTCCCTCGCCATAGAGCCTTTGCTTCACTGCCTGAGAAGGCATCTATCAGGAGTTACTTTTCCTGGCTGTGACACCACGTTCAAGCTGTCGGCCTATGCAGATGATGTAGTCATTCTGCTAAACAAGCAGAGTGACATTGACGTTCTGGTTAGGAGTGTCAATCTTTTTGGCCAACTTTCCTCTGCAAAGATAAACTGGGGATA